>CM038353.1:4706552-5151014 GCA_021464625.1 Proterorhinus semilunaris | reverse complement strand
GGGCCTAAAACCTGATTGGAAAGTATCAAACACATTGTTAGATAGGAGAAAGTAAGTGAGCTGTTGATATATTACTTTCTCCAGGACTTTTCCTAAGAATGGTAGGTTTGATATGGGCCGGTAGTTGTTCAGTATCTTGGGATCAAGGCTGCTCTTCTTTAGAAGAGGCTTAATGACCGCGGTTTTCAGAGCCTTTGGAAATGCTCCAGTCTCAAATGAAATGTTGACTAACTGAACAAGTTGTGGTAACAAGCTGGTCAGCACAGACTTCAGAAATCTAGTGGGTAATTCATCAAGGCAGCATGTGCATGAACTCAGACCGGAGATAACCTCTTCCATTGTTTTGTCAGTAACAGGTGTGAAATGTGTCAGCTCAAGGTGTTTATCTGGTGGCAGGGTTGCTATTTGTGTTGCTGAAATTATGGCATTTTTAATGCCTTGGACTTTGTCATAAAAAAATATTGCAAACTCATTGCACTTAGATGTAGAGATTAGTTCTAAGGGCAGTGAAACTGGAGGGTTAGTTAATCTGTTTACTGTGGAAAACAGAACGCGAGAATTGTTTCTGCAGTTTGCGATGATTTTAGAGAAGTACTTCTCCCTTTCTCCACGCAAAATCTGGTTGAACTCACAAAGCACTTCTTTGTATATCTCAAAATGAACCTGGAGCTTTGACTTGCGCCATTTCCGTTCGGCTTTTCGGCACTCCCTTTTCTGTGCCCTGACCGAATCTTCACTTCTCCAAGGTGCCCTTTGTCTATTGTTAACCATTTTAACCTTGACAGGAGCAATAGTATCCAAAACATTTAAGACGCTTGATGTGTAAGAGTCCAACAGATTATCAACATTAGAACATGGGGGATTTTCAAATCTGATCATTTCCATAAACTGTGTCCTTGTTGTATCATTTATGTGTCTTCTTTGAATAACTCCAGGCCCGACCTCTGGTTTGGGTGTAACAGACAGGTCAAAGAAGACACAAAAATGATCAGACAAAGCAACATCAACAACATTCACATTTGATATATTAACACCTTTTGTAATAACTAGATCTAGAGTGTGGCCTTTGTTGTGAGTCGCTTCACTCACGTGCTGAGTTAAACCAAACATTTCAAGAACAGCTCTAAATTCTCTTGCATGCCTGTCATTGGTCACATCCACATGCACATTAAAATCACCTGAAATAACCAAACAATCAAAATCAGTCAGTATAAATGAAAGTAATTCAATAAAATCTTCAATAAAACAATTCTGTGGTGGTTTGTAAATAGTCATATAAAGTATGGAAGATTGTTTTATCTCCATTTTGAAAGACACATACTCAAATGATTGAAAAAACCCAAATGACAATTTGTGGGTGACTATATTGTCCCTGAATATGGCACAGACACCCCCGCCCCTTTGGTTTTGGCGTGTTTCAGACACAAAATTGAAATTTGATGGACTACACTCAATCAAAACTGCGTTTCCAGTGTTTTTGTCAAGCCATGTTTCAGTTAAAAACATAAAGTCTAGATTATAAGAGGAAATAAAACTATTTATTAACAAGGACTTGTTTTTTAATGATCTGACATTGAGTACAGCATGTTTGAGATTTATCTGTGTTTGAGTGGATGGAATCTTTTTGCAAGGGATATGGATTAGAGTTCTTTGATTGGACGGTCTGACTGTCCCTCTCTTATCTAATCTAAGTTGTTTGACAGTACTAATTGTTTCAGAAGAACACACCCCCTCTGTGGACCTCTGGTTGGTTTTGAGTTTGCTGTGCATGGTAGCAACGCAGAGGCCCCTAATGTCCTAGACAGCAGCAGTGACGCTGCTAGAGATAACAGCTGTGGGCACCGGTGGTGGGGGCCGAGCTGGGGAGACCTTAGGTGAAAAAGACAGAGGTGGGAGAGGGGCAGGATACTTCTTTGGGGATGAAAGCCTTGGCCTTGACATGATTGAAGAGCGGGGAGTCATTTGAGTCCCTTGTTGTATTAAGGTTTCAAAATGGATGGGGAATCCCATAGGTGAGTCTGGGGATGGGAATGATTCAGAAAAATTTGAGGAGGGTGTAGATGCAGCAGTCGGGCTCAAGGCCTGTGGTGGAGCTGATGAAAGTGCTCCTTCGGCTGAATCATTTACTATAGATGCAGGTGGTACCGAAGCTGAGCTTTTCCCCGGAGATACAGATGCGGATGGTGCTGCTGTGGCTGGATCCTTAACTGTGGCTGAGTCCTTTGCTTTAGGCGCTGATGGCGCTGCTGTGGCTGGATCCTTAACTGTGGCTGAGTCCTTTGCTTTAGGCGCTGATGGCGCTGCTGTGGCTGGATCCTTAACTGTGGCTGAGTCCTTTGCTGTAGGCGCTGATGGTGCTGCTGTGGCTGGATTCTTAACTGTGGCTGAGTTCTTTGCTGTAGGCGCTGATGGCGCTGCTGTGGCTGGATCCTTTTCTGTGGCTGAGTCCGTTCCTGTAGGTGCAGATGATGCAGCTCCGACTGAATCTTTTATTGGGGGTGCAGGCAAGACCTTTGCTGGCGAGCCAGGAGCTCTTCTCATGCTCCTCTCTGCTCTCTCTGGCCGCTCAGGCCTCCACTGGTTTTGCAGAGCATGGAGGAGATTTTCCGTCAGTCGTCTCACTCCACCTCTGCTCAAATGTGGGCCATTTCCTTTAAACAGATCGTCGCGTTTCCAGAAAAGATAAAAGTTCTCTATGAAATACAGTCCTCTTGACTCACAGACATTGGACAGCCATGTGTTCAACTGAAACAGCCGGGAGAATTTGTTTATTCTCCCATCGATGTTTGGGATAGGTCCACTGATGAAAATTTGTATTGCATCTTTATCCAGAGAATTAAGTCTCTCAAAAAGTTTATTAAACTTTTCTTTCAGGACTTCCGACTCTCCGTCTTTTATGTCAACAGCACCAACATGAATAACAAGTTTATTTATCCCAGGGTTATTTGTAATCTCCTTGTTTAGAACATCTATGATGTCAGAAACGGTCGCGCTGGGATAGCTGATTGTAGTGATTCTCTGATTGTTTACATTAGATATGGCTCCGTCTCCAAGCACCAGGATATCTCTGGCCTTGACACTTTGCACAGTTTTTCTCTCCATCTTTGTTTTGACTTCTTGTTCTCTGTTTCTCTCTGACTTTTTCTGTTCGTTATACTCATCCTCTGAGAGAGGTGAAAATCTGTTTGTTAACTTTATTCCAGGTGCATTTTTACCAGCATGTTGTCTTTGCTTTGGCCTAGCACCAAGTTGTCTCTCAAGTTTTGGGAATGTTATGGTATCGTTTAGCTTTAGGTTGCAAGTATCAGTTTTTCTAGTCTTCTTACCGGGTTCCACAGGGAGCGTGTCATTAAGTCCTTTTTCCGTCTCCAAGGCATATATCTTGTCCCGCAGTAGGCAAATTTCTTGTTGATACATCCGACAGCTTTCACAAGGAGATGTTTGCGTTACTCCCTCAGCCATGTTGACAAGATTGTTGTCGTTGGTCCGTCAAATGAGTTGTAAAAAAGGAAAAATTATTAAAAAGCCTTGGTTCACTTAGAAGAAAAGAAGAAAATCATATCCAAGACATGTGCCCAAAAAATAGAATGATTAAAAATGATTAAAAAGCAAATAAAGAGGCAAGCAGCGGCAGCAAGCAGAAACACGTCTGCACTCTTGATAAGCAGGAAGCGTGATGCCCAGACTTCCCGATCCACGCACACCTCTTCCAGCTGTTCTGGGGGGACCCCGAGGCGACACCAGGCCAGCTCGGAGACATAGTCCCACCAGCGTGTCCTGGGCCTTCCACGAGGCCTCCTCCCAATAGGACATGCCTGGAACACCTCCCGAGGGAGGCGACCAGGAGGCATCCGGAACAGATGCCCTAGCCACCTCAGCTGGCTCCTTTCGACGTGGAGGAGCAGCGACTCGAGTCCGAGCTCCTCCCGGGTAACTGAGCTCCTCACCCGATCTCGGAGGGTGCGCCCAGCCACCCTGCGAAGGAAACTCATTTCGGCCGCTTGTATTCGCGATCTTGTCCTTTCGGTCATTACCCAGATCTCATGACCATAGGTGAGGGTGGGAACGTAGATCGATCGGTAAATCGAGAGTTTTGCCGCTTGGCTCAGCTCCCTCATCACCACAACAGTCCGATACAGCGACCGCATCACTGCTGACGCCGCACCGATCCGTCCATCGATCTCACGCTCCATCCGTCCCTCATTCGTGAATACGACCCCGAGATACTTGAACTCCTCCACTTGGGGTAAGGACACCCCACCGACCTGAAGCGGGGAAACCACCTTTTTCCGGTGGAGAACCATGGCCTCAGATTTGGAGGTGCTGATCCTCATCCCGGCCGCTTCACACTCGGCTGCAAACCGTCCCAGTGCGCGCTGGAGGTCCGGATTTGATGAAGCCAACAGAACAACATCGTCTGCAAACAGCAGAGATGAGATTCTGAGGTTCCCAAACCGGACACCCTCCGGCCCTTGGCTGCGCCTAGAAATTCTGTCCATAAAAGTAATGAACAGAACCGGTGACAAAGGGCAGCCCTGGCGGAGACCAACACGCACCGGGAACAGGTCTGACTTACTGCCGGCAATGCGAACCAAGCTCCTGCTACGGTCATACAGGGAACGGACAGCCCTTAGTAGAGGGCCCCGGACCCCATACTCCCGGAGCACCCCCCACAGGGCACCACGAGGGACACGGTCGAACGCTTTCTCCAGATCCACAAAACACATGTGGACTGGTTGGGCGAACTCCCACAAACCCTCGAGCACCCGATGAAGGGTATAGAGCTGGTCCAGTGTTCCACGACCAGGACAAAAACCGCATTGTTCCTCCTGAATCGGAGGTTCGACTATTGGCCGGATCCTCCTCTCCAGTACCCTGGAATAGACCTTACCAGGGAGGCTGAGAAGTGTGATCCCTCTGTAATTGGAGCACACCCTCCGATCCCCCTTCTTGAAGAGGGGGACCACCACCCCGGTCTGCCAATCCAGAGGCACTGTCCCCAACCGCCACGCGATGTTGCAGAGACGTGTCAGCCAAGACAGCCCTACAACATCCAGAGACTTAAGGTACTCGGGACGAATCTCATCCACGCCCGGGGCCTTGCCACCGAGGAGCTTTCTAACCACCTCGGTGACTTCAGCCTGGGTGATGGACGAGCCCCCCTCCGAGTCCCCAGCCTCTGCCTCCTCATCGGAAGACGTGACAGTGGGATTGAGGAGATCCTTGAAGTACTCCTTCCACCGCCCGACCACATCCCCAGTCGAGGTCAGCAGCCCCCCACCCACACTGTAAACAGTGTTGGTGAAGCACTGCTTCCCCCTCCTGAGGCGCCGGATGGTTTGCAAGAATCTCTTCGAGGCCGACCGATAGTCCTCCTCCATGGCTTCTCCGAACTCCTCCCAGACCAGAGTTTTTGCCTCTTTGACCACACGAGCTGCAGCACGCTTGGCCTGCCGGTACCTCTCAGCTGCCTCCGGAGTCCCACAAGCCAACAAGGCCAGATAGGACTCCTTCTTCAGCTTGATGGCATTTCTTACTTCCGGGCGCCACCACCGGGTTCGGGGATTGCCGCTGCGACAGGCACCAGAGACCTTACGGCCACAACTACGAGCAGCCGCATCGACAATGGAGGAGGTCTCACTGTCGTTACCCACGTGGGCGTAGAAGTCCCCCAGTAGAACAATGGAGTCCCCAGCCGGAGCACCATCTAGTACCCCTCCCAGGGACTCCAAGAAGGCCGGGTACGATGTTGGGCCCGTAGGCCGAGACAACGGTGAGAGACCTGTCCCCGACCCGAAGGCGTAGGGACGCGACCCTCTCGTTCACCGGGGTGAACTCCAACACGTGACGGCTGAGCTGGGGGGCTATGAGCAAACCCACCCCAGCCCGCCGCCTCTTCCCGCGGGCAACTCCAGAAAAATGGAGCGTCCAGCCCCTCTCCAGGAGTTGGGATCCGGAACCCAGGCTGTGCGTGGAGGTGAGCCCGACTATATCTAGCCGGTATCTCTCAACCTCCCGCACGAGCTCAGGCTCCTTCCCCCCCAGCGAGGTGACGTTCCATGTCCCGAACGCCAGAAGCTGCGCACGCGGACCAGGTCGTCGAGGCACCTGCCTTCGACTGCCACCCAGTCCTCTCTGCACCCGACCCCTACGGATCCCTCTGCGGGTGGTGGGTCCACAGGAGGGCGGGCCCACGTCGTCCGTTCGGGCTGTGCCCGGCCGAGCCCCGTGGGCAGAGGCCCGACCACCAGACGCTCGCATTCGAGCCCCAACCCCAGGCCTGGCTCCAGTTAGAAAGTCCCAGGTTAAATTCCTGGGCGGGGCTTTCTGTGTGGAGTTTACATGTTTCCTCCAAACCTCCAGAATGGAGCTACATATGGCCTGATGTGATGTAATGTTTGATTAAGACTTTGAATTAATCAGTATTAGCCAACTTTGTTGTGTTCTTACTTCAGGGTTTCCAGTCTGCAAGTGGAGCTCTTCAGTGCAGAACACAGCTGCTCCACTCCTGAGTCCTTCAGGTCGTTGTAACTGAGATCCAAGTCCCTCAGACTGGAGGACTCCAGGACAGAGGACAGAGGACCACAGCCGCTCTGGGACAGGAAACACCATCTCAGACTGAAAGAAAAAAATAATCAGGGCTCCAGATTGTGGGAGTTTTCAGCACCAGAACATAGATGCAGCACTTTAGATGTAGGGCTGGGTATCGTTAAACAATACTAGTATGATATCGACAAAATAAAAGCATTTGATACTGAAAAAATTATATCTTTAGATCCAGGTTTTGACGCCTGTTGGTCCAAGGACGGCATTAAAGGAAGTGACTTGTTTCAGCTCAAATAAATGAAACAAATTATTTTATGGAATAAATTATCATTATTGTTCTGTTTTCTGGTTCTAGATGACAAATATGTTAGTATCATTATTTGAAAAGTATTGTTCAGGTATCAGTATCGTAAACCAAGTATTGTTAAAGTACCGATACTGAGAGAAAAAATACGGTACCAAACCCTATTTAGATGAGCTCGAAAGCTCAGAATAAGATGATGTTACACTTGGATCTGACTTGTATCACAGGCACAAGTCAGTTTTTATTATTGATTTCATTACATTTTCAACAAAATCCACCAAATGTTTTAAATAATATCGGCCTTTGGAATAGGGTGAACGTACATCCCGAATGTTTCGGGACAGTCCCGAAATCCAGGCTCCCGTCCCGAATCCGACCCAAATTGTCCCGAAAAATATGTGTAGAATGTGGAAAGTGCTGTGTGCTCTTGGAATGGAAGAGGGGTTTGATCTGGACGAGCTCTACAACAAAACTGCGCTCTGAACAATGTTCTAAAGTCGGGGGTCCCCAACCTTCTTCCTTTGTCCTGCTCGGGACCGGGAGGAGCTCACTTACAAACACGAGCGTAAACACGTTTTTTAAAGCATGGAGCGCAGCCCTTTGATCAGCGAGACCTCTCTCTTTCTCTCGACTGTTCACTTACCAGCGGGACAAATGCAGCTCTCTGTCCTGTGAAAGCGGGAACAGTTGTGATGAGCTGAGGGGGGAGGAAAAAGGGAGAGAGATGCTCTGCTGGTGACAGGGCATGAGCGCAACACACTGAGGCTGCGCTGATTCTGGAATAAAACCAGAGGAACTCCAGTCTAAAGGTTTTCTAGGGCGACTTTCTATCAGGAGCTTCATTATATTTCTATGGATGAGCTGATTGGCTCGTGGACAAAGGTCAATAGGATAAAACGCTCGTCATATGATTAGAATATCATGAAAAAGTTTATTCACTTCTGTTATTCCACTGAAACTGTGAAACTAATATATGATCGACTCAATACATGCAAAGTGAGATCTGTACAGCCTTTATTTGTTATAATATTGATTATTATGCCTCAGCTTTTAAAAAACCCAAATTAAAAATGTCATAACATTAGAATCTGTTGTAAATGGACTGTAAGCCATAATCAAACACATAAAGGTTTGACATGTGTCAAGTCATGTAATGAGTCTGTATCATATATTAGTTTCACATTTTAAGTTAAATTACAGAAATACATGAACTTTTTCATGATATTCTAATTATATGACGAGCACCTGTGTTTCCTATTTCTCTGTGGCCGAATGCCTGGCTTAAAATGTTCCTTTTTGTAACGTATTCTATTAGTTTGATTTGCAGTTTTGTAAAATGTGCTGAATTGTAAATGTGGCATGTGATAAAAAACATGTGACCCCCGTCCCGAATTTCAGGGCAACTCATCTGGTCACCGTACTTTGGAATGAAACCCAGAAATACTTCAACAATGTTTCATATCTTTGCACAGTAAATACTGCATATTTTCTATGACCACACTTTACATGATAATTAAAATTACTTGAATTTGTATTTTTCACATTATACAGCACTAGGAAAATAGTGTTATACTCAAGAGCTGCATACAGTATTTAATACAGCAGAGACATTACATTAGTTGTGGAAAGTGAATTAAACTGTTTTCTTAAATCTCAGGTATCTTAGTTTAGTTTTTTAGTTTAGTTTATTTGTTTATTTGAGCAGTACACATAGTGCTCAAAAGGAGTGGGCTGAAGCAAAAGCTTATGAGTGCCCACCCCCAAGTGCAATAAAATAAATAAAAAAAGAACATTTAAAACATTTCAAGCAGCTACATTCATAACTTACAAACTTACAAAAAAATATATGAACTGTTTATACAATTAATTGAAACAACGCACAACTACAACGACAATCTTTTTTCATGTACGATGTCTAGTACAAAGCAGTCAAAATAAAATAAAAATGTGATCCTTAATATATTTCTTTCAGATTTTCACCCTTGATAACCGAGAGTTACTTTCACGTTATGAAGGTACATTAATAGGTATTATACTCCGAGATCTTGATACTTCCCAGTTGTCATTACCATTCTCAGTATAATTTTAATTTGGGTGTAATTTTCATAATCATTATTATTATATGTTTATTTAATTGAGTTATATGTGAAGTATGCTGTAGCCCTGCATAGTGTGGTGCATTAAAAAGCCAAAGTGTAGAGCGGGCCAGATGAAGAGAGCAGTAACCCCCCATCAACAAACCCCCACACAGCTGCCCTAACAGCTGATTTTGTAGAATATGTTCCTATGCTGAGTGGTGCATTAAAAGACAAGGTTTAGAGCCCGTTGGGAGGATTCCTCTCAACAGATCCATAACCTGCCAACCCTAATTCTCCATTTGTGAATTTGAGCGATAGAATGACAACCGTTCCAAGCAGCAACACTCTTCCAGATTATAGAGGAACAATACACATAATTGATCCCACTGCTCCCCCTAGTGGCAACACATTTCTTCTTGTCTGTATATTTCAAAAGTCTTTTGTTTATATTTATATTTAAACAGGTTGATGTTTGGACATCGTTTCAAATCCATCTCCAGTTTATTCCACAATTGTACACCATTAACTGTTGGACTAAAACTTTTCAAAGTTGTGCTATGTTTCTGAATCCTAAAGTTTAATTCATCACGTAATTCATAACGACCAGTACGTTCTTGGAACCTTCTTTGTATTTGGTTTGGTAACAATTTATACCTTGCTTTGAATAACATTTGAACAGTTTGGAACTCAACAATGTCACAAAACTTCATGATCTTTGATTTTAGAAATAATGAGTTTGTGTGGTCCAAAAACCCAACTTTATGAATTACTCGGAGAGCTCTTTTTTGCAACAATATTATTGGTTTAACTGTGTTTTTATAAGTACTACCCCAAACCACAGTACAATAATATAAGTAGGGCAAAATCAGAGAACAGTATAAGGTATGTAAAGCTTTGATGTTTAAAATGTGCTTTGCTTTTGCTATTACTGAAATGCTTCTAGAAATTTTCGTAGATATATATTTAATGTGAGATTTCCAAGTAATTCTGTCATCAATAATCACACCAAGGAATTTGATTTCATGCACTTGCTCGATAACAACACCCTCTATCTGAATTGCTTCCTGAGCATTGGAATTACAGTTGCCAAATATCATCATTTTGCTTTTACTCAGATTTAGAGATAATTTATTTTGTTTGAACCACTTATTGACACTTTTGAGTTCCAAGTTAACAATCCGACACAGCTGTTGCAAGTCGTCTCCTGATGCAAAAAACTTTGTATCGTCAGCAAACAAGATAAATTTAAGTACTTCAGATGTTTTACAAATATCATTAATATACATATTAAACAATTTTGGGCCCAGAATAGAACCTTGAGGTAAACCGCAGACAATTTGTCGGCAACTCGACTGATAATCACCAATTTTCACACATTGTTTTCTATTTTTTAAGTAACTGGTAACCCACTGTAGAGCTACCCCCCTAATTCCATAATGTTCTAGTTTATTAATTAATATATCATAGTTTATTGTATCAAACGCTTTACTCAGGTCAATAAATAACCCTATTGCACATTTCTTGTTATCTACAGCATTAGTTATTTCTTCAGTTATATCAAAGAGCGCGTGTGAGGTTGAGTGATTGTTCCTGAAACCAAACTGATTGTCCGAGAGTAAATTACACTTTTCAATAAAGCTGTCGAGTCTAGAGTTAAAAACCTTTTCTAAGATTTTAGAGAATTGCGGTAAAAGGGAAACAGGCCTGTAGTTTGTAAAGAGATGTTTATCTCCTGCTTTGAACAGAGGAATCACTTTTGCTACTTTCATACCATCAGGAAATTGTCCAGTTTGCAACGATAAGTTACAAATGTAAGTTAACGGCTTAGAGATACTTTCAATAACAGTTTTTAAAGTTTTCATGTCCATGTCATGGTAATCGGTCGAGGTCTTATTTTTACACCCTTTAACAATGTCCAGTATCTCCTTTTCCTCCACAGGTTTGAGGAACAGGGACATAGGATTTGCTTCTATCAGTTCACAATTATAGTTCTCAACGTTTGCAATTTTTGCAGCAAGGTTTGGTCCAACATTTACATACAAAGAATTTATTAAATGTTTCGACGACTTCATTCATATTATTTAAAGTGTTATCCTCATCTTTGAAATATTTTGGATAATTAATCGTTCTTGGTTTATTTCTAATTATACTATTTAAGATGTTCCATAAACCTTTAATATTATTCTTATTGCTATCTAACAATGTATTATAATAATCCTGTTTACATTTTCTAATGATACCTGTCAGTTTATTTTTATATTTCTTATATTTATCCTCAGCTTCTTTTGTTTTGTTATTTATAAAGTTTTTGTAAAGATTATTTTTTTTCTTGCAAGCATTTAGTAAACCTTTAGACATCCATGGTGTTTCTTTGCACTTTCTGTTTTTACAGTATTTCTCCATTGGGCAGTTTTTGTCGTATACCTTTTGAAATACTCGCGTAAACTCATCATAAGCCATATTCGTGTCATTCTCTCTGTACACAATACTCCAGTCTTGAGCTAAAAGCTCCTTTTTAAATGCATCAATAGTTTTCTCTGTTTTTACCCTTCTAAACCAATACTTGTTTTCCTCTTCATCTTTTACATATCCATTTTTATACATAACGAAAACTGGAAGGTGATCACTAATATCATTTATAATTAACCCGCTGACTGTATCACTTTCAATTTCATTTGAGAAAATGTTATCTATCAAGGTTGCACTATGGGTTGTAATTCTACTCGGTTTGGTTATTAGAGGAAACAGACCTATACTGAATAAAGTATTTATAAATTCGTCCGTCTTTTTATGTTTATATGGGTTTAAAAGATCGATGTTGAGGTCTCCCCCCACAAACATGACTTTATGATTTAATCCTGAAAAGTGCTCCTCCATCCACTTAGAAAAAACATCTATATCAGAGCCAGGTGTTCTATAGATAGAACTCACAATAATATTTTTCTTTTTTTGCCTTGTAATCTCTACAGTAAGGCATTCAAGTGTATCATCCACCACCATTGTCTTATTTTCCATTACTTTGTAACTATAGTTGGAGTCTATAAACATAGCTACGCCCCCTCCATGCTTGTTCCTTCTGTTCATACTTATAAATTCATAACCATTAATAGAAAACTCAAATTCTCTGTCATTATTGATCCATGTTTCTGTGATTAAAATGACACTGAATGGTGTGGAAAACTGTTTTAAGAAGCTTTTGATGTGGTCAAAGTTTGCATAGAGGCTTCGACTATTGAAGTGGATTACAGTGAATGCCTTAATGTTCTTAAGTTTACTATTGTACAGATCCTCTGTGTAGTATTGACAGTCATTGGTAGCTCTAGAAAAGAAGTTATTTTCCGGGTCGATGTCGATCTCAGTGTTCTGTAGGTCGTACTGAGAGAATGTAAAATCCTGGGAGTTTGCTTCAGCATTTCTCCTTATTGAAAAATCCAAGTCGGTGCTTCCTATAGAACTGTATGTATTACTAGACATGTGAGATTATGTGCTTTTACATACCAAAATCCATACGTTTTTCTCGGTGTTTATACTGGATGTGGTGTACTGCTGCGTGGACGTATAATGAGTTTGTCATATCTCAAGAAGGCGATCTCCCCCCTTTCTCGTGCAGCTCTCAGCTCCGGCATCAGTTCTTTACGTTTTCTTTTTATTGATTCGGTGTAGTCCTCGTTAATGAAGATTTTTGTTCCTTTGAGTCGTTTGGCGCGCTGTAAGATTTCTTCACGATCCTTCCACCTCAGTAGTCTGGCGATGATGGGTCTCGGCCAGTCTCTCCCGCCGTCGTGTTTCCCTACGCGGTGAGCCCTCTCCACCTCCACCGCGTGCTGTAGCTGTAGCTTCTCCTTCAGTATTTCTTTCACTTTTACCTCGGCGTCGGCCCAAGTCTCCCCAGGCGACTCCAACACTCCCTCAAATACCAGGTTATTTCTGCGGCTCTGCCCCTCCAGATACTCCAGTTTGTCCGTGATGATGTGTAAATTGTCACATACTTTGTAAAAGTCCGTTTGTAAAGTGTTTGTGCGCTCCGTGAGTTTCAGATTTTGCTCTTTTAAAGTGTCCACCTCACCTTGCGTGAACTGCAGGCTTGTTTTTAGTTCTTGAATGTCCTTAGTCTGTAAATCCATGCGGGTGTTTGTTGATTCCATGATGAGTTTTATAAATCCTTTGAAGTTTTCCTGCTGTTGTTGAATTAATTCCCTGAACATGACCCTCTGCTGCTCCATGAGCTCCGTGACTCGACTGAGGCTTACGTATTCCTCTTCCACCGCCGAATCTGCCTGTTGCTTCGCCTCTATTTTCGGCGGTTTTGGCATTTTGCTCCCTCTCAGCAGGCCTGAATTTTCTTAACGAATATTATGATATTCTTGAGAACTTTTTTCGCGTTGGTCTAGCTTTGTCCGTCCCTGAAATCGGTCCGACCCGATTTTTCCAGTTTTTTAAATTGTGAAAGAAAAATGAGCTGAAAAAAAGGAAATTTCAGGGTGAATTAAAAATAAATAATAATCCTGTATTTATTGAGCACCTTTCATACCGGTGGGCAGTTCAAAGTGCTTTCCGATGGTAAAACATAACATCTAGAAATCACACTTATAACAATGAAAGAAAAAAGGAGTTAAAACAACAGCGAGCGAGTAAGATAACAGGTGTACAGATTAAACTAAAGACATTAGTTAAAAGTACGTTTTTAATTCAGTTTTTAAAATGGCAAGGGATTTTGCTGCCCTGGTTTCGTATGGCAGTGGGTTCCACAAGGTTGGGGCGTGAATCCTGAAAGCAAAACCCCAATTTTTTTTATCCCGATTGATACATTTTTTGTCCTGTTTTTGGGGGGATTTGGAGCAGCTTTGCCTCGGAAGATCGCAGTGCTCTCGGTGGTTTATATTCTTTTATCATGTCAGTGATATAGGCCGTGGAAGGCTTTGAATGTAATTACAAGTATTTTAAATCTATTGTAAAAACCACAGGGATCCAGTGCAGTGACTGGAGCACGGGGGGGATGTGGGCTCTTCTACCTGTATGAGTGAGGAGGCGAGCGGCTGGATTTTGGATGAGCTGAAGATTGTAGGTTCTCCTTTTTGGAAGACCGGTTAAAACTGCATTGCAGTAATCTAACCTGCTTGTAATAAAGGCATGGATTAAATTCTCTGCATCTTTAAAGTTTAAAAAAGGCAATGTTTCTTAAGTGATCAAATGCAGCCTTTGTGACCCTATTAACATCAATCACATTTTATTTATAGAGCCCTTTACAACACTCAAGGCGACCAAAGTGCTTTACAATAAAATCACATAAAATACATTAAAAACCTTCTTACAAACAAAAACAAAAATAAAATTAAACAGTAAGATAGAACTGATAAAAGTGCTGCCGTGCTACTGAATGTTCAAAGCCAGTCTGAATAAATGCGTCTTGAGCCTGGATTTAAAAAGGCCCAGATCAGTGATGGTTAGGTGTGGGCCCATGGCCATTATCCTTATTTATCTTAAATCTTTATATGTTTGCTATTTGTTTGTAGTGATTTTCAGTTGTGTTGCATGTTTTATTTTGTAAACCTTTTAAGTTGTTTGGTACGGGCCCGCCTACACCACCACCATTGGCTGTTCACACCTGTTGACAATCAGTACATCAATAAAGGGGGTGTGGTCGGCAACAAGGAAGGCGAAACGGGCAGAAGGGAAAACGGGAACAGAGACGGGCAGAGCGAGGGGCAGGACGGCACAGGCGTACGACATCCACGCGTGAGGGGAAGTCGACAGCCTGGGTGGACGGGCGCGGACTACGGAGGCGCGGACCACGGAGGCGCGGACTACGGAGGCGCGGACCACGGAGGCGCGGACCACGGAGGCGCAGACCACGTGTGATACAAGGCCTGTTTACTGTTACTGGGCGGCCAGGAGTCGAGTCTTGCCACCATCCCCTCTTAGTTTAGCCCCATTTCTTACTTTTTAGTATTAGGCCTAGTTTTTAACCTGTTTTGAGTGTTATTATTTTAACCAATTGTGTAATAAATTTTGAGTAACGTTTCCACCTCTTGGTTTCACTACTCACCCCTGTGATTCGAACCTGTGCTCTTAAAAATTGGGTCCTAGTCCCGCGACTAGGTGGCGTTGTCGGTTTCCAACCAAAAATCTAACTCAATACACCCCCGGCTACATAGGCATATCAGGGGGCAGTTTATTCCAGAGTCTGGGTCCAGCGACTGAAAAGGACCGATCACCCCAATGCTTGGACTTGGTCCTAGGCACTTCCAGCAAGAGCTGATTTGAAGACCTCAAGGATCTGCCCGAGTCACGAATAGTCAAAAGTTCAGACAGGTATTAGGTTTGTCTTATTTTATTATGTAAAAAAATAATATATATATTTAAACAAATAAAAATGAACAAATACATAAAAAAAACAAAACAAAAAGGACTGGGGTGATGTGCTGACGTCTGGGTGTGTTTGTTAAAAAACGAGCTGCAGCATTTTGCACCAATTGAAGACGATTAAGACAGGACTGGGACACTCCAAAATAAAGGGCATTACAACAGTCAATTCTTGAACTGATAAAAGCGTGGATGGTTCGCTCCAGGTCTGAGCGGTTTAAAAAAGGCTTTACTTTAGTTAAAACACGCAGCTGATAAAAACTTGACTTGACCACGCTGACAATTTGTTTGTCAAAACAAAACGAGTTATCAAAGAAAACCCCGAGGTTTCTGATCATTGGTTTGAAATTAGAAGAACACAATTTGAGTCACCAAACAAAATAAAATCTGTTGCAATAAAACTAAAATCTGAATCAAGTGTGACCCCCAGACTGGTATCGTTGTCTTTGACCCGCTGATTTAGAGGGACTAAGTTTTCTTTATCTTTTCTATGCCAACTAATAGGATTTCCATTTTGTTCTCATTTAATAATAATTAAAAAAAAAGTGATTTCATCCAGCTGTTAATGGCTGATGCTTGTGATGGAAGAGATTGCTTCTGTCCCACTAGGATCAGTTGAGATACAGTTGTGTATCGTCTGCATATGTGTGGAAGCAGACATTGTGTTCTCTAATAATATGGCCAAGTGGCAGCATATAAAGGCAGAAGAGCAAAGGTGCTAATGAACATCCTTGTGGGACCCCATAAAGGATCTCTCTTTGTGAGGACAGGTGGTCCCCGAGAGTGACTGGAAACATTCGATCCCTAATGTAAGAGCAAAGCCTCTGTAGTACGGTGCCGGACAGACCGGCCATGCTCTGCAACCGATCCATAAGAATATCATGATCAATCGTGTCAAACGCGGCACTAAGGTCTAGTAGAATCAGAACAGATCATTTATTGTTATTGAGATTGAGTCTAAGGTCACTGGTTATTTTAATAATTGCAGTTTCTGTGATTTTTCCTAAAACTGGACTGGATTTTTTCCTTAATGTCGTGAGTGGACAGAAAAGTGGAAAGTTGGCCGTGTACGACCTTTTCTAAAACCTTCCCGAGGAACGGTAGGCTCGAAATCGGTCTGTAGTTTGCCAATTCGTTGGATCAAGGTTAGGTTTCTTTAAGAGGGGTCTAACCAGAGCCGTCTTAAAGGCGTTCGGGTAAATTCCTGTCCTGAGGGAGGTGTTAACAATAGTAAGGTAAAAATGCGACACACAGTTAAAGGTTTTTGTGAGGAATACGGCAGGACGAGGGTCGACCGGTGATGTAGAAGAATTGCATCCTTTAACAGTTGTGAGGAGGTCAGTCAATGTCATTTCATTAAAGTCCACACGAGAGCCAGCAGGTGAGTGTCTGGATGTCTGAGTGGCATTGGTTGTACCTACCTGTATTTATAATGCTTTCTCTGATAGTAGTCATTTTGGTCTGAAAATAATCTGCAAATTCCTCACATTTCTCGGGCGAGTGGTCCGGCTGAGGAGGAGGTTTATTGAGTAGGTGGTTTATTGTGTTAAAATGAACTTTAGCGCTACCCACATTTTCGTCTATGATTTCTTTTTTAAATGACTTCTCCTCGTCTGCTTTACAGACATATTATACCCATACAGGGCCTTTTTATAGCTATGGTAGTGAACAGTATTCTTGAATTTTCGCTGCTCTGCAAATTCGCTTATGTTGTTTTACTGAGTTTGAGTTGAGCCAGGGAGAGGTTTTGTCGACCCGTCGCTTTTTCTTTTTTAGAGGAGTCACAGTGTCCATGGTGGAAGACAGCACATTGTTGAGATTGTCAAACATTTTATTCACATCTATGTTTATTGGGACGAAACCCAATTCCTGGGACAAAATAATCTCACAGAACTGTTTTCCCGAGTGCTCGCTTGTATGCCTTCTGTATATTATACTCTCTGGAGCAGAGCATGGGGGGAAATATCAATGCTAAATAGAATGCAGTAATTGTCAGATACTGAGACACTTTCAATGCCAATTTCTGAGGTAATCACTTTTTTCTTTTTTTTTAGTTTGTTTATTTGAGCAATACACATTGTGCTCAAAAGGAGTGGGCTAAAGCAAAAGCTTATGAGCCCCCCCCCCAAGTGCAATAAATAAAAAAAGAACATTTCAAAACATTTCAAGCAGCTACATTCGTACAGACCAACTTACAAACTTACAACAACAAAATATATGAACTGTTTATATAATTAATTCGAACAATGCACAGCTACAACAACAATCTTGTTTCATGTACGATGTCTAGAACAAAGCAAGTCAAAAAATGTGATCCTTAATATATTTCTTGCAGATTTTTACCCGTGATCACTGAGTTACTTTTATGGTATAAAGGTACATTAATAGATATTATAATCTGAGATCTTGATACTTTCCAGTTGTCATTACCATTCTCAGTATAATTTTAATTTGGGTTTAATTATCATAATCATTATTATATATTTATTTAATTGAGTTATATGTGAAGTATGATGAAAGCCCTGCTAAGGGCTTTCATCATACTAAGTCGAGGGTATTTCCCAACTGGTGGGTGGGCTGAGAAATGTGCTGCACTAGGGCAAAGCCTTCTAGTATTTTTACATCGGATAGCTTGTTGACGTGAATATTAAAATCACCAGATATTAGTATTTTATCATACTTGGTGATGCAGTGGGCAATCAGTTGAGAAAGCTCATCAAGGAACGCTGGTGAGTTCTAAGGGGGGTTTATACACTTTGAGAAAAATATGCAAGATGTTAAACGAGCAGTAAAATCCAATTTCCAGACCAGGACATCAGGGCTGAAGATGCCCCTGGATAAAAGGTCAAATGTGTTCACTTCAAAACAACTCAGTCGAAATGACTCATATTTGAAAATGTTTCTAAAAAGGAGCACAAAAAGATGATTTAAAGTTGACACAGAAATAAGATATAGAAATATTTAGAGTCTGTTTTTCATAATTCTTCACATGTGCACTTACATAATGTTAATAAAGATAAAGATGCTAATTGACCATTTCTATGCCTGTGAGTAAACCAGAAAATCCTGTGAAGGTTCTGTATATTATTTGCGGTTTCAGTAGCTAGTCCAGTATCTAGCACAAACATGATTTTAAATAAGATTTTAAATAATCAATCTATTTGTTCCTCACCTGAGAGTTTCCAGTCTGCAGTTGACACTCATCAGTCCAGAGCAGAGCATCTCCACTCCCGAGTCACGAAGGTCTTCATTGTTACTGAGATCCAGGTTCCTCAGACTGGAGAACTCTGAGCCGAGGACTGAGGCCAGTTGTCCACAGCAGCTCTCGGACAGAGAACAGTGACTCAAACTGAAATACAGTTTAGTTTAGTTTAGTTTATTTGTTTATTTGAGCAGTACACATAGTGCTCAAAAGGAGTGGGCTGAAGCAAAAGCTTATGAGTGCCCACCCCCAAGTGCAATAAAATAAATAAAAAAAGAACATTTAAAACATTTCAAGCAGCTACATTCATAACTTACAAACTTACCAAAAAAAATAATAATATATGAACTGTTTATACAATTAATTGAAGCAACGCACAGCTACAACAACAATCTTGTTTCATGTACGATGTCTAGAACAAAGCAGTCAAAAAAAAAAAAGTGATCCTTAATATATTTCTTTCAGATTTTCACCCTTGATAACCGAGAGTTACTTTTATGTTATGAAGGTACATTAATAGATATTATAATCTGAGATCTTGATACTTTCCAGTTGTCATTACCATTCTCAGTATAATTTTAATTTGGGTGTAATTTTCATAATCATTATTATTATATGTTTATTTAATTGAGTTATATGTGAAGTATGCTGTAGCCCTGCATAGTGTGGTGCATTAAAAAGCCAAAGTGTAGAGCGGGCCAGATGAAGAGGGCAGTAACTCCCAATCAACAAACCCCCACACGGCTGCCCTAACAGCTGATTTTGTAGAATATGTTCCTGTGCTGAGTGTTGCATTAAAAGACAAGGTTTAGAGCCCGTTGGGAGGATTCCTCTCAACAGATCCATAACCTGCCAACCCTAATTCTCCATTTGTAAATTTGAACAATAGAATGACAACCGTTCCAAGCAGCAACGCTCTTCCTTGATTATAGAGGAAACAATACACATCATTGATCCCACTGCTCCCCCTAGTGGCAACACATTTCTTCTTGTCTGTATATTTCAAAAGTCTTTTGTTTGTATTTAAATTTGAACAGGTTGATGTTTGGACATCGTTTCAATTCCATCTCCAGTTTATTCCACAATTATACAACATTAACTGTTGGACTAAAACTTTTCAAAGTTGTGCTATGTTTCTGAATCCTAAAGTTTAATTCATCACGTAATTCATAACAACCAGTACGTTCTTGGAACCTTCTTTGTATTTGGATTGGTAACAATTTATACCTTGCTTTGAATAACATCTGTACAGTTTGGAACTCAACAATGTCACAAAACTTCATGATCTTTGATTTTAAAAATAATGAGTTTGTGTGGTCCAAAAACCCAACTTTATGAATTACTCGGATAGCTCTTTTTTGCAACAATATTATTGGTTTAACTGTGTTTTTGTAAGTACTACCCCAAACCACAGTACAATAATATAAGTAGGGCAAAATCAGAGAACAGTATAAGGTATGTAGAGCTTTGATGTTTACAATGTGCTTTGCTTTTGCAATTACTGAAATGCTTCTAGAAATTTTCGTAGATATATATTTAATGTGAGATTTCCAAGTAATTCTGTCATCAATAATCACACCAAGGAATTTGATTTCATGCACTTGCTCGATAACAACACCCTCTATCTGAATTGCTTCCTGAGCATTGGAATTACAGTTGCCAAATATCATCATTTTGCTTTTACTCAGATTTAAAGATAATTTATTTTGTTTGAACCACTTGTTGACACTTTTGAGTTCCAAGTTAACAATCTGACACAGCTGCTGTAAGTCGTCTCCTGACCACAGACAATTTGTCGACAACTCGACTGATAGTCACCAATTTTCACACATTGTTTTCTATTTTTTAAGTAACTGGTAACCCACTGTAGAGCTACCCCCCTAATTCCATAAAGTTCTAGTTTATTAATTAATATATCATAGTTTATTGTATCAAACGCTTTACTCAGGTCAATAAATAACCCTATTGCATATTTCTTGTTATCTACAGCATTAGTTATTTCTTCAGTTATATCAAAGAGCGCGTGTGAGGTTGAGTGATTGTTCCTAAAACCAAACTGATTGTCCGAGAGTAAATTACACTTTTCAATAAAGCTGTCAAGTCTAGAGTTAAAAACCTTTTCTAAGATTTTAGAGAATTGCGGTAAAAGGGAAACAGGCCTGTAGTTTGTAAAGAGATGTTTATCTCCTGCTTTGAACAGAGGAATCACTTTTGCTACTTTCATACCATCAGGAAATTGTCCAGTTTGCAACGATAAGTTACAGATGTAAGTTAACGGCTTAGAGATACTTTCAATAACAGTTTTTAAAGTTTTCATGTCCATGTCATGGTAATCGGTCGAAGTTTTATTTTTACACCCTTTAACAATGTCCAGTATCTCCTTTTCCTCCACAGGTTTGAGGAACAGGGACATAGGATTTGCTTCTATCAGATCACAATTATAATTCTCAACGTTTGCAATTTTTGCAGCAAGGTTCGGTCCAACATCTACAAAGAATGTATTAAATGTTTCGACTACTTCATTCATATTTTTTAAAGTGTTATCCTCATCTTTGAAATATTTTGGATAATTAATCGTTCTTGGTTTATTTCTAATTATACTATTTAAGATGTTCCATAAACCTTTAATATTATTCTTATTAGTATCTAACAATGTATTATAATAATCCTGTTTACATTTTCTAATGATACCTGTCAGTTTATTTTTATATTTCTTATATTTATCCTCAGCTTCTTTTGTTTTGTTATTTATAAAGTTTTTGTAAAGATTATTTTTTTTCTTGCAAGCATTTAGTAAACCTTTAGACATCCATGGTGTTTCTTTACACTTTCTGTTTTTACTGTATTTCTTCATTGGGCAGTTTTTGTCGTATACCTTTTGAAATACTCGCGTAAACTCATCATAAGCCATATTCGTGTCATTCTCTCTGTACACAATACTCCAGTCTTGAGCTAAAAGCTCCTTTTTAAATGCATCAATAGTTTTCTCTGTTTTTACCCTTCTAAACCAATACTTGTTTTCCTCTTCATCTTTTACATATCCATTTTTATACATAACGAAAACTGGAAGGTGATCACTAATATCATTTATCATTAACCCGCTGACTGTATCATTTTCTATTTCATTTGAGAAAATGTTATCAATCAAGGTTGCACTATGAGTTGTTATTCTACTTGGTTTAGTGATTAGAGGAAACAGACCTATACTGAATAAAGTATTTATAAATTCGTCCGTCTTTTTATGTTTATATGGGTTTAACAGATCGATGTTGAGGTCTCCCCCCACAAACATGACTTTATGATTTAATCCTGAAAAGTGCTCCTCCATCCAGTTAGAAAAAACATCTACATCAGAGCCAGGTGTTCTATAAATACAACTCACAATAATATTTTTCTTTTTTTGCCTTGTAATTTCAACAGTAATGCATTCAAGTGTATCATCCACCACCATTGTCTTATTTTCCATTACTTTATAACTATAGTTGGAGTCTATAAACATAGCTACGCCCCCTCCATGCTTGTTCCTTCTGTTCATACTTATAAATTCATAACCATCAATAGAAAACTCAAATTCTCTGTCATTATTGATCCATGTTTCTGTGATTAAAATGACACTGAATGGTGTGGAAAACTGTTTTAAGAAGCTTTTGATGTGGTCAAAGTTTGCATAGAGGCTTCGACTATTGAAGTGGATTACAGTGAATGCCTTAATGTTCTTAAGTTTACTATTGTACAGATCCTCTGTGTAGTATTGACAGTCATTGGTAGCTCTAGAAAAGAAGTTATTTTCCGGGTCGATGTCGATCTCAGTGTTCTGTAGGTCGTACTGAGAGAATGTAAAATCCTGGGAGTTTGCTTCAGCATTTCTCCTTATTGAAAAATCCAAGTCGGTGCTTCCTATAGAACTATATGTATTACTAGACATGTGAGATTATGTGCTTTTACATACCAAAATCCATAAGTTTTTCTCGGTGTTTATACTGGATGTGGTGTACTGCTGCGTGGACGTATAATAAGTTTATCATATCTCAAGAAGGCGATCTCCCCCCTTTCTCGTGCAGCTCTCAGCTCCGGCATCAGTTCTTTACGTTTTCTTTTTATTGATTCGGTGTAGTCCTCGTTAATGAAGATTTTTGTTCCTTTAAGTCGTTTAGCGCGCTGCAAGATTTCCTCGCGATCCTTCCACCTCAGTAGTCTGGCGATGATGGGTCTCGGCCAGTCTCTCCCGCCGTCGTGTTTCCCTACGCGGTGAGCCCTCTCCACCTCCACCGCGTGATTTAGCTGTAGCTTCTCCTTCAGTATCTCCTTAACTTTTACCTCGGCGTCGGCCCAGGTCTCCCCAGGCGACTCCAACACTCCCTCAAATACCAGGTTGTTTCTGCGGCTCTGTCCCTCCAGATACTCCAGTTTGTCCGTGATGATGTGTAAATTGTCACATACTTTGTAAAAGTCCGTTTGTAAAGTGTTTGTGCGCTCTGTGAGTTTCAGATTATGTTCTTTTAAAGTGTCCACCTCACCTTGCGTGAACTGCAGGCTTGTTTTTAGTTCTTGAATGTCCTTAGTCTGTAAATCCATGCGGGTGTTTGTTGATTCCATGATGAGTTTTATAAATCCTTTGAAGTTTTCCTGCTGCTGTTGAATTAATTCCCTGAACATGACCCTCTGCTGCTCCATGAGCTCCGTGACTCGACTGAGGCTTACGTATTCCTCTTCCACCGCCGAATCTGCCTGTTGCTTCGCCTCTATTTTCGGCGGTTTTGGCATTTTGCTCCCTCTCAGCAGGCCTCAATTTTCTTAACGAATATTTTGATATTCTTGAAAACGTTTTTTTCGCGTTGGTCTAGCTTTGTCCGTCCCTGAAATCGGTCCGACCGATTATAATAACTACATTAACTGAAGTCCTAATCAATACAGCCTAAAACATAATAATACAGACCACCCTTGATTAGTATTTAATAATTAAAGTCACTGTCTCTGATTTTATTTATGATTATGGAACTTATCTGTTGCTTCCACACTTTTTAATCTTCCTGCCTCATAACAGAACTGAGGTGGAGCCATAAAGACTTTTCATAAAATAAACTCTTACATTGGTGGTTTCTCAAATTGGGTCCCCAGTGGTTTTTGACTCTACAGCTCCAGTTATTAGTTTAATTACTATAACAGGCACCATAACACAGGGCCACCAAAGCTCACCTGGACATCATGAATTTAAATAAATCCTCCCACTGAAAACCTGAACGTTTCCACAATTTCCTGTCCTATCGAGTCGGCTATTATACTGATGAAAGTCTTAAAAACAATCAATGAAGGAAAACTCTTGGCCGTTCTACAGCTGTTTAAGTTTTAAAGTTAAAAAATGCAAGTGTATTGCAAGTATTTGATTGTGTAAAATTGTGTAATTGCTTATTTGAAAGACAGACAGATATCAGTGAGTTTGTTTACAGATCAAATTAAACGTGTGTAACATTTATATAAAATACTAACCCTGATTCTTGTGGGTCTCACCTGGTTCATTTTTGTTTTACTGATTAAGAAACATCCCCTTATAATGCACTATTAAGTGATATATACACCTGTACATCTTTGTTTTCAGGACAGTTGATATTTACGTCATATTTATGCTGTAGTCGGGTCATAGGACTGTAATAAACATGTAATAAACATGTAATAAACATGATAATGAGGAAAAAAGACAAAAATCAGGCGTATATTCGTTTTCTGAAAAAGGGGAATTAAATGAAAATATGAAGTAGAGAAAGTATCATTGGAAAAATGTTTTTAGTGGTCCTCGTGATCAGGAGATGGATAATAAAGGTTGACCAGTAGAAATGTTCATTTTTGCCAAAATATCCAGGCGTTCATGTCACTTTACCTGCCTTTGACATGGATTTGTAGAACTATTCAATTTGTTGTCGCACAGTTTCTATAAGACCTTTGAAAGCGAGGAATGAGTTCATTCCAAAACAAAAGACAGGAAGTCTCTATCACGTACGGTTCCAGAGTTCTTGTTCGTAAAACCTTTCATACAAACAAGAACATACACGGTGGGGCGGGGAGTGTGATCAGCTTTCTGGAGCCCTAGGTGAATTATTTATTGTTTGTTGGGCCGACAAAAAATATTAGATCCCCCCCCCCCCAAAAAAAAAGAAAAAGCCTCTATCGCTTTCCATTCCGGGTAATGGGAAAAATAAAAATAAAATGTTTATACACAACAGGTGGTGTACAAACTCGTGAACAAATTTAAACTTGATGATATTCCGCCCCCTTGAGGCCTACACACATTTTAAAGCTCTGACTCTGATCATCGCGATGCAAAAATCGGTTTCGATTTCATGACACCCTCTAAGGTCCGTGACCTCACTGACCCACAAGGGTTTTAATATTTGTGAATAAAATGATGTAACTCACATGGCTGTTTTGCTGGCTTTGATGACTGGCAGCAGCTCCAAAAAAGCTCTTGGCGAAGCAGAGTATTTCCTCAGATCAAAGACCTCAAGTTCAGCATCTGAGGACAGTAGGATGAAGACCAGAGCGGACCACAGAGCAGGAGTCATGTCAGACAGACGTCCTTCTGTGATGTTTTTCTGGATCTGTTCAACCAGTGTGTGGTCGTTCAGTTCATTCAGACAGTGGAACAGGTTGATACTTCCCTCAGTGGACAAACCCTCACCAATCCTTTCTTTGATGTACTCAATAGTTTTCTGATTCATCTCAGGGCTACTTCCTGTCTGAGTCAGTAAAACTGGTAGCAGACTCTGATTGGTTGGCAGAGACAGCCCCAGGAGGAAGCGCAGGAACAAGTCCAGGTGTCCGTTTGGACTTTCTAAAGCGCGGTCCACAGCAGAGCGGTAGAAAGCTACACACTCATCCTCAGGGCTTTCCGAGGTCTGTTGTGTGGACAGCAGGTTAACTCCAGAGCTGAAGAAGGTCTGATGGACGTGAAGAGCAGCCAGAAACTCCTGCACACTCAGATGGATGAAGCAGTAGACCTTGTCCTGGTACAGGCCTGGCTCCTCTCTAAAGACCTGTGTGAAGACTCCAGAGTAACGAGCGATCTCTGCCGCGTCCAGCCCACACTCGCTCAGGTCTGACTCGTAGAAGATCAGGTTTCCTTTCAGCAGCTGCTCAAAGGCCAGTTTTCCCAGAGCCTGCACCATCTCCCTGGTCTCTGGACTCCAGGGAGAGTCTGTGGCAGAGCGTCCATCGTACTTGAGGCCCTTGACTTTGGCCTGGACCACGAGGAAGTGGATGTACATCTGTGTGAAGGTATGAGGCAGCTCTTCTCCCTCTTTCTCTTTCAACACATGCTCCAGGACTGAGGAGAGGATCCAGCAGAAAACTGGCATGTGGCACATGATGTAAAGACTTAGTGATTTCTTAATGTGGGAGATGACGGCTGTGGCCTGCTGCTCGTCTCTGAACCTCTTTCTGAAGTACTCTTCCTTCTGTGGGTCGGTGAACCCTTGCACCTCTGTCACCATGGAGACACACTCAGACGGGATCTGATTGGCCGCCGCGGGGCGTGTGGTTATCCAGAGGTGAGCGGAGGGAAGCAGGCTCCCCCTGATGAGGTTCACCAGCAGCTCCTCCACTGAGGCGCTCTCTGTGGGCTCAGTCAGGACCCGGGTCCGGCTGAAGTCCAGAGGAAGTCTGCACTCGTCCAGACCGTCCAAGATGAAGAGCACCTTTAGATGTTCTAAACTGCACAGTCCTTTAGCTTCACTGAAGAAGTGGTGCAGCAGCTCCATCAGACTGAACTGTCTGTCTCTGAGCACATTGAGCTCTCTGAAGGTGAAGGGGAACAGCAGCTGGATGTCCTGGTGGGCTTTGCCTTCAGCCCAGTCCAGACTGAACTTCTGAGTCAGCAGCGTTTTCCCGATGCCAGCCACGCCCTTCGTCAGCACCGTCCTGACTGGCCCCTGCCTCTCTGTCGGCTCTGCTCTGATTGGTTGCTCTGTCGGCTCTGCTCTGATTGGTTCCTCTTCTCTTCCATTTGGTTCTTGCTTTTTTGACTTTCCTGTTTTGACTGACCAGAGTCCAGAAGTCATCTTTTTAAACATGTTGTTTACGAAACCAAGTTTATCTATCACCTGGTCCTTGACTGGTGGTGACTGCCTCCTTATTTCCTTTGCTCTGATTTGCTCCTGTCCCATTGTTGGCTCCTCTCTAATTGGTCCCAGTTTTGGGGCGGGGCCTTTAAAGAGGTCTTCACATAAGATAGTAGCTTCAGATGTGAATCTTTTCCTGGACGCAGCCTGGATGTGCCTAACCTCATGTTCCTGGTTGACCTCTGAGGCCCCTCCCTCTGTGATGTAGAGCTCTGTGTAGATCTGGTTCAGGAGGGTTTGTTTTCCTTCTTTACTGATGCCCTCAGACACACAGCTGAACCTCTGCTTCAGGAGACTCTTCAGTTTGGTCTGACAAACCCCTGAAGGACTTTCTGAAACACAAAAACATGATGATAGGCATCACTAGCCCTGACACAGTGAGCCTGACTGTGGACTTACTGCTGTGTAAACGCTCAGCCAGTGACTCCTGTTTCATCCTTCTCAGGAAATCCAGGGTTATCGTGAGAAAAGCCTCTCGGTTATTCTGCTCTTCCTCCTCCTCCTCCTCCTCCTCTCTATCAAAGCATTCTGGGTCATTTGAGCACAGAACTCTATGGAACCTCTTCAGTTCACCTTTGACAAATGTTACAAGGGTTTCCTCCAGCCGCTAAAATGAGAACAACCAGTCACAAAATCAATCAAAGGACAAATCTAAGAGAAAAGAAGCGAGACACATTTGATAAAGTGCAGACCTTAAATATGGCGTCCAGCTCAGTCTGAGTCGGCTCAGAACTTGGTTCAAATCCTGAATCGTGAAGTTCTGTTTGACTGATGACACACAGTGAAATGAAATCAATATTCTGTTAAAAACTCTACCCTGCTCCTCTGTAGGCCTATATATGCTATTCAGAATGTTGTAAATCCACAAATAAATGTTGATTTGTACATAGTTTTGTGTCTAGGACCACACTAGTAAACAGATCCAATTTATTTAATTATAGACGATTGATTTTTTTGTTTTGCTATTGTTGCCATCCTGTACAGCCCTGCTGATTCTGTGGAAAGGATGAGATATTGGTTGGCGCTCAAGAAAAATTGTAGCAACTCTATTATATGAATAATTTAAAAAAAGTTTAATTAAATGTTTTTTTTAATTATATTTACTGTAATTGATACATTATGTTGATGTTTTATGCTTTCTTTTAATTTTATGCAACTGTGAAGCACCCTGAATTGCCTTGTGTATGAATCGTGCTCTACAAATAAACTTTAATATGTGTCAGAATGTCACCCGTGCTGTTGCTGTATCTGTACAGGAGTGTGAGCCAATCAGCACATATTAGTCCATCCTCTCATTAAAGTGCATATGACAAGATTTATTGCTTTTGGAAATAATGACTTATTGAGAAGGATAACGTCAGTGGTAAGTTCATCAGCTGCATAATTATTGTTTTATTTCAGTGAAGAAGCAATTTTAATGAAGAAATGTTGGGCAAAAACATTATTTTTATGTTTAAGATGCTGACAGGATTAGATTAGGTTGGTTTATTTGAAAGGGGACAGTGCAATTTCCTATAACACATGAACACACATGGTAAAAAAAAAAGCCAGAATTAGCTGGAAGGCTATTTTTCATCTGTAGTCCCCAAGATGTAAAAAGACATTAAAATACAAGCGTGACAATACATTTACAAGTCTTTGACAAATCAATAACAATATAAATGACACTGTAAAATAGCTACAAGCACACCGTACCTGTTACAATATTAAAACATACAAAAAACACTTTTTACATTATCCAAATATACAATACAGCATAACAGGCTCAGGTTTTAATGTACATTTTTTCGTAAAGGCCTCGTAAGTGGTGAGCTGTTTAACCTCCTCAAGTATTGTCATTAGCTGTGGCTGCTGGGGTGCTGTCCTGTGGGTGTCTGGATGGAGGTGTGGTGTTTCTACCGCGCCTCCTCCGGGCGCCCCGTGTTGGTGCCCTGTGGCTACGGCCGAGGTGCTGCTTCCGATGCAGACGGCTCCTTGGATGGTGTTTCCTTACCTGGTTTATCTGTACCCAGCCTTATCTCAGCCTTATGTCCATTGCGTCCATTGTTTTACCTTGAGTGTGTGTGGTGAGTCTCTGGGAAGGTGGAGGAGAATGTTTTAAATCTGTAAAGCACTTTGTGTTACATGAAATGTATGAAAAGCGCCATATAAATAAAGATTGATTGATTGATTGATTGATCGATCACCCAGTCGCCTCTTACAGAGCCTCGAGTGTCGCGCTCAGAGCTGTTTCTTTGGCTGATGAGCTCTGCCAGTGGAGATGGGGCTGAATCATGTGTTACTTTGTATACGAGACTCAGATCTGCAAATCTATGGAGACTGTCCCGGTTTAAAAGGCTATACTTTCTTTTAGAATTGCACAGTGACGATAGTGCCTTGGTTTTTTGCCCATGACGTTAATGGCTTGTTTGTATAATGTTTCCAAAGGTCTTTTGGCGCTGACTTGCCTGAGATCAACTTGTTAGGCAGTAGTTAAAGTGGCTGAGAATAATGGTATGTGGAAAATTATTGCAGCTTCGGTTGACATTTCATTACGGATTGAGCGGAAATTTGTAAGATTAAATGTAATATTTTGCATAATTTGTCAATATGGGCTTTAAAGGAGAGGTGTGAATTGATTAGGAAGTGACATAGATGAAGGTAAAGTTCCAGAGCAGTTTGACTCATTTCCCATTGACTTGACAAGTGTCGGCGCGGCAACAGTTTAAAATTGTTTGCCTTCATCTATGTCACTTCCTGTCGGTGTCCAATAAGGAAGTGAAACTATAAACATCACAAAAATGGCCAAACTAAAGAAAGCTGGGTACAATCTTTAGCAAAATCTTAATTGTGTTTACCATGTTTTAGCAAAAATGTTGTCTAATGATTCATATGCACTTTAAGTTATATCAGCGAGCACTAGTTGTGAACTATCCTCGGTTTAAACTGTGCAACGTTATGTTTGCTCAGGGAGGAGGGTGATGGACCCCTGTTGAAAAGCTTGAAGTTTTAAGTGTCCATTTTTCCACAATGAAGCATTACATAATGATTAGTTGATTTCCTGATTGTGAAATTGTGAAACTAAACTTAATCTTGGCCACATTGGTTTGAGCGTCTAATGCAGGTGGAAGCACTATATAGATTTACCATTGGTACCATTCTGTTATTGTATTGTAAGAATGTTTTGATTAATGTATCAATCAGCTGTTGTGACAATAACATTTCTCTTGTGGATCAATACATTTATCTATGTCACCAGGACTTCAGAACCAGAAACTCACCAAGGCTCAACAGAAGACTCATTATTGAATGTCACAGGAAGATTCTTGGAGCGGTTACTTCTGATGGACTCACAGCTGGGACCAGTGGGAGATGTTTTTGGCACACTGTGATACATGGTACAGTTAGTAAAAAAAAAAAAGGAAAAAAGTATTTATTCAGTATTTTTGATGGACTCACTTGAAATCAGAGGAAGAACGTTCATTTTTGAAGATAATAGGAACATCCTTGGAGCGGTTACTCTTGATGGACTCACAGCTGGGACCAGGACCCTCCTCCATCTTCCTCTTGAGGGAAGACAATTATGGAGGCCTGTTAATTAATAAACAACTATTAGAACTCATACTATAACTTTTTATAATGTGACTATAATGTGATAATGTATGTGCAATAATTCACCAAAACCACAGAACTTAATAAAAAAAAAAAGTTTGTATACATGGCAGAGTTGAAGGGCTAAATCGGTGCCAAGCCTAAACAAATTAGAGTCACTGTCATTTATTTATATATTTACTTATTTAATATTTAATATGGACATAACAATAACATTGGACGAACCAGATGCATTGTTTAACCTCTTAACCTCCACCTGAACCGACCATATTTTCTCCAGTTTGGCTTTACCCAAATCTAAAAGCTTCTTGAAAAAAGCATCAAAATAGCGACAAACATGAGACAAATACGAGGATTAAAATTTAACAAAAAAGCGACAAAAACGCTTTAAAAAAGCAATGAAAAAAAATGTGACAAAGGTTTTGTAGATTTGGGTAAAGCTGAACTGGAGAAAATGCACTTGTTTAAGGTGGGGGTTAAGAGGTTAAACAGTTTCAGTCCAGTGGGGAGAGAGTTCCACAGTGTCGCCCCTTGAAGGAGGCGCTGGACTGTCTGAAAGATTGGGAGCACACAGTCCAAGCTGACGGAGGTTCTGGTGGAGGGTCTGAACCCTGACGGAGGCTCTGGTGGAGGGTCTGAGTCCTGGCGGAGGCTCTGGTGGAGGGTCTGAGTCCTGGCGGAGGCTCTGAGTCCTGGCGGAGGCTCTGGTGGAGGCTCTGAGTCCTGGCGGAGGCTCTGGTGGAGGCTCTGAGTCCTGACGGAGGCTCTGGTGGAGGCTCTGAGGCCTGACGGAGGCTCTGGTGGAGGCTCTGAGGCCTGACGGAGGCTCTGGTGGAGGGTCTGAGTCCTGACGGAGGCTCTGGTGGAGGGTCTGAGGCTTGACGGAGGCTCTGGTGGAGGGTCTGAGCCCTGACGGAGGCTCTGGTGGAGAGTCTGAGCCCTGACGGAGGCTCTGGTGGAAGGTCTGAGTCCTGACGGAGGCTCTGGTGGAAGGTCTGAGTCCTGACGGAGGCTCTGGTGGAGGGTCTGAGCCCTGACGGAGGCTCTGGTGGAGGGTCTGAGCCCTGACGGAGGCTCTGGTGGAGGGTCTGAGCCCTGACGGAGGCTCTGGTGGAGAGTCTGAGCCCTGACGGAGGCTCTGGTGGAGGGTCTGAGCCTCTGGTGGAGGGTCTGAGGCCTGACGGAGGCTCTGGTGGAGGGTCTGAGTCCTGGCGGAGGCTCTGGTGGAGGGTCTGAGTCCTGGCGGAGGCTCTGAGTCCTGGCGGAGGCTCTGGTGGAGGCTCTGAGTCCTGGCGGAGGCTCTGGTGGAGGCTCTGAGTCCTGACGGAGGCTCTGGTGGAGGCTCTGAGGCCTGACGGAGGCTCTGGTGGAGGCTCTGAGGCCTGACGGAGGCTCTGGTGGAGGGTCTGAGTCCTGACGGAGGCTCTGGTGGAGGGTCTGAGGCTTGACGGAGGCTCTGGTGGAGGGTCTGAGCCCTGACGGAGGCTCTGGTGGAGAGTCTGAGCCCTGACGGAGGCTCTGGTGGAAGGTCTGAGTCCTGACGGAGGCTCTGGTGGAAGGTCTGAGTCCTGACGGAGGCTCTGGTGGAGGGTCTGAGCCCTGACGGAGGCTCTGGTGGAGGGTCTGAGCCCTGACGGAGGCTCTGGTGGAGGGTCTGAGCCCTGACGGAGGCTCTGGTGGAGAGTCTGAGCCCTGACGGAGGCTCTGGTGGAGGGTCTGAGCCTCTGGTGGAGGGTCTGAGGCCTGACGGAGGCTCTGGTGGAGGGTCTGAGCTGACGGAGGTTCTGGTGGAGGGTCTGAGGCCTGACTGAGGCTCTGGTGGAGGGTCTGAGCCCTGACGGAGGTTCTGGTGGAGGGTCTGAGCCCTGACGGAGGTTCTGGTGGAGGGTCTGAGCCCTGACGGAGGTTCTGGTGGAGGGTCTGAGCCCTGACGGAGGCTCTGACGGAGGGTCTGAGCCCTGACGGAGGGTCTGAGCCCTGACGGAGGCTCTGACGGAGGGTCTGAGCCCTGACGGAGGCTCTGACGGAGGGTCTGAGCCCTGACGGAGGCTCTGGTGGAGGGTCTGAGCCCTGACGCCTCAGCATGAGGCCAGAAAACAGCGGTGACACAGTTGTTCAAACATTTCAAAATCTATTTCAAAATACTAAAATGTACAAAGTTTTCAAAGGTAAAAAGCTTGTGAATTTGTGTGATATCACAATGATGCCTCTCAGGTTTCTTGTCAAATATATTTCACCCCCAACATATTTATATGAAATGTGTTACTACATTATCACATTTAAAATCATAACGTCATTATTACATCAACAGCTCCAAGTGCGGTGAGTATCCAGCGCTACCTGTTTTTCTAGCTCAGTCATACTTGAGGAGGGAGTGGGTTCTGTGTTTTGTTAAATAGACATGTTAAGTTAACCATGTTGAAGTGCATCAAGAGAGAGTTTTAAATAGTAAAACTAGTTAATGGAGCAGCTTATTCTGCGCCACCAAGTTATTACTGAGGTTATTATTGTGACTGTGATTTAGCACATTTCCAGTCTTTTATTAGACGATTCTGAGGTCGTATCTGTTCATGAGTAAAAATCTTATACTAGACCTATTATTTCAGTTTAAGTTTGTGGTTATCACAGTTTTTAAGGAATAATTTGTTTGCAAGTACGTGATTTGTCCTTATTTACAAACACAGGTGATTGCTGGAGACGTATCTTTTAACAACTTCCTCAAACAATAATATTTTTTTCAGATTTTGTCTCTAGTATTATGTAATGTTTTGTACCACAGGCTGATAATGTAGATTGTATGTGATGTAGATGTAGATTAAATGAAATACTCAAATATGTGAATGAACAGGAGTTTATCCAGTGGTGCTAACTCAACTGATGCACTTCTCTTAGAAAAATAGAAACCTTTCACATAAAAACAGATACCGGTATTATTAAAATGAATATAATACTTTGCTGTACATTCCCACACAATACTTTACAAAAACATTAGCAACATTTCTAATCATGGACAAGTTAACTTACCTGGTAAACACTCTCTCTGTCTTCGAACACCTTCAGTTCTGAGTTATATCCTGTTAAACTGGATTTCTAGGCAAAGGTTAAAGTAGGCGGGGCCTGAGGAATCTGACAAAGAAAAGAAATGTAAAGGTGTCAGGTTACATTCTCTTTTAAAGAAATATGACATGATTAAAAGGATCGATCTAATATCTCATATACGGTGAGTCCCAAACGTTTCCAGACCCTCCTCCGTTTACCTGTGACTCTTTGCAAAATAATTGGTACATCTTTCCCATAAACTGTTACAGTCTTTAAGAATCTGTCCCAAAGAAAATCATCCCATTAACACTTGTATTACCCCCAGAGGGACGACGGAAAAGGATTTAAGGTAAACGAGTTACTTAGTACTGCTTTAACCAAGCACATTTTTCCCAGTTCGGCTTTACCTCAATCTATGAAAATGTACTCGGTTCAGGCGGGGGTTGAGAGGTTAAGACCGTATAACATAGAAATTATGTATGCAATTTATTAATACATTCTTAGTGCAATAAAAACCTAGCTCCCTACTCTCCTCATTACTTCAGCAGAGCCAACCTCCCTTTAACACAAATTGAGATAAAGAGATGTCAATAATGTGTGCCGTTTAATTATATATTGCTCTTATGTTTTTTTATATTATATTATATATCTTCAATGAAGGTACTTGATTCATCTTCTGTACTCAGTAGTTGAAGTCTTCGAATCTTCAGAAGATGAATCAAGTACCTTCATTGAAGATGGACAACTCCTGTACGACTGAGAACTTACACAGACATTATATTATATATATTTATTTTTATTATTGCATGCAGTGAGTGTTGGCACCGACACACACACTCAAGCATCAGAGATGTCTCAAGACTTTAAACCTTGTAATCATTTAAAAACTGAACAGCACAAAACATCAGATGTTTTGCAGCTTTATAATGGACAGGGTGACCTCCGATCAGACAAAAGAATCATTCATAATTAAAATGCTAGAACAGCACAAACCAAATAGTTTACTGCACACAACTGACATGTTAGTGTGAGGGGCAGATTCAAGATGGTGCAGGTGGATTTCCAGACACTTCCAGACCTCCGTGAATGCGCAATGTCCTTCAAGACAAATGCGGTTGATGCGTGTCATAAACATTAACGTGAACCTGGCCCCCGTCATACTCAACATGGTTTAAATAATATGTCAATTGTTTTGTGCTGTAAAATATTGTGTTTGTGCTGTTTTCAGAATGGAGTCTATCCTTTTTGCTTGGTTCGTGCTGTGCATATCTTTGGTTTATACAGTTCTGTTAAACATCGCACACACCTGTTATATTGACAGTGACGTCATATCCGGACACTTTATTGCTGCGTGATCAATTATGGACAGAACCTCTCGACGCTCCAACTTTTGGCAAGTACATCTCGTTTTAAACAACTATTTGAAGTTAAACTGCAGCTGCTTAATTAGTTCTTTGAATAATAATAATAATGCATTTTATTTGTAATGAACTTTACATTTGACACCCAATCTCAAAGTGCTACAGTGGACAGCATAGTTAAAAGCAGTGAAAATGTTGATGTTTTAGCGGGTAAACTTAATGGTTAGCGCCTCCCAGTGGTATATAAAAAGTAAAGCATGCTGTGTTAGTGTTAATTAAATAATGACAAATGCTTTGACTATATCAGTTCTTTATCAACAAACCTCACGTACAAATCTCGTTTTCAAATTACAGCTTCAAGTTCCCGTTTCAGAGAGAGTTTCCTACGTTCAGGACTAATCTGGGAAGAAAAATGTATTTAATGTAACTTTCAACGTGAACACATGGCATCACATGGCAATAGAGGCCGGGCAGCGCCTGCAGACGACGGCACGAGTCAACATGACGCAAAAAGGAAAGACTCCGTTCTGAGTCAGTTCTGTGCATTTTCCAAAGAGTATGATGACGTCATCGTCCAAAAATGCAATTATTAAAATCTCAAAAACGATAACGGCACAAACGAATGACACCATTTCTTTTCGTTTGAGCAATTTTTTAGCAAAATGAGGGGCTGGGTGACCTCAGATTGACCTATAAAAGAATCCTCAATATCTCAAAAACAATAACAGCACAAACGATTGACATATTGTTTATACAATTTTGAGTATGACGGGGGGCCAGGTTCACGTTAATGTCATAAACACATAGAGAGCCCTCAGACTGAAAACAGAATCATCCATTCAATCTAAATGTGTCACAAGCACAAACGATCGGCACACATTGAATGTGAAACTTTGCCAAAACAGACAAAATAGACTTTAACGTCTAAACCCACATCTGACCCGAGCACTTTCTTCAGTTTAGCTTTACCCAAAAATAAGAAAAGCTTCTGGAAAAAAAGCGTCAAAATAGCGACGAAAACGAAAAAACAAAGAAAACCCAAACACAGCAGCAACCAAAGAGCCACAAAAACATGCCGGAAACACAACAATTAGAATAATAGGAAAGTGACACAAAATAGACAAAAAGGCGTTGCGTTAATCGTTGCTTCTACATCGTTGTTGTGTTGCTGTTGTGTTAGATTTGCGCAGCACCACATTGGAGATATTCGGTGAAAAGGTTCAACCCTTCGTGTGGTGCCGGGGCTCGACTGCCCCGTCCCTGCAGACCCGGTGTGACAGATCAACGTAGGGAAAACAAAGCGGAAGTGCGCGGCGCGTCTCTGCGGCGCGGACGCGCAGCAGAGACGCGCCGCGCACCAAACCAGGAAACCAACGAATAATCCCCTTGGAATCATCCCACCGGAGTAACTTTGGTTGTGGTTCTTAGACCAAGGCATCATCCACTTCACACCGATGAAGAACAAAGGACCAGCTGTTTAGAGTTACTCCATGACGCTCTGCGTGGACTATATGGTTGAGCCGCCCGAACAGTGTACCACATGCATGGAAATGTGAAAACTAGCCTTCGGATGGGCAGTATAAGGGCTTCTTGATAAAGTAAGCAAGTTCAAATTGTTATTACACCATACTTAAGTGATATCAATATGAGGATGAAAAATGACATGCTCAAGCTATGTTTACATGTTATGATAAACACAGGCATCAACACATCCGTGTCACGTGTCACAACATTGCTTGTGTTGAACGCTAGTATCCTACAAACAAACAAGGTTGGACCATTATAATAGATCCATGGGTTGGACGCGTGCTCGGTATCAGAGATAACATAACATTCAAATCGCTAATATCAAAGAACCTTGGAGGTAGGTGAAACGAATATGCAGTCAATCTCCAAAAACAGAGCCAACATTTCATTGACCAACATGATATAGGCCACATCGAGCATTAGTGAGATGGCGCTATACTAGCTATATATCTGTACAACACCACACATATCCTATGGATATTGCACAAGGCATAGACTCAGGCTTCTACATGATAGGATTAATTGACTCTAACATGAGCTTTGTGCGTAAATGATACACCGATATGCCTTGTAGCCCATTAGGCCATGATAGTAGGCCACATCAAGGCGTCATAGTTGTCAATTATTTTGAGTGTCAGTCAAAACAGTGTTTTTCATCTCAATTACTTTGTTTTCCTGGTGAAATAAATGTTTGACTGAATGTTCTTTTTTTTTTTCTCTCTCTCTCTCAGACGACTACATAATGCTGCCATCTGCTTTGAGGAACTGTAGAGACATCATTACCTGTTCAACCCTACAGCATTTCGAATATTTGGACATTAGATAACAGAGGACGTTTGTATAATTTCCAGTGGCACACATCTGGACTCCTGCCATCAAAGACTGAATAAAAATGGCTCTTGCAATTGTGTAACTGTACACATATTTTTGTAACATGATTTTGGCCTAATAAAACCACCGGAAAAGAATGCTGCCAATTGTTTTTGCATGGGTCATACAAATTGAGTATTAAAATAAACTTCTACTGGCTGGATACATAAGCTACCAAGAAAAAGAGGTACACACAGAATCAGAATCAGAATAGGTTTATTGCCATGGTTTGAGAACAGGTTCACAAACTAGGAATATTTCTCGGTGCAAACGTGCGACATAGAACATATAACACAGAATTAAGATAAAAAATAAGCTAAGAACGTTAAACTATAAGGCTATAGGGGCATAAAATAAAGTGACGTGTGGTAAGACAACAACAATTTGGCATTGAACAACAGCGGGATTGTATATACAGATGTGTAGGCATATAAAGTGGTATTAAGTGTTATAAAGTGATAGCAGCGGGTCTAAGTGTGGACACACCGCACACTGCAAGTGCAGATACATCCATGAGTCTGTGACTGAGCTACAGGGACTTGTTTTTGTTCATGAGTCTGATGGTGGACACAGGCACAGCATGTATGCGAGTGGGGAAAGTAATTGCAACATTGTCGCATACGTTTATTACACTCTCTAAATCATCTTTGAATTTGGTGGCATCTGATGGGACTGGGAGGTACAGCCTACACACACGAATGATGCCTCTGGATCAGGCTGTCCCACACAGACCATATGGGACCAGCCCACACACAAGTCGCACTGGATCTGTACAGAAAACAAAAGTAAATTTAATCGTGAGGTAGTCTCCAATTGTCAGCCTGCTGATAGCCTATTACTTCATACCCACCATTCGTTCCTCAAAGCAGATGGCAGCATTATGTAGTCGTCTGAAACAAGAGACAAAAAAAAGAACATTCAGTCAAACGTTTATTTCACCAGGAAAACAAATTGAGATGAAAAATAACTGAAAACACACTCAAAATAATTGTCAACTATGACGCCTTGATGTGGCCTACTATCATGGCCTAATGGGCTACAAGGCATATCGGTGTATCATTTACGCACAAAGCTCATGTTAGAGTCAATTAATCCTATCATGTAGAAGCCTGAGTCTATACCTTGCGCAATATCCATAGGCCTATATCATGTTGGTCAATGAAGTGTTGGCTCTGTTTTTGGAGATTGACTGCATATTCCTTTCACCTTCCTCCAAAGTGCTTTGACTGATATTAGCAATTTGAAGAACAGTCATGTTATCTCTGATACCGAGCACGCGTCCAACCCATGGATCTATTATAATGGTCCAACCTTGTTTGTTTGTAGGATACTAGCGTTCAACACAAGCAATGTTGTGACACGTGACACGGATGTGTTGATGCCTGTGTTTATCATAACATGTAAACATAGCTTGAGCATGTCATTTTTCATCCTCATATTGATATCACTTAAGTATGGTGTAATAACAATTTGAACTTGCTTACTTTATCAAGAAGCCCTTATACTGCCCATCCGAAGGCTAGTTTTCACATTTCCATGCATGTGGTACACTGTTCGGGCGGCTCAACCATATAGTCCACGCAGAGCGTCATGGAGTAACTCTAAACAGCTGGTCCTTTGTTCTTCATCGGTGTGAAGTGGATGATGCCTTGGTCTAAGAACCACAACCAAAGTTACTCCGGTGGGATGATTCCAAGGGGATTATTCGTTGGTTTCCTGGTTTGGTGCGCAGCGCGTCTCTGCTGCGCGTCCGCGCCGCAGAGACGCGCTGCGCACTTCCGCTTTGTTTTCCCTACGTTGATCTGTCACACCGGTCTTACGCCCACACCCCAACAGTCCGCATGTGGAACAGCATTTAAGCGATGCGGCGCGGACATCGTGTAGGTCCCAGAACACACGACAGTCAAAGCCGACATTAGAAGTTTACCTCTGCGGGGACAGGGCTGTGTAGCCGCGGCTCTTTTCCAGACCTCGACTCGTTTCTCTGCGACCCGGAAACTCCACCTCGTCTGTCGGAGAAAACAGTCCCATCATTGTGGAACACGAAGCATTTGGGCAAAAGAACAAGTACACACATTAATATGACAAATGCCGTCCCTATAAATATTAATACATTAAAAAAAAAATCAACAACCGATCACCGACGCCCCCCTCCCCCCCCCCCAAGCTAGCTCGAGCACCGCATGGCTCAACATGACCAAAGCATAACCATATTTATATGTGATCACAGTCATGGCTTTAGGTGGTGTTGGGCCGGTCTTTCATTTGTCTGAAACCCAAGTCAAATATAATGTACTTACTTTCAACACGCTCCTCGGAGACGAACCTCTGACGCTGGGAAAAGGCCGAGTTGTTGCCGCGAAGTCAAAGCGAAGTGTATCGGGACCGTAGGGCGGACTGATGTGAATAGTGTCCTTCCGCTAATAGGCCGACGTCAGTTTAATCCAGATTAATTCATCTCAACAGCCTTTTTTGAAGATGTTGCGTTAGATTTATTATTAAAAGTACGCTTTCACCCCTCAGGAATATTTAGTCTGCATTTCCAGCACTATATGTGCGGCGCAATGATATGGGTGTGGGGTTACAAGATCCGGTCTCTTTAGGAAACTTCCCAAACTAAGTCAAGTTCATGTATTTAAATGTTTCCCCGACACACCTGAAAGAGTTATTCACCTTTGAACGTATTGGCACAAGTTAAACATTTAAAACGGTCATTGTCACGTGAAAACAAACTACAATCTAACGTTACACCAACAAAATGGCCGCACGACTTTTAACAGTGTAGAGACAAAAACGAGACGTAAACGAGGATGAAAACACAGAAAAAAAGCAACAAAAAAGTGATGAAAAAGCCACAAAAAACACAATAATGTGACGACAATGCAAGGAAAAAAACTCAGATCCATTTTGTAGGTCTTAGCTTTCAAATGAGGCGTTAGACTGGCCTATAGGCTGTACGCTCCAGAGCTCCAGAAGCTTTTAGATTTGGGTAAAGCCGAACTGGAGAGAATGTGCTCGGTTAAGGCGGGGGTTAAGAGGTTAATGATGGAAACGCCTGGCTGGAGGATTCACCTATTGTACATGTTTTTAGCGGTCGGGTAAACCGGAGCACCTGGAGGAAACCTCCGCAGACACGGGGAGAACATGCAGACTCCACACAGAAAGGCCCCGTGCAGGAAACTAACCGCTGCGCCACCGTTTGGATATTTATGCTCAGAATCTAGAATCACTCCTTGAGTCTGTTCCAATGGCTTTTATTGGGTTGTTTTATCATTTCAGCTTTTTTGGTTTATTTAAAGCTTATTCAACAACAATACCTGAGGAAAAGACAATATCTGACATTATATTTACAAGTCTAAGTCGTATTCGGGTCACGGCTCGTCGTCCCAGGGCGACTGTGGGTCCCGACGCCAAACCAGTTGAACCACTGCTTTAGGGGAACGCCGAGGGTTTTGCTCCTTTACAATAAACCGATACAGGAAGGACTGGGCTTCTCCAGAGAACATCACATGACCTCATTCACTGCATTGATCATTTTATTTATTCATTTTGAGTCAGGAACTTTGGCCCAAACAGTCGGCTGTGTTTGAAACAGACGCTCACTGGCTCAGCAAATGCAATTTCCACACGTTTGTTCAGCCTTTGCCAAACAGGACACACAGACTGAAACACTTCTGATATTTAACTATACCTGAAACCTCATCTCTGTGACGCGTTTCATCAATGGATGGACAAGAGAACACGAGGTTAACGCGGGGAACAGTCGATGTGTTATCACACTTCATCTGGAACTGAGGAGGTTCACACGACGTCTGTGTAATCTCACATTTACAAAGAAACAAGTGAATACAGAAAAAGTATTATTGGTGAAGATGAGCAGATGTAAACGCTCAGAAAGCCAGTGGAACGGAGCAGTGCTGCTGAAAACCCGTCTTAAAACTGTACTTTTATATAAATCAATCTTCATTTTCAGACTCAAAAAGGTTCATAAAAAACATGTAAAAGAGACAGAGACGAAACATCGAGTATATCACTATTATACTTCCTGTTGGATTCTCACGTGGCCAGTGGTTTTCTTCTCCCAATATATTCCTGTGAGGGATTAGCAGTGTCTCATAAATCAATGTTGGAATCTATATGTTCAGTATTTGTTTTTATCTTGACGCTCATTGTTAATTCTATATTTAAAAAAAAGAAAAAGAATCACGTCAAGACTTGAACTAGTCTGGTGAAAAAAAAAAATCATCAAACCTGTCTTTAACACTGTATAAGTTGTATTAAAGTGATAGTCTGTAAGATTGTGGGTGAGGTGAGAGTTCAAGTTCCTGATTGGATTTGAAGAGCCAGTTCACCGGAAAGCTCGTCTCATTGGTCAAAGAGACTTTAGAAAAAATATTATTGAATATTATTTGCATTGCATCACATTTCAGACCCAGTCGTTCAATTATTCACAAAAAAACCTCCTTGTTCATGAACACACGTTTCCACCAGTGAAGTATTTACATCCAATAATATGTTTGAACATGTGACCTGTGACTGTTCATCAGGAACTCACTGGAACAGGAGCAAAAAAAAAACTACAAATATCAAATCAGAAGTAGTATGTTGCCTGTTCGGCCATTTTGACTTTTTAAATCACATTTGGACACTATGAAACTGGAATTCTGCCATTTATAACTTTAACCTCTTAACCCCCGCCTTAACTGAGCAGATTTTCTCCATTTTGGCCTCACACAAATAAAAGTATCTTGGAAAAAAGTGTCTAAATAGCAACAAAACAAAGATGAAAATGCAACAAAAATGTGACAACACGGCAACAACGTGAGGAAAAAGATCAGTTTAGATCAGTTTTTTGGGTCTTAGCTTTCAAATTAGGCACCGACCTATAGGCTGGAAGAAGCTTTTACATTTGGGTAAAGCCGAACTGGAGAAAGTGTGTTCAGTTAAGGCGGGGTTAAGAGGTTAATATACCTACAATACGCATTCAAATGATACAAGTCCTATTGTTGAGCACACGGCACCTTCATGAACACACAGGAATGAAGACGTTTCAAGAAGAGTTTGAAGCTAAATCAAACTAATGGTTTGTGAAATGATCAGAATGAACTTTAAATACACAAAACATACAGGATTACTCAAACATGCAGTAACAAAACACAGCTCCAGTGTTTGAGTACGTCTCTCTGCAGGATGGAGGGGGACCGTGATGGGAGCGGCCATGGCCACCGTGAACTCTATGGGGCGCGAGTTTGGGAGCGGCGTAAAGGACATTCTTGTGGCGCTGGGACCGTCTGTGGGAGTCTGCTGTTACACCATGAACCCACACCAGGCCCAGGACTTCACCAAAATCCACCCAGACTGTGTCCCCGAACCCAGAGTCCGCTCGGCCACACGTCAACATCCGCCTCGCACACAGGTGCGGCCCGGAGCGGCATGTTGTCATGGTAACTGTGACCGTTCAAGTTCCCCTAATGTCAGAAGGGGACACCTCTCCTGACGGGGGACACTAAAGTCTGCCTGTCTCTTCCAGACTGCTGTTGGAGAACGGGGGGGTCCTGCCTGAGCACATTCACGACGACACGGTGCGGGACAGGCCTGAGGTGACGCCCTGCACCTGCTGTAACCCTCAGAAATACTTCTCACACGTTCGGGACGGAGTCAACTTTGGAACTCAGGTCGGCTTCATCTGGATCAGAGAAACTCAACAAGAGACTGTGATGAACAAAGGTCTGAGATGATCAACCAGGAAGAGACAGAAGGTCTGACTGTGATTATGTTCTACAGACATTGTTCTTTCATCGGACACTTTAGAGACAAAGTGTCCTCACACCGTTTTCCAGCTTCTAAGGCCATGTTCACACCTGTTGGTCTCGACTTGGGTTTATTTACTTCACTCATTGATCTGGATCAGTGTTTTTCAACCACTGTGCCGGGGAACACTAGTGTGCCGTGAGCGATTACCTGGTGTGCCGTGGGAAATTATCCAATTTCACCTAGTGGGTCTAAACAATATTTTTTGAAAACAAATGAATTATTATCTGCAAATAATGTGCTGTTGTCACGTGTCTGTGCCGTCTAGTGATCGGCAGAGTAACTTGTAATACTCTTCCTTTTCAGTAAGTGGTCGTAGGTAGCTCATTTCTTTGAGACAAGAGAATTAGTGATGCATGGATGCAACAGGTGGCGGTGAGAGTGGCGTTGTGGGTAGCGAGACTATATGGTGTTTCTATCCAAGACACTGATAAGAAACACTTTATATTGTGAATATAGGCGACAGAGTTACATTTTGTTACATTTTCTGCTGGTGGTGTGCCTCATGATTTTTTCAATGAAAAATGTGCCTTGCCTCAAAAAAGGTTGAAAAACACTGCTCTAGATCACGTTCACAGAGCGCAGTAACAACACTAGCCAGCAGGGGGCACTATGTCAATATTTAGTGAAAGCACAGAAGTGGACCCTAAATTTACTGCAGGGTCTCGTGGCTTTTCTCACAGAGTTAATAACGGCTAAGTTTAGAACAGCGATAATGACCGGGGACTTTTGTTACAAGAGTTTCATCTGTGTCGATGTTAGTGATACATCTGGACCAAATATATTTGATCAGAACATCATCCATTCATTTGTAACTTTTGACCTTTATTTAACCAGGAAAGTCCCACTGAGATTAAGAATCTGTTTTTCAGGGGAGTCCTGGCTCCAGAGGGGAACCTACTGTACATGTTTTTAGTGATAGGAGAAACCGGAGTTCTCCCCGTGTTTGTGTAACTTTCCTCCGGGTGCTCCGGTTTCCCTACCACTAAAAACATGTACATTAGGGAATATGTAAGAGGAACAGCTGACCACCACCGAGTGTGGAGTTAATGTAAAACGCCTTGTGACCATCTCTGTGAAAGGCAGTTTACAAATAAAGCTCTTTTCTATAAAAAAAAAGAAGAGCTGACCTCGTTTATTTGTGTTCAGGCTCAGCAATGGAAACCCAGTCCTCATGAATGAGCTTCTTTACCAACTGCACTGATCAGAATTATGAGAATATAAACTAATGAATGAGTTGCTTGGAAAAATCCAGACTCACCGCTGGACCAACGACTGAATCTGGTTAGTGTCTACATTTCTGGAGCAGAACATACAAGAGCAAACAGGAAGTGGAGTAAACCAATCAGGGAAGGGCGGGCTTGTGTTGTTGAGGGTTATTATCGGTTCTGCCTAAATATTTAAACAGGACAGGATTATGAATCACATAAACTCATCTACTGTCGATGTGTTTCTGGTCATTTACACCGACTGAAAAAAATCTCTTGGCCTCGAGCGTCATATGTGGATTGTTATTGAATCTGATTTCACGGATCTGAATCCATTTGAGTTTGTCAGGAATAAATGAAGGATTGCTTTCTATGCTGGACACATGAGTTCTCCAACACAGGACTTTCATAATAGAGGAGCACAGTGACTTTGGAAAGTAACTCTTCCCAACCCCCCATAGGATCATCAGCCCCACTAGAGCCCCTGAGGATGAGAGTTATTCTCTTCACTTGTCGTGAATGTTTTGCTTCATTTCTAAGACTTCATCAAATATAATCAATAATGTCTGAAGTAAAAATGAAAAGAAAGTTGCAACATTGATGCATAGAAAACATTAATTGTAACAGTTCTTAAATGTTCGAGAATCGATTTATTGTTTCTGGATTAAATCAGGAAATAATTACACATTTTTACAGTTTCCACAACATATGACTATATTGTCTATTTGTTTGTTTTTTGTCATATTATTTACAATTTGACTGAAATTAATGTTGAAACAACTGATCTGTTCAGTTCATGACGACTCTTAAATAAGGATCTAACTTAGTTTATAAACTTTATAATCTTACATTTCCTTTGTCGCTGCTACAAAACATGTTCATCACACTTGATGCTTTTGTGCCTTGAGTTCAGCTGAAGACAGGAGTTCAAATAAGTCTGACAGAACTGCAGTAGGATGCAAACCCAGCCACCAGAGTTTCTGTGAAAGTGGAGCAGAAACTAAAGATGCAACGACATTCACCATCAGAGGACACCTCATAGAACAGTAATCCAGCATCAATATCCAAATACACGAGCACTCGCTGTGAGTCAGAAGAGCGGAGTCGATACTCATTTCCTCTGTGATAGAAAGAGTATCGCCCCTTAAACACTCTCAGAGTCCAGGATTCATCATTTTGCCCAAACAGACATTCTTTACCGTCTCCTTTTCTCTTCAGTTTTTTATCACACACAGCAATGTCCACCCACCCAGGGTCCTCCTCTCCACAGCCGTCCCACTGCACCTCCCAGTAACACAGTCTCCCCAGAGCAGTGGAGGTCAGGACCTGGGGCCGACAGTCAAACCTGTCCTGGTGATCTGGGTACGGCTGCTCCTCCTCCACATGACTCACTGTTCTCAGGTCCTCAGACAGACGGAGCGCTCTGTGAGCTGTGTTCACATCCAGGACGAGGTCACAGGAATCTGAGGGACAAACAAACACAGTGAAGAAAGTTGATGATAGTTGACCTGTATCACTAGACCTGTTGAATGGTACAAGTCCTGTGAACCAGAAACTCACACTTATCCAGATCTGGAGTTAAGTATTGGGCACCGGAAGGTTTCATCCTAAAACACAATGAAACATGGTCATTGCTCAAAGTCCAAAGTGTATCCTGTACTACTACAGTTTATGTCACAGGTGAGGAATAAACACAGAACTGACAATACCAAGTATTTTGGCGTCTTATGAGAAAAACAGCAACAGTTCAGATCATACTGCTGTTTATTTGGGAAACAGTTCCTGATAGAGCAGAGCTCAAATCAAATCACAATTTGAATGTTTGAATGAAAGACTGAAATTAATCAAGTAGTAAAATATTCTTTGTAGCAGCGGCTCAGATGGTAGAGCGGGTCGTCTTAAACCTGGAAAGTTGGAAACTCGAATCCCATATTAATCACAATTCATATTTTTTCTCTCTAAATGTTATTGCTCCATTTTTAAGACGTGTAAAGGAAACAGAATTTAGATTTTAAAACAATGTTCCCTCATTGAAGTGAAGTTGATGTGACAGAATACCTCACGGGCTTCTCACCTGAGAGAGTCCAGGCAGAAGTGGGACTGGTTTTGTAGAGCGCTCAGGAGCTCAGCGGAGGGTCCTGGATGGTTGTAGCTCATGTCTAACTCTCTCAGATTGGAGGAGGGAAAGCTCAGAGCTGAGACCAGTGCAGCTCCGCCCGTCTCAGAGACCAGACATCCAGACAGACTAAAACCACACACATTTGATTTACAAGACAATTCTTCCCTCTAAGACATTTCTGGGTCAAAGCAGGAACTGAACTGTCAAACTGTGACCAGGAGAGAGTTGGATTTCAGTGGCATCGAGGCACTGCTTAAAACCTGAAGGTCACAGGATCAGACTCACCTGAGGGTCTGCAGTCTGCATGTCGCGCTCTTCAGTCCAGAACACAGCAGCTCTACTCCTGAGTCCCTGAGGTCGTTGATACTGAGATCCAGGAGAGTTAGACTTGTTGAACTGAGGACCGTGGACAGAGGACCACAGCACTTCTCTGACAGGAGACAGCGCCTTAATCTGGAGAGACAGTGGCACATCAGACTCTTAAAGTCTTAACAAACCACAGAGGAACTATTTGACAAAACTTCAGGGCCTGCTCTCAGGTCGACTGTAATGATCAAAGACTGACACCTCACACCATTTACTGGAAGTATATTTAGTAAAAAACAATCCATGTTCTTTTGTTCTTTTTCACATTGGCCTCATTTATCAAACTTGCGTTGGATGAAATCAGAGAGTATATGCGGTGTAGGAAAAATCAGCGCCTGTTTTGGCATTTATCAATCTGACGTGAGCCAGTCAGGAGGAGGTGCACACGATGCACCAGTTTGAACTAATCACTAAACAGTTTTAACAGCATGGATTACATCGCCACGTTGCATATAATCCTCATTGGGGATTTAAACATGAAACTAGGCTCTTGCTAATTGTAGGTATATCAGACAGAGTTTAATACAGACGCTGCTAAATTCTTTTTCTATACTATGATAATGCCACATCTGTGGGACTGTGTCACCAGCTGGTCTCAGTAAGACAACGCTGAAACCAATCGACTCTGTCTATGAGCAGCTCTGAAAGTCCTGGACATGAAACCTTTTCGTCATCACCATTGCAGTTTATTGGACAAATATAAACTGTTGAACTGGGAAAACGTCAAATTTCAAGATACAAATCTGTTTTTTTAAATCTTAGGTGGTTTGGCTCCTCCTCCACTTTCTAATTGTGTAAATCTGAGCAGGAGACAAACTAGATCCACTATCTCAAACAACCTGTTAGTTCCTCTCAGGAAAAGTGCCTTCAGCCAGTCGGCCTTTTCAGTGAGAGCCGTCCAGCTCTGGAATATTATCCCCTCTCATATACGCAATGTTGGTGCATTAAGAACTTTCAAAAATATGTTAAAATCATGGTTACTTGAGAATCAAACTCGTGCACATCACCATTACTGTATTTGATTTCTTGCTGCTTTTGTGCTTCCTGCTGCCATTGTCATTCTGCCTGTGTGTAATTGTCCCTGGTGTTGATGATGCACCATGTGTAGAGCTTGAGATCCAACTAATAAACTGTTTTACCATTTCATAGGCTAATAATGATTATTGTACAGACAGTGCGTGTAGAAACAGAGCTCCCCATGCATCAGACAGTAATGAAAACCACAGTCATGGACAAGAAAGGAGTCGATGACGAGCGCAGCGCCATGGCCTTCACCAGCGCCATGGCCTTCACCAACGCCATGGCCTTCACCAGCGCCATGGCCTTCACCAGCGCCACGGCCTTCACCAGCGCCATGGCCTTCACCAGCGCCATGGCCTTCACCAACGCCATGGCCTTCACCAGCGCCATGGCCTTCACCAGCGCCATGGCCTTCACCAGCGCCATGGCCTTCACCAGCGCCATGGCCTTCACCAGCGCCTAAAACACTGACAGTGACTCGGGGCATCCGGGCCGATCCAGTGATACAAGTCTTTGCCGCACAAAAATACGGAAAAAAACCCGCATTGGGAAACATTGACAAAGAAGAGGTCAATGACGAGCGCAACGAACAGTCGTAACTCGCTACTGAGGCCGATTTGAGCGTAACTTGAATCGTTGGATGTTGTGATATTGGAAATTTGAAAATTGGTGCGATAGCGCCCCCTGCAGAGCACAAAATAAAAATTAATGATGAAAAATGTTTAACTTTGTCGTAGACAAACAAAATTTGGCACAGACGTCCTTCACGTGACCCCGAACAAAAAAGTAATTGATGCCCCGCCCCTTTTCCCACCGTGTTGCCATGGCAATGACCCGTTGTCAACTTTGGCGCAGCCAAACCAAAATTGGTACACGCGTGCATCATGACTGTCCGAACAAAAAAGTACATTACATGGTTGCTAGGCGACCAACAGGAGGTCGGCCATTTTGGGAAAATCAGCGCAGAAGGCGCCATTTCTTGCCTTTGCTCTTTTACAAACTCCACCGAGGGTGGCAGCGACATAAGCAGGTAGGGCGCGGCAGTGCCTCCCGGTTATTGCGGCGGCGTGCGATGTCATGCGGCAACCGGCCACCGCGGCCCGCGAGGGCCTCTCAATGCCGCTTGCGGCTTTAATTGTTGTTGTTATTGTTTGCTGCCGGTGATCTACATCTTGTCCAGAGACTATGGTTGAAAACTAGCTTTAGAGCTAAAACCGGCTCATTTATAGAGTTGTTGATTAATGTGCATTGTCCCTGTTCAAATAAATGGATAAAATAAAAAATAAAAACAGCGTTAATGTTTATGGACAGACTTTGATTCAGTGCTGCATCGAGATGGTCCTCTACGCCACGGGCCCGAGCGCAGAGGCTCGATCAGCCCGGACCAGAGACACTAGAACCTGGGTAGAACAGATGTGTAAAAAAATAAGTAATGTCGTGATCATAAAGTAATTTACCTGGCTGGTGTCAAGGATGATGACAATGACTATTGAACATGACAGTGATTAAGACGCTCATGATGTCGTTTGTGTTTTTGTTTTTTTTTTAACACAAAAAAGACGCTGTAGCCGTAGTGCAAACGTGTAGACGGCTCCCCCGCCTCACACGCTCCCGTTCAGGTCGTAAAACCCGTGGGTGAGGCCTCCTGATACATAGATATTTGGGCATTTATGATCAGCTGCTCGTGCGTACGGCAGGACTGGAGCGGAAAGCACAGGTTCATAAATGCCACGCGCCCTCTGGCGTACGTCACAAACACACACACACATACACCATTTCTGTGGCAGTGTTGATAAATGAGGGCCAGTATGTGAATATGTTTAAAGCTTGTTGACAAACTTGCTGGATGAAGACGTGACATCTTGGCTTTGTTTCCTGAAAATTGCTTTAGTAACTAAGCGGCTAAAACGATCTTAATTCTGTACAAACTAACTCTGTCCTCACCTGAGTGTCTCCAGTCTGCAGGGGGCGCTCTTCAGTCCCTCACACAGCAGCTCCACTCCCGAGTCCTGGAGTTTGTTATAACTGAGATCCAGGTATCTGAGACTGGAGGACTCTGAGCAAAGCACTGAGGCCAGAGGACCACAGCAGCTCTGGGACAGAAAACAATCGACCAATCTGGAGAAACACAAGGACATAAATGTCAGCACAGGCGGTAACAGTCTGTAGCCTTTAAAGAGACACTTACCTTTAGTCAGTGAGTGGGAATAATAATAATAATAATAATAATAATAGAGAGCAGTGTGTTTGCTTTATCATCACTGATCTGTTAAGCCTCGCTCACAACCGGCCGTACGACTTTTTGGTCGTGTGATTTCTGGCGTTTCAAATGGCTGTGTTTATTTCTTGTTGGTGGAATCGTAGTTGTGGTGTTCAGATCACCGCGCACCAAACGTGCGTCACACGGAGCTGCTCAGACGTGCGGCTGTTGCTTCATTCGTGCAGCAAACGCAATAAACGTACTGACCGTGGGTTCATGCGGCTTCGATCTGTACGTCGTGTGAACCAACGCCGTGCGTGATCTCAGAGGTTACCGGCGTTGTGGAGCGAATAGCCTCTATATGTCGCTCTTGGATACAGAGAAGGCGCAGGTTTGATCAGTATGACACTTTTCCAGGAGCCTGAGAGCGAAAGCCACGGTTACTACAAGTCTTATATTCACATCGATCCAGAAAAGCTTTGGTGAAGCTGCTGCATAAGGCCTTTCTCTCTCCTCGCCCTCGTCCCCTCGGCGCGTTGCAGAAACTTTGTACTTTGTCCCGGGTCAGAGGCGGCTCTGAAGCTTCATACAGCCGAGTTTTCACTCTCGCCGAACGGGCAATTCACAAACGACTTAAGCCAAATGTTTAGAGGACGCAGGAGATATCTGAGCGAGCGTTGGTCGCACTAATGGTGTGTGTGACGCACGACACAATCACAAAGTCTGATCCAAGTCCCTCAGACTGGAGGACTCCAGGACAGAGGACAGAGGACCACAGCAGCTCTGGGACAGGTAACAGTCCCTCAGACTGAAAGAAAAAAATAACCAGGGCTCCAGATTGATGGAGTTTTCAGCACCAGAACATAGATGCACCACTTTAGATGTAGGGCTGGGTATCGTTAAACAATACTAGTATGATATCGACAAAATAAAAGCATCAAAAGCAGGTCCTGAAAAAATTATATCTTTAGATCCAAGTTTTGACGCCTGTTGGTCCAGGGACGGCATTAAAGGAAGTGACTTGTTTGTTTCAGCTCAAATAAATGAAACCAATTATTTTATGGAATAAATTAACATTGTTCTGTTTTCTGGTTTTAAATGACAAATATTTTAGTATCATTATTGAAAAAAGTATCGAAAATTAAGTATTGTTAACGTTCCAATATTGGAAAAAATATATATAAATCCACCAAATGTTTTAAATAATATCGGCCTTTGGAATAGGGTGAACAAACTTGATATTTGTGCATAATTGACCTTTGTGTGACCCAATGGTTGTATGAGTGGTCAGCATGGCGCCTTTACTTTCCATCACGGTGCCTCTGCAACGCTCCAGGATCAATTGTTTTATGAGAGGGTTCATCAGCAGCGAAAACCACCAGAAACTCTGAAACAATGGATCCTGGAGCATCATATGAGCCACTGTGATGGAAACTAAAGGTCATGCTGATGCAGCCCCTGGGTAATTAAAGGAACAGGCACCGTTTTTACAAACTGAGAAATGTTCTTACCTGAGCTTAGACGAGTTGATGCGTAACTGTCTGGTGTTTGTGCGTGCGCTCAGTCACGTAAATGCATTTAGCCGCTCCCAGCAAAGGTATAGCCCCAAACTGGGGTGAAGTTAGAAGCGACCGAGCTGTTCCACGTTTCCCCTATTTACACGACCCAAGTGTAGTCACACAAAATTAAACATATCGATTTTCTAAGCGGATAAAAAGGGGAACTATATTGTGAGGCGTAATAACACATCGACATATTACAGCGCGGACATCGAAGTACTCCAGGTGTTATTACAACTCAAAATATATAGTTCCCCTTTTTATCCCCCTAGAAAATCGACATGTTTAATTTTGTGTGACTAGACTTGGATCGTGTATCGTTTCACGTAACTGTATTTAAATAGAGGAAACGTGGAAGAGCTTAAACTTAAATATTAACACATTCTAGTAGAATAGGCTCCTCAGGTGTTATGTAACAAGTGAATATTGTTTTGTACCATGAGAATTGTATGGTATTGTAAAATGTCTCAACTCAGTCCAAATGAATCATATTTGAAAATGTTTCTAAAATGGAGCACACAAAGTTTACACAGAAATAAGATATAGAAATATTTGGAGTCTGTTTTTCATAATTCTTCACATGTGCACTTACATAATGTTAATGAAGATGCTAAATGACCATTTCTATGCCTGTGAGTAAACCAGAAAATCCTCTGAAGGTTCTGTATATTATTTGCTGTTTCAGTAGCTAGTCCTGTATCTAGCACAAACATGAATTTAAATAAGCCAATCAATCTATTTTTTCCTCACCTGAGAGTTTCCAGTCTGCAGTTGACACTCATCAGTCCAGAGCAGAGCACCTTCACTCCCGAGTCATTAAGGTCATTGTTACTGAGATCCAGGTTCCTCAGACTGGAGAACTCTGAGCCGAGGACTGAGGCCAGTTGGCCACAGGAGCTCTCAGACAGAGAACAGTGACTCAAACTGAAATACAGGACATTATAATAACTACATTAACTGAAGTCCTAATCAATACAGCCTAAAACATAATAATACAGACCACCCTTGATTAGTATTTAATCATTAAAGTCACGGTCTCTGATTTTATTTATGATTATGGAACTTATCTGTTGCTTCCACACTTTTTAATCTTCCTGCCTCATAACAGAACTGAGGTGGAGCCATAAAGACTTTTCATAAAATAAACTCTTACATTGGTGGCTTCTCAAATTGTGTCCCCAGTGGTTTTTGACTCTACAGCTCCAGTTATTAGTTTAATTACTATAACAGGCACCATAACACAGGGCCACCAAAGCTCACCTGGACATCATGAATTTAAATAAAGCCTCCCACTGAAAACCTGAACGTTTCCACTATTTCCTGTCCTATCGAGTCGGCTATTATACTGATGAAAGTCTTAAAAACAATCAATAAAGGAAAACTCTTGGCCGTTCTACAGCTGTTTAAGTTTTAAAGTTATGAATGCAAGTATATTGCAAGTATTTGATTGTGTAAAATTGTGTAATTGCTTATTTGAAAGACAGATATCAGTGAGTTTGTTTACAGATCAAATTAAACGTGTGTAACATTTATATAAAATACTAACCCTGATTCTTGTGGGTCTCACCTGGTTCATTTTTGTTTTACTGATTAAGAAACATCCCCTTATAACGCACTATTAAGTGATATATACACCTGTACATCTTTGTTTTCAGGACAGTTGATATTTACGTTATATTTATGCTGTAGTCGGGTCATAGGACTGTAATAAACATGTAATAAACATGTAATAAACATGATAGAATGAGGAAAAAAGACAAAAATCAGGCGTATATGCGTTTTCTGAAAAAGGGGAATTAAATGAAAATATGAAGTAGAGAAAGTATCATTAGAAAAATGTTTTTAGTGGTCCTCGTGATCAGGAGATGGATAATAAAGGTTGACCAGTAGAAATGTTTATTTTTGCCAAAATATCCAGGCGTTCATGTCACTTTACCTGCCTTTGACATGGATTTGTAGACATATTCAATTTGTTGTTGCACAGTTTCTATAAGACCTTTGAAAGCGAGGAATGAGTACGTTCCAAAACAAAAGACAGAAAGTCTCTATCACGTACGGTTCCAGAGTTCTTGTTCGTAAAACCTTTCATACAAACAAGAACATACACGGTGGGGCGGGGAGTGTGATCAGCTTTCTGGAGCCCTAGGTGGATTATTTATTGTTTGTTAGGCCGACAAAAAATAGTAGATTCCAAAACAAAAATGTGTAAGTCTCTATCGCTTTCCATTCCGGGTATTGGGCAAAATAAAAATAAAATGTTTATACACAACAGGTGGTGAACAAACTCGTGAATGAATTTAAACTTGATGTTATTCCGCCCCCTTGAGGCCTACACACATTTTAAAGCTCTGACTCTGATCATCGCGATGCAAAAATCGGTTTCGATTTCATGACACCCTCTAAGGTCCGTGACCTCACTGACCCACAAGGGTTTTAATATTTGTGGATAAAATGATGTAACTCACATGGCCGTTTTGCTGGCTTTGATGACTGGCAGAAGATTCAAAAATGCAGTTGGCGAAGCAGAGTATTTCCTCAGATCAAAGACCTCAAGTTCAGCATCTGAGGACAGTAGGATGAAGACCAGAGCGGACCACAGAGCAGGAGTCATGTCAGACAGACGTCCTTCTGTGATGTTTGTCTGGATCTGTTCAACCAGTGTGTGGTCGTTCAGTTCATTCAGACAGTGGAACAGGTTGATACTTCCCTCAGTGGACAAACCCTCACCAATCCTTTCTTTGATGTACTCAATAGTTTTCTGATTCATCTCAGGGCTACTTCCTGTCTGAGTCAGTAAAACTGGTAGCAGACTCTGATTGGTTGGCAGAGACAGCCCCAGGAGGAAGCGCAGGAACAAGTCCAGGTGTCCGTTTGGACTTTCTAAAGCACGGTCCACAGCAGAGCGGTAGAAGGCTACACACTCATCCTCAGGGCTCTCAGAGGTCTGTTGTGTGGACAGCAGGTTAACTCCAGAGCTGAAGAAGGTCTGATGGACGTGAAGCGCAGCCAGAAACTCCTGCACACTCAGATGGATGAAGCAGTAGACCTTGTCCTGGTACAGGCCTGGCTCCTCTCTAAAGACCTGTGTGAAGACTCCGGAGTAACGAGCGATCTCTGCAGCGTCCAGCCCACACTCGCTCAGGTCTGACTCGTAGAAGATCAGGTTTCCTTTCAGCAGCTGCTCAAAGGCCAGTTTTCCCAGAGCCTGCACCATCTCCCTGGTCTCTGGACTCCAGGGAGAGTCTGTTGCAGAGCGTCCATCGTACTTGAGGCCCTTGACTTTGGCCTGGACCACGAGGAAGTGGATGTACATCTGTGTGAAGGTATGAGGCAGCTCTTCTCCCTCTTTCTCTGTCAACACATGCTCCAGGACTGAGGAGAGGATCCAGCAGAAAACTGGCATGTGGCACATGATGTAAAGACTTAGTGATTTCTTAATGTGGGAGATGACGGCTGTGGCCTGCTGCTCGTCTCTGAACCTCTTTCTGAAGTACTCTTCCTTCTGTGGGTCAGTGAACCCTTGCACCTCTGTCACCATGGAGACACACTCAGACGGGATCTGATTGGCCGCCGCGGGGCGTGTGGTTATCCAGAGGCGAGCGGAGGGAAGCAGGCTCCCCCTGATGAGGTTCACCAGCAGCTCCTCCACTGAGGCGCTCTCTGTGGGCTCAGTCAGGACCCGTGTCCGCCTGAAGTCCAGAGGAAGTCTGCACTCGTCCAGACCGTCCAAGATGAAGAGCACCTTTAGATGTTCCAAACTGCACAGTCCTTTAGCTTCACTGAAGAAGTGGTGCAGCAGCTCCATCAGACTGAACTGTCTGTCTCTGAGCACATTGAGCTCTCTGAAAGTGAAGGGGAACAGCAGCTGGATGTCCTGGTGGGCTTTGCCTTCAGCCCAGTCCAGACTGAACTTCTGAGTCAGCAGCGTTTTCCCGATGCCAGCCACGCCCTTCGTCAGCACCGTCCTGACTGGCCCCTGCCTCTCTGTCTGCTCTGCTCCGATTGGTTCCTCTGTCTGCTCTGCTCCGATTGGTTCCTCTGTCTGCTCTGCTCCGATTGGTTCCTCTGTCTGCTCTGCTCCGATTGGTTCCTCTGTCTGCTCTGCTCTGATTGGTTCCTCTGTCTGCTCTGCTCTGATTGGTTCCTCTGTCTGCTCTGCTCTGATTGGTTCCTCTGTCAGCTCTGCTCTGATTGGTTCCTCTGTCGGCTCTGCTCTGATTGGTTCTGACCAGAGTCCAGAAGTCATCTTTTTAAACATATGCTTTACCGGATGTTGTTTCTTTATCACCTGTTCCTTGACTGGTGGCGACTGCCTCCCCGTTTCTTTTGCTCTGATTTGCTCCCGTCTCATTGTTGGCTCCTCTCTGATTGGTCCTAGTTTTGGGGCAGGGTCTTTAAAGAGGTCTTCACATAAGATAGTAGCTTCAGATGTGAGTCTTTTCCTGGACGCAGCCTGGATGTGCCTAACCTCATGTTCCTGGTTGACCTCTGAGGCCCCTCCCTCTGTGATGTAGAGCTCTGTGTAGATCTGGTTCAGGAGGGTTTGTTTTCCTTCTTTACTGATGCCCTCGGACACACAGATGAACCTCTGCTTCAGGAGACTCTTCAGTTTGTTCTGACAAACCCCTGAAGGACTTTCTGAAACACAAAAACATGATGATAGGCATCACTAGCCCTGACACAGTGAGCCTGACTGTGGACTTACTGCTGTGTAAACGCTCAGCCAGTGACTCCTGTTTCATCCTTCTCAGGAAATCCAGGGTTATCTTGAGAAAAGCCTCTCGGTTATTCTGCTCTTCCTCCTCTCTATCAAAGCATTCTGGGTCATTTGAGCACAGAACTCTATGGAACCTCTTCAGTTCATCTTTGACAAATGTCACAAGGGTTTCCTCCAGCCGCTAAAATGAGAACAACCAGTCACAAAATCAAAAGGACAAATCTAAGAGAAAAGAAGCGAGACACATTTAATAAAATGCAGACCTTAAATATCGCGTCCAGCTCAGTCTGAGTCGGCTCGAAACTTGGTTCAAATCCTGAATCGTGAAGTTCTGTTTGACTGATGACACACAGTGAAATGAAATCAATATTCTGTTAAAAACTCTACCCTGCTCCTTTGTAGGCCTATATATGCTATTCAGAATGTTGTAAATCCACATAAATAAATGTTGATTTGTACATAGTTTTGTGTCTAGGACCACACTAGTAAACAGATCCAATTTATTTAATTATAGATGATTGATTTTCTTTTTTTGCTATTGATGATACACATTGTAAATTGAACTGTTGAAAGACATCCTGTACAGCCCTGCTGATTCTGTGGAAAGGATGAGATATTGGTTGGCGCTCAAGAAAAATGGTAGCAACTCTATTATATGAATAATTTAAAAAAAAAGTTTAATTAAATGTTTTTTTTTATTATATTTACTGTAATTGATACATTATTATGTTGATGTTTTATGCTTTCTTTTAATTTTATGCAACTGTGAAGCACCTTGAATTGCCTTGTGTATGAATCGTGCTCTACAAATAAACTTTAATATGTGTCAGATTGTCACCTGTGCTGTTGCTGTATCTGTACAGGAGTGCGAGCCAATCAGCACATATTAGTCCATCCTCTCATTAAAGTGCATATGACAAGATTTAATGCTTTTGGAAATAATGACTTATTGAGAAGGATAACGTCAGTTTTAAGTTCATCAGCTGCATAATTATTGTTTTATTTCAGTGAAGAAGCAATTTTAATGAAGAAATGTTGGGCAAAAACGTTATTTTTATGTTTAAGATGCTGACAGGATTAGATTAGGTTGGTTTATTTGAAAGGGGACAGTGCAATTTCCTATAACACATGAACACACATGGTAAAAAAAAAGCCAGAATTAGCTGGAAGGCTATTTTTCATCTGTAGTCCCCAAGATGTAAAAAGACATTAAAATACAAGCGTGACAATACATTTACAAGTCTTTGACAAATCAATAACAATATAAATGACACTGTAAAATAGCTAAAAGCACACCGTACCTGTTACAATATTAAAACATACAAAAAACACTTTTTACATTATCCAAATATACAATACAGCATAACAGGCTCAGGTTTTAATGTTAATTTTTTCGTAAAGGCCTCGTAAGTGGTGAGCTGTTTAACCTCCTCAAGTATTGTCATTAGCTGTGGCTGCTGGGGTGCTGTCCTGTGGGTGTCTGGATGGAGGTGTGGTGTTTCTACCGCGCCTCCTCCGGGCGCCCCGTGTTGGTGCCCTGTGGCTACGGCCGAGGTGCTGCTTCCGATGCAGATGGCTCCTTGGATGGTGTTTCCTTACCTGGTTTATCTGTACCCAGCCTTATCTCAGCCTTATGTCCATTGCGTCCATTGTTTTACCTTGAGTGTGTGTGGTGTGTCTCTGGGAAGGTGGAGGAGAATGTTTTAAATCTGTAAAGCACTTTGTGTTGCATGAAATGTATGAAAAGCGCCATATAAATAAAGATTGATTGATTGATTGATCGATCACCCAGTCGCCTCTTACAGAGCCTCGAGTGTCGCGCTCAGAGCTGTTTCTTTGGCTGATGAGCTCTGCCAGTGGAGCTGGGGCTGAATCATGTGTTACTTTGTATATGAGACTCAGATCTGCAAATCTATGGAGACTGTCCCGGTTTAAAAGGCTATACTTTTTTTAGAATTGCACAGTGACGATAGTGCCTTGGTTTTTGCCCATGACGTTAATGGCTTGTTTGTATAATGTTTCCAAAGGTCTTTTGGCGCTCTGACTTGCCTGAGATCAACTTGTTAGGCAGTAGTTAAAGTGGCTGAGAATAATGGTATGTGGAAAATTATTGCAGCTTCGGTTGACATTTCATTACGGATTGAGCGGAAATTTGTAAGATTAAATGTAATATTTTGCATAATTTGTCAATATGGGCTTTAAAGGAGAGGTGTGAATTGATTAGGAAGTGACATAGATGAAGGTAAAGTTCCAGAGCAGTTTGACTCATTTCCCATTGACTTGACAAGTGTCGGCGCGGCAACAGTTTAAAATTGTTTGCCTTCATCTATGTCACTTCCTGTCGGTGTCCAATAAGGAAGTGAAACTATAAACATCACAAAAATGGCCAAACTAAAGAAAGCTGGGTACAATCTTTAGCAAAATCTTAAATATAATTGTGTTTACTATGTTTTAGCAAAAATGTTGTCTAATGATTCATATGCACTTTAAGTTATATCAGCGAGCACTAGTTGTGAACTATCCTCGGTTTAAACTACAACGTTATGTTTGCTCAGGAAGGAGGGTGATGGACCCTGTTAAAAAGCTTGAAGTTTTAAGTTTCCATTTTTCCACAATGAAGCATTACATAATGATTAGTTGATTTCCTGATTGTGAAATTGTGAAACTAAACTTAATCGTGGCCACATTGGTTTGAGCGTCTAATGCAGGTGGAAGCGCTATATAGATTTACCATTGGTACCATTCTGTTATTGTATTGTAAGAATGTTTTGATTAATGTTTCAATCAGCTGTTGTGACAATAACATTTCTCTTGTGGATCAATACATTTATTTATGTCAACAGGACTTCAGAACCAGAAACTCACCAAGGCTCAACAGAAGGTTCATTATTGAATGTCACACGAAGATCCTTGGAGCGGTTACTTCTGATGGACTCACAGCTGGGACCAGTGGGAGATGTTTTTGGCACACTGTGATACATGGTACAGTTAGTAAAAAAAAAAAAGTAAAAAAGTATTTATTCAGTATTTTTGATGGACTCACTTGAAATCAGAGGAAGAACGTTTATTTTTGAAGATATTAGGAACATCCTTGGAGCGGTTACTCTTGATGGACTCACAGCTGGGACCAGGACCCTCCTCCATCTTCCTCTTGAGGGAAGAAAATTATGGAGGCCTGTTAATTAATAAACAACTATTAGAACTCATACTATAACTTTTTATAATGTGATTATAATGTGATAATGTATGTGCAATAATTCACCAAAACCACAGAACTTAATAATAAAAAAAATAGTTTGTATACATGGCAGAGTTGAAGGGCTAAATCGGTGCCAAGCCTAAACAAATTAGAGTCACTGTCATTTATTTATATATTTACTTATTTAATATTTAATATGGACATAACAATAACATTGGACGAACCAGATGCATTGTTTAACCTCTTAACCTCCACCTGAACCGACCATATTTTCTCCAGTTTGGATTTACCCAAATCTGAAAGCTTCTTGAAAAAAGCATCAAAATAGCGACAAACATGAGACAAATACGAGGATTAAAATTTAACAAAAAAGCGACAAAAACGCTTTAAAAAAGCAATGAAAAAAAATGTGACAAAGGTTTTGTAGATTTGGGTAAAGCTGAACTGGAGAAAATGCACTTGTTTAAGGTGGGGGTTAAGAGGTTAAACAGTTTCAGTCCAGTGGGGAGAGAGTTCCACAGTGTCGCCCCTTGAAGGAGGCGCTGGACTGTCTGAACTTTGGGAGCACACAGTCCAAGCTGACGGAGGTTCTGGTGGAGGGTCTGAGCCCTGACTGAGGCTCTGGTGGAGGGTCTGAGCCCTGACTGAGGCTCTGGTGGAGGGTCTGAGCCCTGACTGAGGCTCTGGTGGAGGGTCTGAGCCCTGACTGAGGCTCTGGTGGAGGGTCTGAGCCCTGACGGAGGCTCTGGTGGAGGCTCTGAGCCCTGACGGAGGCTCTGGTGGAGGCTCTGAGTCCTGACGGAGGCTCTGGTGGAGGCTCTGAGCCCTGACTGAGGCTCTGGTGGAGGGTCTGAGCCCTGACTGAGGCTCTGGTGGAGGGTCTGAGCCCTGACTGAGGCTCTGGTGGAGGGTCTGAGCCCTGACGGAGGCTCTGGTGGAGGCTCTGAGCCCTGACGGAGGCTCTGGTGGAGGCTCTGAGTCCTGACGGAGGCTCTGGTGAAGGGTCTGAGCCCTGACGGAAGCTCTGGTGGAGGCTCTGAGCCCTGACAGAGGCTCTGGTGGAGGGTCTGAGCCCTGACGGAGGCTCTGGTGGAGGGTCTGAGCCCTGACGGAGGCTCTGGTGGAGGCTCTGAGCCCTGACGGAGGCTCTGGTGGAGGCTCTGAGCCCTGACGGAGGCTCTGAGTCCTGACGGAGGCTCTGGTGAAGGGTCTGAGCCCTGACGGAAGCTCTGGTGGAGGGTCTGAGCCCTGACGGAGGCTCTGGTGGAGGGTCTGAGCCCTGACGCCTCAGCATGAGGCCAGAGAACAGCGGTGACACACAGTTGTTCAAACATTTAAAAATCTATTTCAAAATACTAAAATGTACAAAGTTTTCAAAGGTAAAAAGCTTGTGAATTTGTGTGATATCACAATGATGCCTCTCAGGTTTCTTGTCAAATATATTTCACGCCCAACATATTTATATGAAATGTGTTACTACATTATCACATTTAAAATCATAACGTCATTATTACATCAACAGCTCCAAGTGCGGTGAGTATCCAGCGCTACCTGTTTTTCTAGCTCAGTCATACTTGAGGAGGGAGTGGGTTCTGTGTTTTGTTAAATAGACATGTTAAGTTAACCATGTTGAAGTGCATCAAGAGAGTTTTACTATTTAAATAATAAATAAATAGTAAAACGAGTTAATGGAGCAGCTTATTCCGCGCCACCAAGTTATTACTGAGGTTATTATTGTGACTGTGATTTAGCACATTTCCAGTCTTTTATTAGACGATTCTGAGGTCGTATCTGTTCATGAGTAAAAATCTTATACTAGACCTATTATTTCAGTTTAAGTTTGTGGTCATCACAGTTTTTAAGGAATAATTTGTTTGCAAGTACGAGATTTGTCCTTATTTACAAACACAGGTGATTGCTGGAGACGTATCTTTTAACAACTTCCTCAAACAATAATATTGTTTTCAGATTTTGTCTCTAGTATTATGTAATTTCTTGTACCACAGGTTTATAATAAGTGTCATTAATGTCCTCGATAGATTAAATGAAATACTCAAATATGTAAATTAACAGGAGTTTATCCAGTGGTGCGAACTCAACTGATGCACTTCTCTTAGAAAAATGGAAACCTTTTACATAAAAACAGATACCGGTATTATTAAAATGAATATAATACTTTGCTGTACATTCCCACACAATACTTTACAAAAACATTAGCAACATTTCTAATCATGGACAAGTTAACTTACCTGGTAAACGCTCTCTCTGTCTTCAAACACTTCCAGTTCTGAGTTATATCCTGTTAAACTGGATTTCTAGGCAAAGGTTAAAGTAGGCGGGGCCTGAGGAATCTGACAAAGAAAAGAAATGTAAAAGGTGTCAGGTTACATTCTCTTTTAAAGAAATATAAGATTAAAAGGATCGATCTAATATCTCATATACGGTGAGTCCCAAACGTTTCCAGACCCCCTCCGTTTACCTGTGACTCTTTGCTAAATAATTGGTACATCTTTCCCATAAACTGTTACAGTCTTTAAGAATCTGTACCAAAGAAAATCATCCCATTAACACTTGTATTACCCCCAGAGGGACGACGGAAAAGGATTTAAGGTAAACAAGTTACTTAGTACTGCTTTAACCAAGCACATTTTTCCCAGTTCGGCTTTACCTCGATCTATGAAAATGTACTCGGTTCAGGCGGGGGTTTAGAGGTTAAGACCGTATAACATAGAAATTATGTATGCAATTTATTAATACATTCTTAGTGCAATAAAACCCTAGCTCCCTACTCTCCTCATTACTTCAGCAGAGCCAACCTCCCTTTAACACAAATTGAGATAAAGAGATGTCAATAATGTGTGCCGTTTAATTATATATTGCTCTTATGTTTTTTTATATTATATTATATATCTTCAATGAAGGTACTTGATTCATCTTCTGTACTCAGTAGTTGAAGTCTTCGAATCTTCAGAAGATGAATCAAGTACCTTCATTGAAGATGGACAACTCCTGTACGACTGAGAACTTACACAGACATTATATTATATATATTTAGGCCCGAGCGGCCTGCCGTAGCAAGGGCCTATTGTAATCGCAACGCAGTGCGCGCAGCGCACTGAACCTAGGTGCGCGGAGCGCACGAAAACAGCGCGAAGCGCTGTCCCCATGTCAACTGTAAACTCACCATGTAAAACAGTGACTGCCCACACCTCTGGTGTGGGCCCTTATACTTATAATTGCATGAAAATGAATGGGGGTATATGGCCAACTGTCATACGGAGGTGGATGACGAGCGCGAAGCGCTCGTCATCCACCTCCGAGCCCCACGGGTGCGTGGGGGAAGTCGAAAGCTTTCCAAAAATGTGTAATATGATGTTGTCGCGAAAGCGACTATATTGTTTTTGCAGGAAATATTATTATTATTCTTTATTCTTCTTCTTTCTTCTGCTCTTTGAGCAGGAATTTGACCCCCTGAACGTAGTCAAAAACTCACCAAACTTTGCCCAAAATTCAGATCCGGTGAAAAATTAATTAAAATATGTGTTTCGTTTTGGGGAAATAAAAAATGGCGCGACAGCGCCACCTACAAAAGTGAAAATACATTGCGCCTATGGGGAGGGGGCCAACATAAACTTTGTCATAGAGCGACGAGATTCGGTACAGACATTCGTCATGTGACGACAAACAAAAAGTATTATTGTGGCCACGCCCCCTGACAAACCGGAAGTCCGCCATTTTGACAGGAAGTCGGGAAAATGCTGAGTCAGCGTTTTCGCTGACGTCGCATTTTAACGAACTCCTCCTAGGGCGTTTCACCAAATGAGCCCAAAATCGCTCCAGCTCATCCCGAGATGTGGGGCATCAAAAGTTATCCAAATTTTTTGGCTAAGTTTTACGGTTTGTTTGCGGCGAAGCCGCAATCTTTACGAAGAATTTTGCGACTTACCGAAAACAACAAAATGCTCCCATTCACACAAACGAACTCCGATTAAAAATCGGAAATATACATTTTATTGATCTTTCGCCCCCGGACACAACAAATGTGAAAAAATGAGATTTGGCGCGATAGCGCCCCCTCTAGGCTGAGAAGAAAAAATGCATTATGCGAAAAAAATTAGTTTCTCGGAAATGGATAAAATTCGGCACAAAAATAGCTGATGGCATCCCGATCCAAAAAGCCAATGAGACCCATACCGTATTTTGTACGGTGTTGCCATAGAGACGACCGAGGCTCGCCATGTTATTCCAATGGGACTGACCCGCATATCACACATTATACACGATTACAGTGCGTTAGCGCCCTCTGTGAGGAGCTTGTGAACAGTAGTCATTGATGTACGGCCCGTCAGGGCCGTCCAATGCTGCTTGTGTAATAAAAAAGATTTGGGGCGCGCTAGCGCCCTCTCCAGGTTGGAGCCATCATTCACATGGAAACGCTAAAAATCTCGTTTTGATGTTAACTCACAAAGATTAATGGCACATCAGGCCAATAAAATGTAGTGTGGCCACGTTGGCGCCCTCGGTAGGGTTATGGCGCGGCAATGGAGGCACTGAGGGAGGCCTCCATTACATGGTTGCTAGGCGACCAACAGGAGGTCGGCCATTTCGGGAAAAATAGAGTAATCAGCCCCGAAGGCGCCATTTCTCGCCTTTGCTTTTTTATAATCTCGACCTAGGGTGGCAGCGACATTATAACCACGTAGGGCGCGGCAGCGCCTCCCGGTTATTGCGGCGGCGTGCGGCAACCGGCGTCAACCGGCCAACGAACCCCCGCGAGGGCCTCTCGATGCCGCTTGCGGCTTTAATTCTTTTTATTATTGCATGCAGTGAGTGTTGGCACCGACACACACACTCAAGCATCAGAGATGTCTCAAGACTTTAAACCTTGTAATCATTTAAAAACTGAACAGCACAAAACATCAGATGTTTTGCAGCTTTATAATGGACAGGGTGACCTCCGATCAGACAGAAGAATCATTCATAATTAAAATGCTAGAACAGCACAAACCAAATAGTTTACTGCACACAACTGACATGTTAGTGTGAGGGGCAGATTCAAGATGGTGCAGGTGGATTTCCAGACACTTCCAGACCTCCGTGAATGCGCAATGTCCTTCAAGACGAATGCGGTTGATGCGTATCATAAACATTAACGTGAACCTGGCCCCCGTCATACTCAACATGGTTTAAAAAATATGTCAATTGTTTGTGCCGTTTTGTGCTGTAAAATATTGTGTTTGTGCTGTTTTCAGAATGGAGTCTATCCTTTTTGCTTGGTTCGTGCTGTGCATATCTTTGGTTTATACAGTTCTGTTAAACATCGCACACACCTGTTATATTGACAGTGACGTCATATCCGGACACTTTATTGCTGCGTGATCAATTATGGACAGAACCTCTCGACGCTCCAACTTTTGGCAAGTACATCTCGTTTTAAACAACTATTTGAAGTTAAACTGCAGCTGCTTAATTAGTTCTTTGAATATTAATAATAATACATTTTATTTGTAATGAACTTTACATTTGACACCCAATCTCAAAGTGCTACAGTGGACAGCATAGTTAAAAGCAGGGAAAATGTTGATGTTTTAGCGGGTAAACTTAATGGTTAGCGCCTCCCAGTGGTATATAAAAAGTAAAGCATGCTGTGTTAGTGTTAATTAAATAATGACAAATGCTTTGACTATATCACTTCTTTATCAACAAACCTCACATACAAATCTCGTTTTCAAATTACGGCTTCAAGTTCCCGTTTCAGAGATAGTTTCCTACGTTCAGGACTAATCTGGGAAGAAAAATGTATTCAATGTAACTTTCAACGTGAACACATGGCATCACATGGCAATAGAGGCCGGGCAGCGCCTGCAGACGACGGCACGAGTCAACATGACGCAAAAAGGAAAGACTCCGTTCTGAGTCAGTTCTGTGCATTTTCCAAAGAGTATGATGACGTCATCGTCCAAAAATGCAATTATTAAAATCTTAAAAACGATAACGGCACAAACGATTGACACCATTTTTTTTCCGTTTTGGAGCATTTTTTAGCAAAATGAGGGGCTGGGTGACCTCGGATTGACCTATAAAAGAATCCTCAATATCTCAAACACAATAACAGCACAAACGATTGACATATTGTTTATACAATTTTGAGTATGACGGGGGGGGGGGCAGGTTCACGTTAATGTCATAAACACATAGAGAGCCCTCAGACTGAAAACAGAATCATCCATTCAATCTAAATGTGTCACAAGCACAAACGATCGGCACACACTGAATGTGAAACTTTGCCAAAACAGACAAAATAGACTTTAACGTCTAAACCCACATCTGACCCGAGCACTTTCTTCAGTTTAGCTTTACCCAGAAATAAGAAAAGCTTCTGGAAAAAAAGCGTCAAAGTAGCGACGAAAACGAGGATGAAAACCACACGAAAAAGTGACAGACGAGCGACAAAGAAAACCCAAACACAGCAGCAACCAAAGAGCCACAAAAACATGCCGGAAACACAACAATTAGAATAATAGGAAAGTGACACAAAATAGACAAAAAGGCGTTGCGTTAATCGTTGCTTCTACATCGTTGTTGTGTTGCTTTTGTGTTAGATTTGCGCAGCACCACATTGGAGATATTCGGTGAAAAGGTTCAACCCTTCGTGTGGTGCCGGGGCTCGACTGCCCCGTCCCTGCAGACCCGGTCTTATGCCCACACCCCAACAGTCCGCATGTGGAACAGCATTTAAGCGATGCGGCGCGGACATCGTGTAGGTCCCAGAACACACGACAGTCAAAGCCGACATTAGAAGTTTACCTCTGCAGGGACAGGGCTGTGTAGCCGCGGCTCTTTTCCAGACCTCGACTTGTTTCTCTGCGACCCGGAAACTCCACCTCGTCTGTCGGAGAAAACAGTCCCATCATTGTGGAACACGAAGCATTTGGGCAAAAGAACAAGTACACCCATTAATATGACAAATGCCGTCCCTATATATATTAATAAATTTAAAAAAATCAACAACCGATCACCGACGCCCCCCTCCCCCCCAAGCTAGCTCGAGCACCGCATGGCTCAACATGACCAAAGTATAACCATATTTATATGTGATCACAGTCATGGCTTTAGGTGGTGTTGGGCCGATCTTTCATTTGTCTGAAACCCCAGTAAAATATAATGTACTTACTTTCAACACGCTCCTCGAAGACGAACCTCTGACGCTGGGAAAAGGCCGAGTTGTTGCCGCGAAGTCAAAGCGAAGTGTATCGGGACCGTAGGGCGGACTGACGTGAATAGTGTCCTTCCGCTAATAGGCCGACGTCAGTTTAATCCAGATTAATTCATCTCAACAGCCTTTTTTGAAGATGTTGCGTTAGATTTATTATTAAAAGTACGCTTTCACCCCTCAGAAATATTTAGTCTGCATTTCCAGCACTATATGTGCGGCGCAATGATATGGGTGTGGGGTTACAAGATCCGGTCTCTTTAGGAAACTTCCCAAACTAAGTCAAGTTAATGTATTTAAATGTTTCCCCAACACACCTGAAAGAGTTATTCACCTTTGAACGTATTGGCATAAGTTAAACATTTAAAACGATCATTGTCACGTGAAAACAAACTACAATCTAACGTTATGTTACGGGTCCGGTCTAGGGGGCAGACCCGCACCAGAAGAATAATCTGAATAACAGGAGAAATGATGAGACAAGAGGCAGTGAGCTTCGGTTCGATGCAGCCTCGCTTCATGTATATCTTTAATTACAACTTATGTTCAAAATACATTTACTTTGTCTAATCATGTTTCATCTTTAACCAAAATCACGTGTAACCTTTATACTGTACTAGTATCTTGTTACTACCTTATCTGGTTTATCACTATGTTACTTTTATCTTTAACAAACGTCACTAGCAAATGGTGCTTTTACTTATGTAGTTTTCTACTTTTTAAAACAAGTATATTTCGTCACTTGAGTACAACTAAAATAATGTTCATAAGTACAATCGCTTGGTCTGCTAATCAAATCCTCTCTATGTTTTTACAAAATTACAGAACCAAAAATATATCAAAAGAGTCAAACATTACTATTTCCATTACAGAAATCAATTTAGTATTTAAACAATTTGTTACACTTTCCAACAATGTCCGGGGGCTTATGTACATATTACTGGGAGGGTTCAAGTTACGGTGGGGCGCCGCCGCCATTACACAACCTCATGGTAGCCTTACTACCACGAGCGTGATTCTAAACAGTATCTTAACGCAATTTAGCTTTACAAAACTAACTGAAAACGGCTATAAATAACCACAATAGTATACAGTCATGTTGTATGTGATAGTGCATGTGCTTTATACATTACTACCTGAATAACAGGAGAAATGATGAGACAAGAGGCAGTGAGCTTCGGTTCGATGCAGCCTCGCTTCATGTATGAGGGAAGGCCGCAAACGTGTTGATAAGAAGGACCCCGCCTGGCGGAGCTACTGCTTTCTCACTACATTGCCCCCTTGTGGCGCACCCCAATATTGCAATCACCTGAAGTGCTACTAAATAAAAATACTCTATTAAAATAACATAAAAATGTGACGTCACATTTTGTGGGCGTCACAGTTACACCAACAAAATGGACTTTTAACAGTGTAGAGACAAAAACGAGACGTAAACGAGGATGAAAACACAGCAAAAAAGCCACAAAAAAAACACAATGATGTGACGACAATGCAAGGAAAAAACTCAGATCCATTTTGTCGGTCTTAGCTTTCAAATGAGGCGTTAGACTGGCCTATAGGCTGTACGCTCCAGAGCTCCAGAAGCTTTTAGATTTGGGTAAAACTGAACTGGAGAGAATGTGCTCGGTTAAGGCGGGGGTTAAGAGGTTAACGATGGAAACGCCTGGCTGGAGGATTCACCTATTGTACATGTTTTTAGCGGTCGGGTAAACCGGAGCACCTGGAGGAAACCTCCGCAGACACGGGGAGAACATGCAGACTCCACACAGAAAGGCCCCGTGCAGGAAACTAACCGCTGCGCCACCGTTTGGATATTTATGCTCAGAATCTAGAATCACTCCTTGAGTCTGTTCCAATGGCTTTTATTGGGTTGTTTTATCATTTCAGTTATTTTGGTTTATTTAAAGCTTATTCAACAACAATATCTGAGGAAAAGACAATATCTGACATTATATTTACAAGTCTAAGTCGTATTCGGGTCACGGCTCGTCGTCCCAGGGCGACTGTGGGTCCCGACGCCAAACCAGTTGAACCACTGCTTTAGGGGAACGCCGAGGGTTTTGCTCCTTTACAATAAACCGATACAGGAAGGACTGGGCTTCTCCAGAGAACATCACATGACCTCATTCACTGCATTGATCATTTTATTTATTCATTATGAGTCAGGAACTTTGGCCCAAACAGTCGGCTGTGTTTGAAACAGACGCTCACTGGCTCAGCAAATGCAATTTCCACACATTTGTTCAGCCTTTGCCAAACAGGACACACAGACTGAAACACTTCTGATATTTAACTATACCTGAAACCTCATCTCTGTGACGCGTTTCATCAATGGATGGACAAGAGAACACGAGGTTAACGCGGGGAACAGTCGATGTGTTATCACACTTCATCTGGAACTGAGGAGGTTCACACGACGTCTGTGTAATCTCACATTTACAAAGAAACAAGTGAATACAGAAAAGGTATTATTGGTGAAGATGAGCAAATGTAAACGCTCAGAAAGCCAGTGGAACGGAGCAGCGCTGCTGAAAACCCGTCTTAAAACTGTACTTTTATATAAATCAATCTTCATTTTCAGACTCAAAAAGGTTCATAAAAAACATGTAAACGAGACAGAGACGAAACATGGAGTATATCACTATTATACTTCCTGTTGGATTCTCACGTGGCCAGTGGTTTTCTTCTCCCAATATATTCCTGTGAGGGATTAGCAGTGTCTCATAAATCAATGTTGGAATCTATCTCAGTATTTGTTTTTATCTTGACGCTCATGGTTAATTCTATATTTAAAAAAAAGAAAAAGAATCACGTCAAGACTTGAACTAGTCTGGTGAAAAAAAAAATCATCAAACCTGTCTTTAACACGGTATAAGTTGTATTAAAGTGATAGTCTGTAAGATTGTGGGTGAGGTGAGAGTTCAAGTTCCTGATTGGATCTGAAGAGCCGGTTCACCGGAAAGCTCGTCTCATTGGTCAAAGAGACTTTAGAAAAAAATATTATTGAATATTCTTTGCATTGCATCACATTTCAGACCCAGTCGTTCAATTATTCACAAAAAAACCTCCTCGTTCATGAACACACGTTTCCACCAGTGAAGTATTTACATCCAATAATATGTTTGAACATGTGACCTGTGACTGTTCATCAGGAACTCACTGGAACAGGAGCAAAAAAAAAAACTACAAATATCAAATCAGAAGTAGTGTGTTGCCTGTTCGGCCATTTTGACTTTTTAAATCACATTTGGACACTATGAAATTGGAATTCCGCCATTTATAACTTTAACCTCTTAACCCCCGCCTTAACTGAGCAGATGTTCTCCATTTTGGCCTCACACAAATAAAAGTATCTTGGAAAAAAGTGTCTAAATAGCGACAAAACAAAGATGAAAATGCAACAAAAAAGTGACAACACGGCAACAACGTGAGGAAAAAGATCAGTTTTTTGGGTCTTAGCTTTCAAATTAGGCACTGACCTATAGGCTGTAAGAAGCTTTTACATTTGGGTAAAGCCGAACTGGAGAAAGTGTGTTCAGTTAAGGCGGGGTTAAGAGGTTAATATACCTACAATACGCATTCAAATGATACAAGTCCTATTGTTGAGCACACGGCACCTTCATGAACACACAGGAATGAAGACGTTTCAAGAAGAGTTTGAAGCTAAATCAAACTAATGGTTTGTGAAATGATCAGAATGAACTTTAAATACACAAAACATACAGGATTACTCAAACATGCAGAAACAAAACACAGCTCCAGTGTTTGAGTACGTCTCTCTGCAGGATGGAGGGGGACCGTGATGGGACCATGGCCACCGTGAACTCTATGGTGCGCGAGTTTGGGAGCGACGTAAAGGACATTCTTGTGGCGCTGGGACCGTCTGTGGGAGTCTGCTGTTACACCATGAACCCACACCAGGCCCAGGACTTCACCAAAATCCACCCAGACTGTGTCCCCGACCCAGAGTCCGCTCGGCCACACGTCAACATCCGCCTCGCAAACAGGTGCGGCCCGGAGCGGCATGTTGTCATGGTAACTGTGACCGTTCAAGTTCCCCTAACGTCTCCTGACGGGGGACACTAAAGTCCACCTGTCTCTTCCAGACTGCTGTTGGAGAACGGGGGGGTCCTGCCTGAGCACATTCACGACGACACGGTGCGGGACAGGCCTGAGGTGACGCCCTGCACCTGCTGTAACCCTCAGAAATACTTCTCACACGTTCGGGACGGAGTCAACTTTGGAACTCAGGTCGGCTTCATCTGGATCAGAGAAACTCAACAAGAGACTGTGATGAACAAAGGTCTGAGATGATCAACCAGGAAGAGACAGAAGGTCTGACTGTGATTATGTTCTACAGACATTGTTCTTTCATCGGACACTTTAGAGACAAAGTGTCCTCACACCGTTTTCCAGCTTCTAAGGCCATGTTCACACCTGTTGGTCTGGACTTGGTTTATTTACTTCACTCATTGATCTAGATCAGTGTTTTTCAACCACTGTGCGATTATCTGGTGTGCCGTGGGAAATTATCCAATTTCACCTAGTGGGTCTAAAAAATATTTTTTGAAAACAAATGAATTATTATCTGCAAATAATGTGCTGTTGTCACGTGTCTGTGCTGTCTAGTGATCGGCAGAGTAACTTGTAATACTCTTCCTTTTCAGTAAGTGGTCGTAGGTAGCTCATTTCTTTGAGACAAGAGAATTAGTGACGCATGGATGCAACAGGTGGCGGTGAGAGTGGCATTGTGGGTAGCGAGACTATATGGTGTTTCTATCCAAGACACTGATAAGAAACACTTTATATTGTGAATATAGGCGACAGAGTTACATTTTGTTACATTTTCTGCTGGTGGTGAGCCTCATGATTTTTTCAATGAAAAAAATGTGCCTTGCCCAGGGGCGTAGCACCAAATTCTGGGCCCCGGGTACAAACTATCTTGGTGGACCCCTGGTGGACCCTTGGAGTTTGACTTGAAATTTCATCTTATTTGGCTTCAGTTACAGAAATTGAATAACCTTTAATCCCGGTGGTGATATATTTAAATTGATGGTGGAATATTCTACTTTCATTGGGCCAATTGAAATTGCTAGCTTTAGATAGAACATAATGATAATTAGCATACCACATTAAACAGGAGGGCTGCCGCTGCACCAGGATATTTAGGATATTTGTTCTGAGAATAACACATTTGTGACTTTTAAATGCTATTTTACAAACAATAATTATACTACATGTTGTCTCTTTGGCCCACAGGCATGAACAAAAAACTCAAGGGCCTGTTCCCTGGCCTCATTTAGTCTCTCACCATTTGAAGCCGACCTTTAAGTCTATAGTCAGTAAATTCTTGTTCTAAAAAAGTTACGCTGGAATAAGCTGCACGAGCCCTCCACCTTTTCAATAGAACCACGTCTCGTCTCCAAAGCTGCGCGTTTATAACGCGAGTCTCCAAATGCGCGCGGCTAATTAGCATATTTAATTCGGCGAAAATAGCGTGAGCGACCTGTGGCTTTGGTCACTCTATTGGCCTGGTGGCTCAGTTACAATAAATCTAAGGAAAGAGAAACTTTAGAGGTTAAAACGAGGAAAGAAGGAGCTCTGTCTCTGGCTCTTTCTCTGACTCTGCACCATCCACTTCTCAGCGCATGAGGCAGGACTCGCCTCACCTCATGTTTAACTGTCATTTAGGACAGAAAGTTGCATCTAAGGCTAGAATAGGCCAGTGTTAAATAAAAGCACATAAGAGCGAGGCAAGACTAATATCTCTCTTTTCTAGCTCTGTGTCATTGCAATGCAGAGCCCACCTCGTCAAAGTCACTGTTGAGTTGAAGCGCACGGTCCTGACCACCGCTGTGTGGGCTGAACCATTTGGCACATTTTTAAAGGGGTGTCAGGGCCCTGAGATTCATCCATCATTATTGTATGTGCAAAATTCTGTCCAGCAACCACTGTATTTCCGCCCGGTTGTGCCCGGGTACCCTTTACCCCCCAGTCCGACGCCCATGGCCTTGCCTCAAAAAAGGTTGAAAAACACTGCTCTAGATCATGCTCACAGGGCGCAGTAACAACACTAGCCAGCAGGGGGCACTATGTCAATATTTAGTGAAAGCACCGAAGTGGACCCTAAATTTACTGCAGGGTCTCGTGGCTTTTCTCACAGAGTTAATAACGGCTAAGTTTAGAACAGCGATAATGACCGGGGACTTTTGTTAGAAGAGTTTCATCTGTGTCGATGTTAGTGATACATCTGGACCAAATATATTTGATCAGAACATCATCCATTCATTTGTAACTTTTGACCTTTATTTAACCAGGAAAGTCCCACTGAGATTAAGAATCTGTTTTTCAGGGGAGTCCTGGCTCCAGAGGGGAACCTACTGTACATGTTTTTAGTGATAGGAGAAACCGGAGTTCTCCCTGTGTCTGCGTAACTTTCCTCCGGGTGCTCCGGTTTCCCTACCACAAAAAACATGTACATTAGGGAATATGTAAGAGGGACAGCTGACCACCACCGAGTGTGGAGTTAATGTAAAACGCCTTGTGACCATCTCTGTGAAAGGCAGTTTACAAATAAAGCTCTCTTTTCTATAAAAAAAAAAGAAGAGCTTTCCTAGTTTATTCGTGTTCAGGCTCAGCAATGGAAACCCAGTCCTCATGAATGAGCTTCTTTACCAACTGCACTGCTCAGAATTATGAGAATATAAACTAATGAATGAGTTGCCTGGAAAAATCCAGCGACTGAATCTGGTTAGTGTCTACATTTCTGGAGCAGAACATACAAGAGCAAACAGGAAGTGGAGTAAACCAATCAGGGAAGGCCAGGCTTGTGTTGTTGAGGGTTATTATCGGTTCTGCCTAAATATTTAAACAGGACAGGATTATGAATCACATAAACTCATCTACTGTCGATGTGTTTCTGGTCATTTACACCGACTGAAAAAAACCTCTTGTCCTCGTGCGTCATATGTGGATTGTTATTGAATCTGATTTCACGGATCTGAAACCGTTTGAGTTTGTCAGGATTGCTTTCTATGCTGGACACATGAGTTCTCCAACACAGGACTTTCATAATAGAGGAGCACAGTGACTTTAGAAAGTAACTCTTCCCAACACCCCATAGGATCATCAGCCCCACTAGAGCCCCTGAGGATGAGAGTTATTCTCTTCACTTGTCGTGAATGTTTTGCTTCATTTCTGTCACGGGGTGCCTTGACTGTGTGTGTGTGTGTGCGTGTGTGTGTGTGTGTGTGAGAGAGTTGGGGGTGGGACTAGTGAGCGTGAGGGGGTGTGTGTGATGGTGACCAAACCCCTCACATCAAGGATAAGGAGGCACAGGTGCGGGGTGACGGCAGCGCAGGTGACAGAGCTCAACGCCGCAGCAGCAGACGGGCGGACGCGCGTGGCACAGAGACGGGAGCAGCTTGGCCGATGTGCGAGGGGGACAGCGGGACGACAGAGTGACCGGAGCGGCCAGTGACAGGAGGCGTCGTGGAAACGGTGGAGGGGGAGAGTTCGGCAACCCCCCTCCTTCCAGCTAAGTGCCTGGTTTATTAAGCTGTGTACGCAAGGCTACTGTTGGCGGTGTTTTTGTGTGTGCGTGTGTAACAGGTTGTAAAAGGTTGTATAAAATCCTGATAAATAGGTAGTGCGCCACTGTGTGGCGCAGCGTTAGTACGTACCTGGCAGTGTATGTTAGCCCGTGTATGTCTTTTATTTTGTTCGTCTGTCCCAACACTTGGCACTTCCGGTTTGCCGGTATATAGGCTAGGCTCCGCCTCTTCCTCCTTTCTCTTTCCCTGGATGTCTGAAGAGAAAGGTAGCTGGTTTTACATCTAGAGCAGGGATCTCCAACCAGTAGCTCGGGAGCTACCAGTAGCTCGCCAAGCCTCTCCAGGTAGCTCGCCAAAGACTTTCTACATCTCTCGCTGGATAACTAACATTTTAGATACATTTTCTATTTGTTCTGAACATGCTGGACACAATCTGTGAACAGTTGTTTCAATATTGTAAAGTACAAGGACTAAACTCAAGTCACTTTCTTTGAAATACCATCTTGGCAAGTAATTCTTCTGCGTAAACGCTACCCAAGTTGCATTTTACTTTTCAAGTGTTTTTGAAGCATAAGTAGCTCTCTGATGTTCACGTTGTGTAAAAGTAGCTCTCCGGGTAAGAAAAGGTTGGAGACCCCTGATCTAGAGGCATCGTATAATTAGAATTAGCATCCATGTTGTTTTTATTGTCATTTCTGTTATTATTTAGTACTTACGTGCTTTCTGTTTCCTCCGTTTTATGTTTCTAGGCCAAGTTGGGCACACGCATGTTTGGGCTAACGCCACGTTGTTTTATTTTCCTTGCCAGGTATGTATTGTAATTGTATGTCTCTCTTTCCCTGGATGTCTGAAGAGAAAGGCCAAGTTGGGCACACGCATGTTTGGGCTAACGCCACGTTGTTTTATTTTCCTTGCCAGGAAATAAACGGGTCTCTGGGCGTTGCCCTATCCCAAATTCAGCTAAAGCCTCTCTTCATGGGTCAGAGCACAACACAACGCAGAGTGATAACGACATAGGTCACATTGGTGCCGTGACATCCGTTTAGGACCGGTCCAGACGACGTTGGATCTGCGGTGCATTGTACCACCGTCGCCTCGCCACTGGGAGTCGCCATCGCCACACGTGGGGCTTTCGGCGCTCGTACCAACTGGGCTGTAAATTACGTCATCTACACCAGCGTCTACTTCACGCCGCGAGATGGAATCGGAGGAGCAGCACACGCCTGCCAGGGTCGGCAGGGGGCGCGGGGTTCTGGTGTCCCCTCTTCCGTTTTCTTTAAGTGGTGTGGGCAGTAGTATTGCCCGAGGCAGAGCTACGCCTCGTGTTGTGAATAATATGTGTTTTGGTCTGCCTAAGTGCAGCATGGGACATGTGGGTGATGATGAAACTGTGGGGGGAGGGAACCAGATGAGCGACATGATGCAACAGATGGGTCATATGTTGGCGGATAATATTGTGTCTAGGTTGAACTCGTCCGGTTCTCCCACTGAGTCTCCCAGGGCTCCTGATTCGCCTCCACAGGCCTATGGTTCCATGAACAGTCGTAAATTAAACCTGTCAAATGTCACATTTGTCGAAAAGGGTGCCAAAGAGCCCCCGGTGTTTAGAGGGGATGGTTCAGATGTGTTGGCCGTCGATGAATGGGAGGACTTAATGAAGGTTTATCTCCGCAAAAGTAATGTCCCCGTCGAGTGCAGTACGGAGGAAGTCCTTGTCTATTTAAAGGGCAAGGCTAGAAATGTCGTAAAATTAGGACTTAAAAATGGGGGTCTGGATTCCACACAAGGACCCGAAGCTATTTACGGTCTTTTGCGCAAACATTTTGGCGCCGGTCTGTACTCCTCGGTCCCCCTCGCTGAGTTTTACTCCATTCGCCCCACTGCTAATGAGGGCCCGTATGATTTTTGGTTGCGGTTAAACAATGCTGCGGACACTGCCGCTAGCTGCCTTGCAGGGCTCGGGAAATCCTCCGATATTCCTGGGGGGGACGTCACCCGCTTATTCATAAGACACTGTCCGAACAAAGAACTTTCTTACACATTCCGGTCTAAGACTATAGATAAGTGGTCAGCTCGCGATGTCCAGGAGGTGCTGGACGAGTACCATTTAGAACATAGCTCCCGAAAAGACGGTGTAATGAACACAGTTATTGTGAATAAAAGTGACGTTGCCGCGGAGGTACCCCCTGCTGCCAACGTAACCGACCACTCCATGTTTGAGAAACTCGCCGCCATGTTGGAACGGGTTTTGTCGCAAACTCAAGATGGCGCCCAGGTTGCTAGGAGACCGCGTCGAGATACACGGTATCCCAAAATGGACGGTCTGAACAGCATGCCATGCGCGGTCTGCAAAGATGTGTCTCACTCCGCGTACACGCATTGCATGAAGCATAGACTGTGTTTTCGATGCCACGCGCAGGGCCACTCCAGCCGCGCATGTCCCCGGGGCGTTAATACTTCTCCCTCCGGGCCTCAGGGAAACTAGCCAGTCTGCGTGCAAGGGAGGACAGCGCAGATGGGAATTCTTCACCTCCCACAATGGACAGTGCAGTACAGTTCGAGCCCGCCCGTGTACAGTATAGTGACAAGGTGCCATTGGGCAAGACACCGATTGTACAAGTTCTGCAAAGACTTTCAGAAACGGACTCGTTGTTTCACACGGACGTTATCCTGGACAACGGTCATGTCATCAAGGCCTTAGTGGACAGTGGGTCTATGGCGTGCACTATTAGCGAACAGACTGACTCTATGCTGAGGAAGGATTATCCGGAGATTGACAGGAAGCGAGCGGATGAGTATGTCATCGTGGGCTGCGGAGGTCAACCGGTAATGCCTACTGCTCTGTACGACCTCTCTGTTTTGGTGTACGGTATCAAAGTCATTGTCCCAGTCCTAGTAGTACCAGGCCAGTCCGACAGTATGATCCTGGGGAGCAACGTCCTGAAATGGTTCATGATGCGGATCGAAAATGGAGCAATAGACTCGAGTAAGATGGGGGCTTTTGGCGAAGAGCTACCCAAGCTGCTGTCGCTATTGTCCCATACAGTGCACCGTCCGGACACCTTACCTTTGGATTTCGGAACTGCAAAATTAAAAAGGTGTGTCACGCTGCAGCCTTTGACTGAACATTTAGTGTGGGCTAAATTACCATCTGTAGACGCTTCGGCGGTAGGGAGCTCTGTTATCGTGGAACCTACTCGATCCAAAACGAGACCAGCGCAGATTTTGGTGGGGAGGGTTGTCACCACTCTGTATGGGGATGGGTGGGTTCCCGTTAAAATAGTTAATCCCACGGAAAAAACACTGGTACTGAAGAAAAACGCCAAACTCGTGGACGTTTCGCCCAGTTTGTCAGTACAGGATCTACCGGAGCCACAACGAGTTCAGTCAAACACCCAGCGCACGATGGAGACTCCAGTTTTGAAAACTGAAGAAGAGATAAATAAGACCCTCATGGACATGGGACTCTCGGAAGTTGACATCACGTCTTGTGAAGTATCATTGGAGTGGAAGAACAAGCTACTCAATCTGATTGGACAATACGACTCCACATTCTCAAGGCACAAGATGGATTGTGGAGAGGCGAAAGACTTTGTACACAGAATCCGGTTGATGGATGACAAGCCGTTCAGACTTCCGTACAGGCGTGTCCCTCCTTGCCATTACGAAACATTGAGAACAGCGTTGAATGAGATGGAGGAAGTCGGGATAATCAAGAAGTCACAGAGCGAGTATGCGTCTCCTCTCGTCCTCGTCGTGAAACCCAATGGTGATTTACGCATCTGTAATGACTTTCGGTGGCTTAATGCGAGAACGATTAAGGATGCACACCCCTTGCCCCACCAGACTGATGCGCTCGCGGCGCTTGGAGGCAATGTGTTCTTCTCCACCATGGATCTCACCTCGGGGTTTTACAACGTCCCGCTACACGAGGACGACAAGAGATACACCGCCTTCTCTTCCCCGTTCGGGCTACACGAGTATAACAGAATGCCTCAAGGACTGACCAACAGCCCCGCCACGTTCATGCGCATGATGATGTCGATCTTCGGTGACAAAAACTTTACCAGTCTGTTGTGTTACCTGGACGATTTAATGGTGTTTGCGCCGTCCGAACAGATTGCGCTAGAGCGGTTAGAGATGGTATTTTCGCGGTTAGCTGCTAACAACCTTAAGCTTTCCCCCAAGAAATGTCATTTCCTCCGGCGCTCTGTAAAGTTTTTGGGCCACATCGTCTGCGAAGAGGGCATGAAAACTGACCCCAGTAAAGTCCAGGCCATTGGGGATATTAGAGAGACGGACCTCATGGAGGCCGACGGTAAAACCCCCAGTGCTAAAAAGATTAGGTCCTTTTTAGGCATGGCCTTGTATTACCACCACTTTATTGAAGGCTGTTCGGCCAAGGCTAGGCCCCTGTTTAGTCTCGTGTCAGAACCTTCCACTCCCGAGAAAAAGGGTAGACCTCCCAAAGTTAAGTTCAAGAAAGGTTTAGTGAGATTGACCCCCACTGACTGGACTGACGACTGTAGGGAAGCGTTCGAGACCCTCAAATACGATCTGATACACAGTGTGACGTTGGCTCATCCAGATTTTGATGCCCCTTTTATCCTGGCTGTTGATGCTTCTTTCGACGGGATAGGCGCTGTTCTTTCGCAATTGCCACCTGGCAGTAAGATCGCCAGACCTGTGGCTTTTGCCAGCAAAACTTTGTCCCAAGCACAGTTGAATTATCCAGCTCACCGCTTGGAGTTTTTAGCTCTTAAGTGGGCTGTATGCGACAAATTTGGCCATTGGTTAAAGGGAAGGACTTTTTCTGTTTGGACTGACAATAATCCACTGACTTATATTCTGACTAAGCCCAAACTAGACGCTTGCGAACAGAGGTGGGTGGCGAAGTTAGCGGCGTACAACTTTGATCTTAACTATGTCCCGGGCCCTAAGAACGTAGTTGCTGACGCACTTAGTAGGGAGCCTTTTGTTAAGTCTTGCGTGGCTCACCGTCTCGTGTCTGAACCGTACTCTTACTTGCTCGCCCAAGTTAGTGAGTTAGCGGACCAGCGAGTCCAAGACGCGTTTAGGTGCACTAACAACTGCCAACGTGTAGACCAGTCTGGGGATTCCGCCAATTCGCTTTCCCCACAGCCCTCTTTGTCTCTCGACGAAGTACAAGCGGTATTAAGCGTCCATAGTGTAGGAAGTGCCAGCCCATTGTATGTCACATGTGCTGATGTCCCGCAGCTAGCGTGTATCACCGACAGTGCTTCACTTCCATTGAGCCAGCTTGTGTCCATGCAGGAACAGGACAATACCCTGAGTAGAGTTCTTTATTACGTACAAAGACGAAAAAGACCCTCCAATCGTGAGCGCGCACGTGAGCCAGGTGGGGTGAAGAATCTACTTAAACATTGGCCGAAGTTGTCTGTTAGAGACGGATTGTTGTTCCGGTCAAAGAGGGACAACAAAATGAATGTGACGCTCCATCAGTTCGTGGTGCCGGGCGCGTTGAAACAACAAGTCCTCACCGGTCTCCACGACTCAGCGGGTCACCAGGGCCAAGCGCGGACGCTATCTCTGGCCAGGCAAAGGTTCTTCTGGATAGGGATGGAAAAAGACGTCATCAACCACGTCAGGAAATGTTTCAGATGCGTCGTAGGTAAAACCCCTGAACCACATGGTCGTGCGCCCTTGGAAAGTATCCAAACCTCCGAGCCGATGGAGTTGGTTTGCATCGATTTCTGGACTGCTGAGCAAACGGACAAGAAATGCGTCGATGTTCTGGTTGTCACTGACCACTTTTCAAAAATGGCACATGCATTCCCCTGCAAGAACCAGTCGGCTAAACAAGTTGCCCGCCGATTGTGGAATGACTTCTTCTGTGTGTATGGTTTCCCAAAGCGCATACATTCGGACCAAGGTGCAAATTTTGAAAGTAGTCTCATGAAAGAACTTTTAACGCTGTCTGGGGTCCAGAAATCGCACACGACGCCGTACCATCCTATGGGGAATGGCATTACAGAACGGTTCAACAGGACTCTGGGGAATATGATTCGTGCCTTGCCCCCCCAGTCGAAAGCGAGGTGGCCTCAGATGTTGCAGATGCTGACTTTTTGTTACAATTGCACGGAGCATGAGACCACGGGATTTGCGCCTTTCTACCTCATGTTTGGGCGAGTTCCCCGTCTGCCGGTCGATATAGTTTTTCAGCACGTGCTGGAGGGTACCCCTGTCGTCGACCACCACGAGTTTATTGCGGCTTTGAGGCGTGATTTGGCTGAAGCGTCGCGCATAGCCCTTCAGAACAGTAGGGTAGCCCAGGCCCGTCAGACAGAAAACTACAATCGTAAGATTAAAGGCGCGCCCCTCGTCGTGGGTGATCAGGTTTTACTTGCAAACCGTGGAGAGAGAGGAAAGCGGAAAGTTGCGGACAAATGGGTCTCGACGGTGTTTGAAGTTATTTCTGTGAGACCAGACGTGAATGTCTATTCCATCAGAGACCCTGACACTAAGAAAGTCAAAACAGTACATAGAAATCTTTTGCTCCCCGTCAGTTTCCTTTCATCCCACGTGGAGAGCCCGTGCGCGTCTAATTGCCCCTCATTAGCAGGTGATGAACCGGGAATTCCTGTTGAAACACAGGACAGTGAGACTAGGACGATTAACTGGCTTTTGAACAATGAAAATGGTTCTTACCAGAGTGTAGAAGCAGGTCTAGTTGATGAGGAAACTGTGTCTGATCCGTTTGCTGAGTCTGACGGGGATTCCATGGCGTTGGGTCCGTGTGGTAGCGCTTCTGTCCGCTTAGAGTCTAGTGGCGCGCTTTCTCAACTGTCACTGAGTGGTAGTGACCACGCCCCCCTGGAAGGCCATTCAGAACTAGCTCCTGCGGATGCGATGACGCATGACGCTGTAGCTGACACACAGCGGTTGCCAATGCGTACTAGAGCGGGCCGATTGATTAACCCCCCTGCTCGTTTGATCTGTGAGATGAAGGAGCAAAATGTAATAGAAAAGGACTCTTCGCAGTTTGTGGGTCCTGTGTTCTCTCTTGTGAGATGTTTTGTTCCAGAGGGTACGTTTCTTTGGTCCCCGTTGTTTTTTTGTTAAAGGTCTTTTGAGAAGACTGTAAATTAGAGAAAGAAGTGTAAATACAGAATTTTTTTTCGAGAGTATCACTGCAGTACGAGGGGTGTAAACGGCACTCTTCATAACCCGCGCGGGGTAGGGCTCTACTCCGGGTGATCCCTTGGGGTGGTTTATTTCCGGTTTTTGAGTTACTCTTGTTCGTTTTTTTTCTCTCTTCTTTCTGCTTTTTGGTTTGCGCCCCCTATTATGCAGAATTTTAGGGGGGTGTATGTAACAGGTTGTAAAAGGTTGTATAAAATCCTGATAAATAGGTAGTGCGCCACTGTGTGGCGCAGCGTTAGTACGTACCTGGCAGTGTATGTTAGCCCGTGTATGTCTTTTATTTTGTTCGTCTGTCCCAACACTTGGCACTTCCGGTTTGCCGGTATATAGGCTAGGCTCCGCCTCTTCCTCCTTTCTCTTTCCCTGGATGTCTGAAGAGAAAGGTAGCTGGTTTTACATCTAGAGGCATCGTATAATTAGAATTAGCATCCATGTTGTTTTATTGTCATTTCTGTTATTATTTAGTACTTACGTGTTTTCTGTTTCCTCCGTTTTATGTTTCTAGGCCAAGTTGGGCACACGCATGTTTGGGCTAACGCCACGTTGTTTTATTTTCCTTGCCAGGTATGTATTGTAATTGTATGTCTCTCTTTCCCTGGATGTCTGAAGAGAAAGGCCAAGTTGGGCACACGCATGTTTGGGCTAACGCCACGTTGTTTTATTTTCCTTGCCAGGAAATAAACGGGTCTCTGGGCGTTGCCCTATCCCAAATTCAGCTAAAGCCTCTCTTCATGGGTCAGAGCACAACACAACGCAGAGTGATAACGACATAGGTCACACGTGGCTTGTAGTGCCGTGTGTAAAAAGATAGCCTTGCGGACCAGCTTCCCCTCTTACCGGAGGGCTTTTTACCTGTCATTGGCCTGTGTCATTGACGGCCTGTCCCCTTCGCAGGCGTCTTCCCCGGAGCGGCGACATCACAGCAGAGGAGCCGTGGAGAGCGGACGCACCACCGCAGTAGCGGAGGGGAGAGAGACGGCGCCCCACACCTCGGAGTACCGCGCCACCTACGACTAGTCGGAGTTACTTTTAGATATGGGTTTTAGCCTAGGCCTGGGACCCTACTTTTAATACCTCTTTTAATAACTTTTGTATAATAAATTCCGGAAACTTCGTCCAGTTGTGCATTGTTTGATAGAGATACTCCCCTTAGGACCAACGGTAGTTTTTAAAGTCCGGGGCACTAAGCCCCGTGGCAGAAAGTGGCGTTGTCGTGCAGGATTGGTCCTTTGGGTTGAGCCTCTATTAAAACAACATGCCAACAGAAGAAAATCCATCAGGTGGGCAGCCTGCCATGATGATGCCTTTCTTCATGGGGGGACCTTGGATGTCAAAATTTAGTGGCGCACAGTCTGACATTAAATTTGGGGAATGGAGGAGCCAAATAGAGACTATGTTAACGTTCCAACCTATCAGAGACTCCCAAAAAGCAGACTTTGTTCTTGGACTATTAGATGGAGAAGCAAAACGAGAAATCCTCACCCTTGATCGAACTGACAGGAATACACCTAAGAAAATGTTTGATGTACTTTCTGAACTGTATGGAGACAATACACATGTCTCCACTCTAAGAACTCAGTTTTTCAATTGTAGACAAGAGCCTAACCAGACATTGAGAGCTTTCTCCTTACGTCTACGTGAACTATTTTTCAGGTTGAAGCAGAAAGATACCATGGGCTTGGAACAAGGAGAGCTGGTGTTAAGGGACCAGTTCGTTATGGGTCTGAAGGAAGGTCCCATCCGCCAGGAACTTAGGCGGCAGGTGCGGAAAAGACCAAATCTCACCTTTGATGAGCTAAAAACGGAGGCTTTGGCCCTGGAGGAAGAACAGGTGGAACAATGGCCACCACATGACTGTTTAGCGGTGAGTAGAACGCCATCTACTAGCTCACAAGTGACTGACTGGAAGCAACAGTTTCGTGCTGAAATTATGAAGGATGTGAAGGAGCAAATGTCTGCAATGACAAAGACAATTATAGAAGAACTTAAAGGAGTAGCCTCCTCTCCTTTTGATGCCCCTCGACACCCAAATAGAAGTCAAAGACCTAGAACGCCCAATAGTGCTACATTCAAGTGGGACCCCCAAGGCCGCCCTATATGCAGTTTGTGTGAACAAATTGGTCATATCAGTCGTAGGTGTCCCTCCAAACCATCGGGTCAGGATTTTTAAGTGCCCCGGCCACTGCGGGTCAAGTGTCCGGACCCCCTTTTTGTGACCCAGTTGATTGCAGTCCTAAAGCTAAGCTTACTGGAGATTGTCCCCTGGTGGACGTGGAAGTCGATGGGGTAAATGTTTGGTAGACACTGGATCTCAAGTAACTTTGTTTAGTGAGAGCGTCTGCAGGAACCTCCTTGGGAGTAAACAACCTAAAGGTTGTAATGACTTACCCTGGCTCACATTGAGAGCTGCAAACGGGATTAACATCCCATGGGTGGGTTACTTGGTGGCGGACTTTGTGGTGCACGGGGTCCGGGTGCCAGCGCGCGGCATAGTAGTTGCCAGGGATGACTGTATTGGAGCTGATAAGGCCATCCTAGGGATGAACGTCATTAATGACTGTTGGGAAGAACTTTTTAGCAAATACAAGGCGTCTTCGACGCACCCCAAACCGCTGCTCGGCCGAGAATGGAATTCTGTTTTTGTGGACTGTCGACGCATTCGTGCTGTCTCTTCTGCTGATCCATGGAAAGCTACAGCTAGGTTAGCCAGTCGCTCCACTGTTACCGTACCTGCACAAAGCGAAGTGACCCTTTGGGCCAAAATTCCCCTGTCCTCCCAACATCAGCCATGTGATGCTCTGGTAGAACCCCTAGGGGAAAATGGAGGGGTTGAGGTGGCTAGAGCTCTAGTAACTGTGGGGAAGGGCCGTGTTCCTGTGAGGCTTCGGAATGTACATTCTTATCCCATTACCCTGAGCAGGTTCCAGAGGTTGGCAACGGTTACTGCTGTTGACCCTGACGGTGTTCGGGATGGGAAGGAGCTGTCCATAGTGGAAGTGGGCCCTGGAGTCGTGGAAGTCGGTCTGGTTGATGCTGCTCCAGGACTATCGGAGACAACAGACGCAAGCCCCGCTTTTCCTGTCCCTAAGGGAGATGGACTGACCGAAGGAGAGCAAGGGCAGCTTGACGAACTACTCCATCGATGGAGACATGTCTTTTCTACGCATGAGGAAGACTACGGACGGACGGGGGCTGTGAAGCACAACATACCAACAGGTGACTCAAATCCTATTCGGGAGAGGTTTAGGCCAGTACCCCCGACCCTTTATCAGGAAATACGTAGCCTCTTAAAAGATATGTTGGATGGCGGGGTAATTCGAGAAAGCTGCAGCCCTTGGGCAGCGCCTATTGTCCTTGTTCGAAAGAAAAATGGATCTTGGCGATTTTGCGTAGACTATCGCAAGCTAAATAGTGTAACACACAAGGACGCCTACCCACTGCCTAGAATCGAGGACTCTCTTACCAGCCTGACTAAAGCGGAGTGGTATTCCACATTAGACTTAGCCAGTGGCTATTGGCAGGTGGAGGTAGAGGAAAAGGACAGAGAGAAAACTGCATTCGCTACCCCATTCGGTCTATTTGAATTTGAAAGGATGCCGTTTGGGTTGTGTAATGCCCCTGCAACCTTTCAAAGGTTGATGCAGAGGTGCCTGGGGGATTCGTTAGCAGAATCAGCAATGGTCTATCTTGATGATGTGATTGTTTTTTTCCGGAAGTTTTGCAGAACACCTTCGGCACCTAGAGTCAGTCTTCCAGAGCTTGGGCCGCTATGGCCTTAAACTCCGCCCTGAGAAGTGTCAGCTATTCCAGAGGCAAGTGAAGTTCCTGGGGCACGTAGTCAGCGGCCCAGGAGTTTCACCCGACCCAGAAAAAGTGGCAGCTGTAGCAGATTGGCAACCCCCTACTACGGTCAGGCAAGTCCGTTCATTTCTCGGGTTTGTGGGGTATTATAGGCGATTTGTACGAGACTTCGCTAAGATTGCCAAGCCCCTCAATGGGCTCTTAGTTGGCACCAGTCGCCAGAGAGGGCGGCAGTCCCCTCCTGTAGAGTGGACAGAACAATGTTCAACTGCCTTTCAGCAGCTAAAGAGAGAACTTTTGCAGGCCCCCATCTTAGCGTATGCGGACTACACCTTACCGTTCATTCTGTACACTGATGCTAGTAACACAGGACTTGGGGCTGTACTGGCCCAGGAGCAGGGCAGCGTTGAACGTGTCATTGCATATGCTAGCAGAAGTCTACATCCAGCAGAGCGCAACGATGCAAATTATAGCTCGTTCAAACTTGAGTTCCTTGCCATGAAATGGGCCGTAGTGGAGAAATTTAAGGACTACCTTTGGGGTGCTAAATTCTCAGTGGTGACTGACAACAATCCTCTTGTACATCTACATACTGCGAAGTTAGGAGCTGTTGAACAAAGGTGGGTCGCTCAGTTAGCAAACTTCGATTATTCCATCAGGTACCGCCCAGGGAAGGAAAATACTAATGCTGATGTCCTATCTAGATTCCCTACTGTCCCTCCAACTCAGGCCCCGGACGACCAGGAGCAACTTGTGGGAGTAGTGGAGACTGCCATTTCACCATCGGCCTTGGCCAGCAGCTGGGGTTGGGATGTGGCCAGATGGAGGAACCTACAAGGGGAAGACTTGGACTTACCCAAAATCAAGATGCACATCGAGAGAGGTATGTTGCCAAGTGCTGCAGAAAGGCAAGCGTTGGGACAACCAGCTAAGACTCTGCTAAGACACTGGAAGAAGCTGGAGCTCAGAAATGGGGTTGTGTGTAGAACTGTACAAGATCCGCAAACATTAGAGACTCTTTACCAGATTGTTGTTCCAGCATCGCAGGCACAGCTCCTGTGGACTATGTACCATGAACAGATGGGACATCCAGGACTGGAGAAGTCATTGAGCCTGCTACGGCGGAGTTACTACTGGCCACAAATGGAGGACACGATCCACGGCTGGCTGCAGGCCTGCCCGCGTTGCGTATTGCACAAACCCGGACCCCAAGGTAAAGCCCCTTTAGTGCCTCTTACTGCAGAAGCTCCAATGCACATTGTAGCTGTAGATTTTCTGACACTGAGCCGACCTACCGATAGGTACCAAAATATACTTGTGATGACTGATTTGTTCACAAAATTTGCATGGGCAGTGCCCACTTTAGACCAAACAGCCCTTACGACAGCGCGTGTACTATGGATGTATGTGATCCAGCCGTTTGGCTGTCCCGAAGTACTGCACTCCGACCAAGGCACCAACTTCGAATCTAGGCTGATACGAGAACTGTGTCAAGTTTATGGGTGTCGCAAAAGCCGAACAACCCCATACCATCCTATGGGGAATGGGGCCTGTGAACGCTTAAATCAGACTGTGCTAAACCTTCTGGGTACCCTAGAAGTCGAAAAACAGCAGAGGTGGGTGGAGCACTTACCTGGACTCATTCAGGCCTATAACAATACTGTCCATGCATCAACAGGATATGCCCCCGCCTTTCTGATGTTCGGCCGCCATATGAGGACCCCTGTGGATCTGCTATCTGGAGGCATTGGAGCCCGGGCCCCCATGGGTACTACAGACTGGGTGGCGAGGCATCAGGAGCAGCTGGCTTATGCCTACCAGAGAACGTCCGACAGTCTCCAGAAGGCAGCACAGAAAAATAAGAGACTCTACGACCACACAGCAAAAGAGCTTCCGCTGCTACCTGGGGAACGTGTCCTGGTGCGAGATCACAGGAGGCGGCAGACAGGTAAACTCAGTGATCGTTGGGACAAAAGACCCTTTGTTATAATTAGCAGGCTCCACCCCGACCGCCCCGTCTACAAAATACGCCCGGAAGGCAAGGATGGCCCTGAACGCGTCATTCATCGCAACAATCTCCGACCATGCCTCCACTACACACCCCCTGAGACTGACGCAGCGGAGCACCCAAATAGGCCACCCGCGCCAATGTGGGGACTCTTACTACCTGTGGGAGGGGGTGCCGAAGCCGGCCCTGTACCCCCACTTGAGCCAAGGAGGTCCCAAAGGACTAACTTGGGGGTACGTCCACAGAGGTATTCGGACTAAAACCTTGTAGGTGTGGTGTTCTAGGGACTAGAACCAATCAGTGGGGGAGGGTGTCACGGGGTGCCGTGTGTGTGTGTGTGTGTGAGAGAGAGTTGGGGGTGGGACTAGTGAGCGTGAGGGGGTGTGTGTGATGGTGACCAAACCCCTCACATCAAGGATAAGGAGGCACAGGTGCGGGGTGACGGCAGCGCAGGTGACAGAGCTCAACGCCGCAGCAGCAGACGGGCGGACGCGCGTGGCACAGAGACGGGAGCAGCTTGGCCGATGTGCGAGGGGGACAGCGGGACGACAGAGTGACCGGAGCGGCCAGTGACAGGAGGCGTTGTGGAAACGGTGGAGGGGGAGAGTTCGGCAACCCCCCTCCTTCCAGCTAAGTGCCTGGTTTATTAAGCTGTGTACGCAAGGCTACTGTTGGCGGTGTTTTTGTGTGTGCGTGGCTTGTAGTGCCGTGTGTAAAAAGATAGCCTTGCGGACCAGCTTCCCCTCTTACCGGAGGGCTTTTTACCTGTCATTGGCCTGTGTCATTGACGGCCTGTCCCCTTCGCAGGCGTCTTCCCCGGAGCGGCGACATCACAGCAGAGGAGCCGTGGAGAGCGGACGCACCACCGCAGTAGCGGAGGGGAGAGAGACGGCGCCCCACACCTCGGAGTACCGCGCCACCTACGACTAGTCGGAGTTACTTTTAGATATGGATTTTAGCCTAGGCCTGGGACCCTACTTTTAATAACTTTTGTATAATAAATTCCGGAAACTTCGTCCAGTTGTGCATTGTGGTTTGATAGAGATACTCCCCTTAGGACCAACGGTAGTTTTTAAAGTCCGGGGCACTAAGCCCCGTGACATTTCTAAGACTTCATAAAATATAATCAATAATGCCTGAAGTAAAAATGAAAAGAAATCAATGTTGCAAAGTAAAGAAATTGTAACAGTTCATAAATGTTCGAGAATCGATTTATTGTTTCTGGATTTGGGATCAAAGCAGGAAATCATAACACATTTTTACAATATATAATATATACTATATTGTTTGTTTTTAGTCACATTATTTACAATTTGTTTGAAATTAATGTTTAAAACAACTGATCTGTTGACTGATGACTCTTAATAATCTTAATCTATAAACTTTATAATCTTACATTTCCTTTGTCGCTGCTACAAAACATGTTCATCACACTTGATGCTTTTGAGCCTTGAGTTCAGCTGAAGACAGGAGTTCAAATAAGTCTGACAGAACTGCAGTAGGATGCAAACCCAGCCACCAGAGTTTCTGTGAAAGTGGAGCAGAACCTAAAGATGCCACGACGTTTACCATCAGAGGACAACTCAGAGAAATACAGTAATCCAGCATCAATATCCAAATACACAAACACTCGCTGTGAGTCAGGAGAGCGGAGTGGATACTCCTTTCCTCTGTGATAGAAATAGTATCGCCCCTTAAACACTCTCAGAGTCCAGGATTCATCATTTTGCCCAAACAGACATTCTTTACCGTCTCCTTTTCTCTTCAGTTTTTTATCACACACAGCAATGTCCACCCACCCAGGGTCCTCCTCTCCACAGCCGTCCCACTGCACCTCCCAGTAACACCGTCCCCCCAGAGCAGTGGAGGTCAGGACCTGGGGCCGACAGTCGAACCTGTCCTGGTGATCTGGGTACGGCTGCTCCTCCTCCACATGACTCACTGTTCTCAGGTCCTCAGACAGATGGAGCGCTCTGTGAGCTGTGTTCACATCCAGGACGAGGCCACAGGAATCTGAGGGACAAACAAACACAGTGAAGCAAGTTGATGATAGTTGACATGTATCACTAGACCTGTTGAATGGTATAAGTCCTGTGAACCAGAAACTCACACTTATCCAGACCTGGAGTTAAGTATTGGGCACCGGAAGGTTTCATCCTAAAACACAATGAAACATGGTCATTGCTCAAAGTCCAAAGTGTATCCTGTACTACTACAGTTTATGTCACAGGTGAGGAATAAACACAGAACTGACAATACCAAGTATTTTGGCGTCTTATGAGAAAAACAGCAACAGTTATTCAGATCATACTGCTGTTTATTTGGGAAACAGTTCCTGATAGAGCAGAGCTCAAATCACATCACAATTTGAATGTTTGAATGAAAGACTGTAATTAATCAAGTAGTAAAATATTCTTTGTAGCAGCGGCTCAGATGGTAGAGCGGGTCGTCTTAAACCTGGAAAGTTGGAAACTCGAATCCCATATTTATCACAATTCATATTTTTTCTCTCTAAATGTTATTGCTCCATTTTTAAGACGTGTAAAGGAAACTGAATTTTGATTTTAAAACAATGTTCCCTCATTGAAGTGAAGTTGATGTGACAGAATACCTCACGGGCTTCTCACCTGAGAGAGTCCAGGCGGAAGTGGGACTGGTTTTGTAGAGCGCTCAGGAGCTCAGCGGAGGGTCCTGGATGGTTGTAGCTCATGTCTAACTCTCTCAGATTGGAGGAGGGAAAGCTCAGAGCTGAGACCAGTGCAGCTCCGCCCGTCTCAGAGACCAGACATCCAGACAGACTAAAACCACACACATTTGATTACAAGACAATTCTTCCCTCTAAGACATTTCTGGGTCAAAGCAGGAACTGAACTGTCAAACTGTGACCAGGAGAGAGTTGGATTTCAGTGGCATCGAGGCACTGCTTAAAACCTGAAAGTCACAGGATCAGACTCACCTGAGGGTCTGCAGTCTGCATGTCGCGCTCTTCAGTCCAGAACACAGCAGCTCTACTCCTGAGTCCTCGAGGTCGTTGATACTGAGATCCAGGAGAGTTAGACTTGTTGACCTGAGGACCGTGGACAGAGGACCACAGCACTTCTCTGACAGGAAACAGCGCCTTAATCTGGAGAGACAGAAAAATGTTAATAGAACAAACCACAGAGGAACTATTTGACAAAACTTCAGGGCCTGCTCTCAGGTCGACTGTAATGATCTAAGACTGACACCTCACACCATTTACTGTAAGTATATTTAGTAAAAAAGAAAAAAACATTGGCCTCATTTATCAAACTTGCGTTGGATGAAATCAGAGAGTATATGCGGTGTAGGAAAAATCAGCGCCTGTTTTGGCATTTATCAATCTGACGTGAGCCAGTCAGGAGGAGGTGCACACGATGCACCAGTTTGAACTAATCACTAAACAGTTTTAACAGCATGGATTACATCGCCACATTGCATATAATCCTCATTGGGGATTTAAACATGAAACTAGGCTCTTGCTAATTGTAGGTATATCAGACAGAGTTTAATACAGACGCTGCTAAATTCTTTTTCTATACTATGATAATGCCACATCTGTGGGACTGTGTCACCAGCTGGTCTCAGTGAGACAACGCTGAAACCAATCGACTCTGTCTATGAGCAGCTCTGAAAGTCCTGGACATGAAACCTTTTCGTCGTCACCATTGCAGTTTATTGGACAAATATAAACTGCTGAACTGGGAAAACTTTGTCAAATTTCAAGATGTGAATCTGTTTTTTTAAATCTTACGTGGTTTGGCTCCTCCTCCACTTTCTAATTGTGTAAATCTGAGCAGGAGACAAACTAGATCCACTATCTCAAACAACCTGTTAGTTCCTCTCAGGAAAAGTGCCTTCAGCCAGTCGGCCTTTTCAGTGAGAGCCGTCCAGCTCTGGAATATTATCCCCTCTCATATACGCAATGTTGGTGCATTAAGGCCTTTCAAAAATATGTTAAAATCATGGTTACTTGAGAATCAAATTCGTGCACATCACCATTACTGTATTTGATTTCTTGCTGCTTTTGTGCTTCCTGCTGCCATTGTAATTCTGCCTGTGTGTAATTGTCCCTGGTGTTGATGATGCACCATGTGTAGAGCTTGAGATCAAACTAATAAACTGTTTTACCATTTTATAGGCTAATAATGATTGTTGTTATTGTTTGCTGCTGGTGATCTACATCTTTTCCAGAGACTATGGTTGAAAACTAGCTTTAGAGCTAAAACTGGCTCATTTACAGAGATGTTGATTAATGTGCATTGTCCCTGTTCAAATAAATGGATAAAATAACAAATAAAAACAGCGTTAATGTTTATGGACAGACTTTGATTCAGTGTTGCATCGAGATGGTCCTCTACGCCACGGGCCCGAGCGCAGAGGCTCGATCAGCCCGGACCAGAGACACTAGAACCTGGGTAGAACAGATGTGTAAAACAATAAGTAATGTCGTGATCATAAAGTCATTTACCTGGCTGGTGTCAAGGATGATGACAATGACTATTGAACATGACAGTGACTGAGACGCTCATGATGTTGTTTGTGTTTTTGTTTTTAACACAAAAAAGACGCTGTAGCCGTAGTGCAAACGTGTAGACGGCTCCCCCGCCTCACACGCTCCCGTTCAGGCCGTAAAACCCGTGGGTGAGGCCTCCTGATACATAGATATTTGGGCATTTATGATCAGCTGCTCGTGCGTACGGCAGGACTGGAGCGGAAAGCACAGGTTCATAAATGCCACGCGCCCTCTGGCGTACGTCACAAACACACACACACATACACCATTTCTGTGGCAGTGTTGATAAATGAGGGCCAGTATGTGAATATGTTTAAAGCTTGTTGACAAACTTGCTGGATGAAGACATGACATCTTGGCTTTGTTTCCTGAAAATTGCTTTAGTAACTAAGCAGCTAAAACGATCTTAATTCTGTACAAACTAACTCTGTCCTCACCTGAGTGTCTCCAGTCTGCAGGGGGCGCTCTTCATTCCCTCACACAGCAGCTCCACTCCTGAGTCCAGGAGGAAGTTATAACTGAGATCCAGGTGTCTGAGACTGGAGGACTCTGAGCGAAGCACTGAGGCCAGAGGACCACAGCAGCTCTGGGACAGAGAACAATGAACCAATCTGGAGAAACACAAGGACATAAATGTCAGCACAGGCGGTAACAGTCTGTAGCCTTTAAAGAGACACTTACCTTTAGTCAGTGAGTGGGAATAATAATAATAATAATAATAATAGTGAGCAGTTTGTTTGCTTTATCATCACTGATCTGTTAAGCCTCGCTCACAACCGGCCGTACGACTTTTTGGTCGTGTGATTTCTGGCGTTCCAAATGGCTGTGTTTATTTCTTGTTGGTGGAATCGTAGTTGTGGTGTTCAGATCACCGCGCACCAAACGTGCGTCACACGGAGCTGCTCAGACGTGCGGCTGTTGCTTCATTCGTGCAGCAAACGCAATAAACGTACTGACCGTGGGTTCATGCGGCTTCGATCTGTACGTCGTGTGAACCAACGCCGTGCGTGATCTCAGAGGTTACCGGCGTTTTGGAGCGAATAGCCTCTATATGTCGCTCTTGGATACAGAGAAGGCGCAGGTTTGATCAGTATGACACTTTTCCAGGAGCCTGAGAGCGAAAGCCACGGTTACTACAAGTCTTATATTCACATAGATCCAGAAAAGCTTTGGTGAAGCTGCTGCATAAGGCCTTTCTCTCTCCTCGCCCTCGTCCCCTCGGCGTGTTGCAGAAACTTTGTACTTTGTCCCGGGGCAGAGGCGGCTCTGAAGCTTCATACAGCCGAGTTTTCACTCTCGCCGAACGGGCAATTCACAAACGACTTAAGCCAAATGTTTAGAGGACGCAGGAGATATCTGAGCGAGCGTTGGTCGCACTAATGGTGTGTGTGGCGCACGACACAATCACAAAGTCTGTAAGTGCGACAAACGAAAAGCTCCGGTCGGAGGTAGGATTCAATTCAAGCAGCTGCAGCGTGAAGGGAATATCAAAGATTGTTTGTGGAACAGTGAGCGCTCACTCTGTATTAGACACTTTTGGTACAGTTGTTGTACATTATTAGTGACAGAGTGAGCGCTCACACCATGTAAGGATCTTTGAAGGGAAAGTGTTTTCGCTTCGTCAAAGCGCAGTGTGTTTAGAAAAGTTTATCCGAAAGAAACCGTGTCCTGATGTGGACCTGTCTCTGCAGCTCAGGAGGTAATAATGTCCTTTCTTTCTTTTTATCGCTGCTTAAGTGGAAATTGTGCTCAAAACACGAAGTTACAGGTGACGCTGCTGCACCTGTGGAGCTTCTGTTTTGCGGTTTTAGGACTTTTTCCTGAACGACACTTTTTATACACGTTATTTTAATTGAATTAAAATGACATAGGTACCGAAAAAAGTACCGTTAAAGTAGTGGTATCGAAAAAAAACGACCGGTGCCCATCCCTAGTGACGCACGACACATGCACGAAGTCTGTAAGTGCGACAAACGAAAGACACACACTGGCCGTACAGACGACGCACGCAGACGTACGGCGTTTTTGCAACCTGGAAAAAACGTAAGCGCCGTAGAGTTTGTTTGACGTCAAAGAACCTCTGACTCCAAAATAAGCGTCACACGTTTTCTTGAGTTTTGTGCACGTTTGTGACCAGAGCTTTACATATGGGTAAAGGTTTACAGGTCTATGTTTATGGATAAAGGACATTATTCAATAACATGGACATGATGTTGATCAGTAGAAAGGACTTTCTGCAACAGTGGTGCAGTGGTTAGCACTTATGCCTCAGAGCTAGACAGTCCCAGGTTAAATTCCTGGGCGGGGCTTTCTGTGTGGAGTGTACATGTTTCCTCCAAACCTCCAGAATGGAGCTACATATGGCCTGATGTGATGTAATGTTTGATTAAGACTTTGAATGAATCAGTATTAGCCAACTTTGTTGTGTTCTTACTTCAGGGTTTCCAGTCTGCAAGTGGAGCTCTTCAGTGCAGAACACAGCTGCTCCACTCCTGAGTCCTTCAGGCCGTTGTAACTGAGATCCAAGTCCCTCAGACTGGAGGACTCCAGGACAGAGGACAGAGGACCACAGCAGCTCTGGGACAGCAAACACCGTCTCAGACTGAAAGAAAAAAATAACCAGGGCTCCAGATTGTGGGAGTTTTCAGCACCAGAACATAGATGCACCACTTTAGATGTAGGGCTGGGTATCGTTAAACAACACTAGTATGATATCGACAAAATAAAAACATCGAAAGCAGGTCCCGAAAAAATGATATCTTTAGATCCAAGTTTTGACGCCTGTCGGTCCAGGGACGGCATTAAAGGAAATGACTTTTTTGTTTCAGCTCAAATAAATAAAACCAATTATTTTATGGAATAAATTATCATTATTGTTTTATTTTGTGGTTCTAAATGACAAATATGTTAGTATCGTTATTGAAAAAAGTATTGTTCAGGTATCAGTATCGTAAACCAAGTATTGTTAAAGTACTGATATTGGGAAAAAAACTACGGTACCAAACCCTATTTAGATGAGCTCTAAAGCTCAGAATGTGATGATGTTACACCTGGAGATCACAGGCACAAGTCAGTTTTTATTATTGATTTCGTTACATTTTCACAACAAAATCCACCAAATGTTTTAAATAATATCGGCCTTTGGAATAGGGTGAACGTACATCCCGAATGTTTCGGGGCAGTCCCGAAATCCAGGCTCCCGTCCCGAATCCGACTCAAATTGTCCCAAATATTTGTCGAATGTGGAAAGTGCTGTGTGCTCTTGAAATGGAAGAGGGGCTTGATCTGGACGAGCTCTACAACAAAACTGCGCTCTGAAGAATGTTCTAAAGTCGGGGGTCCCCAACCTTCTTCCTTTGTCCTGCTCGGGACCGGGAGGAGCTCACTTACAAACACGAGCGTAAATGGGTCACGTTTTTTAAAGCATGGTGCGCAGCCCTTTGATCAGCGAGACCTCTCTCTTTCTCTCGACTGTTCACTTAACAGCGGGACAAATGCAGCTCGTCCAGTATCTAACACAAACATGATTTTAAATACGCCAATCATTCTAGTTTTTCTCACCTGAGAGTTTCCAGTCTGCAGTTGACACTCATCAGTCCAGAGCAGAGCACCTTTACTCCCGAGTCATGAAGGTCTTCATTGTCACTGAGATCCAGGTTCCTCAGACTGGAGAACTCTGAGCCGAGGACTGAGGCCAGTTGTCCACAGGAGCTCTCGGACAGAGAAGAGTCACTCAAACTGAAATACAGGACATTATAATAACTACATTAACTGAAGTCCTAATCATCCATCCATCCATCCATCCATTTTCTTCCGCTTTATCCGGGGCCGGGTCGCGGGGGCAGCAGTCTCAGCAGAGATGCCCAGACTTCCCGATCCACGCACACCTCTTCCAGCTGTTCTGGGGGGACCCCGAGGCGACACCAGGCCAGCACGGAGACATAGTCCCACCATCGTGTCCTGGGCCTTCCACGAGGCCTCCTCCCAATAGGACATGCCTGGAACACCTCCCGAGGGAGGCGACCAGGAGGCATCCGATACAGATGCCCTAGCCACCTCAGCTGGCTCCTTTCGACGTGGAGGAGTAGCGGCTCGAGTCCGAGCTCCTCCCGGGTAACTGAGCTCCTCACCCGATCTCGAAGGGTGCGCCCAGCCACCCTGCGAAGGAAACTCATTTCGGCCGCTTGTATTCGCGATCTTGTCCTTTCGGTCATTACCCAAATCTCATGACCATAGGTGAGGGTGGGAACGTAGATCGATCGGTAAATCGAGAGCCTTGCCCCCTGACTCAGCTCCCTCTTCACCACAACGGTCCGATACAGCGACCGCATCACTGCTGACGCCGCACCGATCCGTCTATCGATCTCACGCTCCATCCGTCCCTCACTCGTGAACACGACCCCGAGATACTTGAACTCCTCCACTTGAGGCAAGGACACCCCACCGACCTGAAGCGGGGAAGCCACCTTTTTCCGGTGGAGAACCATGGCCTCAGATTTGGAGGTGCTGATCCTCATCCCGGCCGCTTCACACTCGGCTGCAAACCGCCCCAGTGCGCGCTGGAGGTCCTGATTTGAGGAAGCCAACAGAACAACATCATCTGCAAACAGCAGAGATGAGATTCTGAGGTTCCCAAACCGGACACCCTCCGGCCCCTGGCTGCGCCTAGAAATTCTGTCCATAAAAGTAATGAACAGAACCGGTGACAAAGGGCAGCCCTGGCGGAGCCCAACACGCACCGGGAACAGGTCTGACTTACTGCCGGCAATGCGAACCAAGCTCCTGCTACGGTCATACAGGGAACGGACAGCCCTTAGTAGAGGGCCCCGTACCCCATACTCCCGGAGCACCCCCCACAGGACACCACGAGGGACACGGTCGAACGCTTTCTCCAGGTCCACAAAGCACATGTGGACTGGTTGGGCGAACTCCCACAAACCCTCGAGCACCCGATGAAGGGTATAGAGCTGGTCCAGTGTTCCACGACCAGGACGAAAACCGCATTGTTCCTCCTGAATCCGAGGTTCGACTATTGGCCGGATCCTCCTCTCCAGCACCCTGGAATAGACCTTACCAGGGAGGCTGAGAAGTGTGATCCCTCTGTAATTGGAGCACACTCTCCGATCCCCCTTCTTGAAGAGGGGGACCACCACCCCGGTCTGCCAATCCAGAGGCACTGTCCCCAACCGCCACGCGATGTTGCAGAGACGTGTCAGCCAAGACAGCCCTACAACATCCAGAGACTTAAGGTACCCGGGACGAATCTCATCCACCCCCGGGGCCTTGCCACCGAGGAGCTTTCTAACCACCACGGTGACTTCAGCCTGGGTGATGGGCGAGCCCCCCTCCGGGTCCCCAGCCTCTGCCTCCTCATCGGGAGACGTGACGGTGGGATTGAGGAGATCCTCGAAGTACTCCTTCCACCGCCCGACCACCTCCCCAGTCGAGGTCAGCAGCCCCCCACCCGCACTGTAAACAGTGTTGGTGAAGCACTGCTTCCCCCTCCTGAGGCGCCGGATGGTTTGCCAGAATCTCTTCGAGGCCGACCGATAGTCCTCCTCCATGGCTTCTCCAAACTCCTCCCAGACCCGAGTTTTTGCCACTGTGACCGCAGAAGCTGCAGCACGCTTGGCCTGCCGGTACCTCTCAGCTGCCTCCGGAGTCCCACAAGCCAACAAGGCCAGATAGGACTCCTTCTTCAGCTTGACGGCATCCCTTACTTCCGGGCGCCACCACCGGGTTCGGGGGTTGCCGCCGCGACAGGCACCAGAGACCTTACGGCCACAACTACGAGCAGCCGCATCGACAATGGAGGAGGAGAACATGGTCCACTCGGACTCCATGTCCCCTACCTCCCTCGGAATCTGGGTGAAGCTCTTCCGGAGGTGGGAGTTAAAGACCCTACTGACAGAGGGATCCACCAGACGTTCCCAACAGACCCTCACAACACGTTTGGGCCTGCCAGGTCTGACCGGCTTCTTCCCCTGCCAGCGGATCCAGCTCACCACCAGGTGGTGATCGGTTGACAGCTCAGCCCCTCTCTTCACCCGAGTGTCCGAGACACGCGGCCGGAGATCAGATGACACAACTACAAAGTCGATCATCGACCTCCTGCCTAGGGTGTCCTGGTGCCACGTGCACTTATGGACATCCTTGTGCTCGAACATGGTGTTCGTTATGGACAAACCGTAACTAGCACAGAAGTCCAATAACAGAACACCACTCGGGTTCCGATCGGGGAGGCCGTTCTTCCCCATCACCCCCACCCAGGTCTCACTGTCGTTACCCACGTGGGCGTTGAAGTCCCCCAGTAGAACAATGGAGTCCCCAGCCGGAGCACTATCTAGTACCCCCCCCAGGGACTCCAAGAAGGCCGGGTACTCTGCACCGATGTTGGGCCCGTAGGCCGAGACAACGGTGAGAGACCTGTCCCCGACCCGAAGGCGTAGGGACGCGACCCTCTCGTTCACCGGGGTGAACTCCAACACGTGACGGCTGAGCTGGGGGGCTATGAGCAAACCCACCCCAGCCCGCCGCCTCTCCCCGCGGGCAACTCCAGAAAAATGGAGCGTCCAGCCCCTCTCCAGGAGTTGGGATCCGGAACCCAGGCTGTGCGTGGAGGTGAGCCCGACTATATCTAGCCGGTATCTCTCTACCTCCCGCACAAGCTCAGGCTCCTTCCCCCCCAGCGAAGTGACGTTCCATGTCCCGAACGCCAGAAGCTGCGCACGCGGACCAGGTCGTCGAGGCCCCTGCCTTCGACTGCCACCCAGTCCTCTCTGCACCCGACCCCTACGGATCCCTCTGCGGGTGGTGGGTCCACAGGAAGGCGGGCCCACGTCGTCCGTTCGGGCTGTGCCCGGCCGAGCCCCGTGGGCAGAGGCCCGACCACCAGACGCTCGCATTCGAGCCCCAACCCCAGGCCTGGCTCCAGGGTGGGGCCCCGGCTGCGCCATACCGGGCGACGTCACGGTCCTTGTTAGTATACTGTCCATAGAAGTCTTTGAACTGCTCTTCGTCTGACCCGTCACCTAAGACCTGTTTGCCATGGGAGACCCTACCAGGGGCATAAAGCCCCAGACAACATAGCTCCTCGGATCATTCGGGCACTCAAACAACCCCACCACGTTAAGGTAGCAGTTCACGGGGTTGAAGTCCTAATCAATACAGCCTAAAACATAATAATACAGACCACCCTTGATTAGTATTTAATCATTAAAGTCACGGTCTCTGATTTTATTTATGATTATGGAACTTATCTGTTGCTTCCACACTTTGTAATCTTCCTGCCTCATAACAGAACTGAGGTGGAGCCATAAAGACTTTTCATAAAATAAACTCTTACATTGGCGGCTTCTCAAATTGGGTCCCCAGTGGTTTTCAACTCCACAGCTCCAGTTATTATTTTAATTACTATAACAGGCACCATAACACAGGGCCACCAAAGCTCACCTGGACATCATGAATTTAAATAAAGCCTCCCACTGAAAACCTGAACGTTTCCACTATTTCCTGTCCCATCGAGTCGGCTATTATACTGATGAAAGTCTTAAAAACAATCAATAAAGGAAAACTCTTGACCGTTCTACAGCTGTTTAAGTTTTAAAGTTATAAATGCAAGTATATAGCAAGTATTTGATTGTGTAAAATTGTGTAATTGCTTATTTGAAAGACAGATATCAGTGAGTTTGTTTACAGATCAAATTAAACATGTGTAACATTTATGTAAAATACTAACCCTGATTCTTGTGGGTCTCACCTGGTTCATTTTTGTTTTATTGATTAAGAAACATCCCCTTATAATGCACTATTAAGTGATATATACACCTGTACATCTTTGTTTTCAGGACAGTTGATATTTGTCATATTTATGCTGTAGTCGGGTCATAGGACTGTAAAAAACATGTAATAAACATGTAATAAACATGATAGAATGAGGGAAAAAAGGCAAAAATCAGGCGTATATGCGTTTTCTGAAAAAGGGGAATGAAATGAAAATATGAAGTAGAGAAAGTATCATTAGAACAATGTTTTTAGTGGTCCTCGTGATCAGGAGATGGATAATAAAGGTTGACCAGTTGAAATGTTTAATTTTGCCTAAATATCCAGGCGTTCATGTCACTTTACCTGCCTTTGACATGGATTTGTAGAACTATTCAATTTGTTGTTGCACAGTTTCTATAAGACCTTTGAAAGCGAGGAATGAGTTCATTCCAAAACAAAAGACAGAAAGTCTCTATCACGTACGGTTCCAGAGTTCTTGTTCGTAAAACCTTTCATACAAACAAGAACATACACGGTGGGGCGGGGAGTGTGATCAGCTTTCCGGAGCCCTAAGTGAATTATTTATTGTTTGTTAGGCCGACAAAAATTATTAGATTCCAAAACAAAAATGTGTAAGTCTCTATCGCTTTCCATCCGGGTATTGGGCAAAATAAAAATAAAAAAAACATATAAAATATGTACAACAGGTGGTGTACAAACTCGTGACCGAATTTCAGTTTGATGTTATTCCGCCCCCTTGAGGCCTACACACATTTTAAAGCTCTGACTCTGATCATCGCGATGCAAAAATCGGTTTCGATTTCATGACACCCTCTAAGGTCCGTGACCTCACTGACCCACAAGGGTTTTAATATTTGTGAATAAAATGATGTAACTCACATGGCCGTTTTGCTGGCTTTGATGACTGGCAGAAGATTCAAAAAAGCTCTTGGCGAAGCAGAGTATTTCCTCAGATCAAAGACCTCAAGTTCAGAGTCTGAGGACAGTAGGATGAAGACCAGAGCGGACCACAGAGCAGGAGTCATGTCAGACAGACGTCCTTCTGTGATGTTTTTCTGGATCTGTTCAACCAGTGTGTGGTCGTTCAGTTCATTCAGACAGTGGAACAGGTTGATACTTCCCTCAGTGGACAAACCCTCACCAATCCTTTCTTTGATGTACTCAATAGTTTTCTGATTCATCTCAGGGCTACTTCCTGTCTGAGTCAGTAAAACTGGTAGCAGACTCTGACTGGTTGGCAGAGACAGCCCCAGGAGGAAGCGCAGGAACAAGTCCAGGTGTCCGTTTGGACTTTCTAAAGCACGGTCCACAGCAGAGCGGTAGAAGGCTACACACTCATCCTCAGGGCTCTGAGAGGTCTGTTGTGTGGACAGCAGGTTAACTCCAGAGCTGAAGAAGGTCTGATGGACGTGAAGCGCAGCCAGAAACTCCTGCACACTCAGATGGATGAAGCAGTAGACCTTGTCCTGGTACAGGCCTGGCTCCTCTCTAAAGACCTGTGTGAAGACTCCAGAGTAACGAGCGATCTCTGCAGCGTCCAGCCCACACTCACTCAGGTCTGACTCGTAGAAGATCAGGTTTCCTTTCAGAGGCTGCTCAAAGGCCAGTTTTCCCAGAGCCTGCACCATCTCCCTGGTCTCTGGACTCCAGGGAGAGTCTGCTGCAGAGCGTCCATCGTACTTGAGGCCCTTGACTTTGGCCTGGACCACGAGGAAGTGGATGTACATCTGTGTGAAGGTATGAGGCAGCTCTTCTCCCTCTTTCTCTTTCAGCACATGCTCCAGGACTGAGGAGAGGATCCAGCAGAAAACTGGCATGTGGCACATGATGTAAAGACTTAGTGATTTCTTAATGTGGGAGATGACGGCGGTGGCCTGCTGCTCGTCTCTGAACCTCTTTCTGAAGTACTCTTCCTTCTGTGGGTCGGTGAACCCTTGCACCTCTGTCACCATGGAGACACACTCAGATGGGATCTGATTGGCCGCCGCGGGGCGTGTGGTTATCCAGAGGCGAGCGGAGGGAAGCAGGCTCCCCCTGATGAGGTTCACCAGCAGCTCCTCCACTGAGGCGCTCTCTGTGGGCTCAGTCAGGACCCGGGTCCGCCTGAAGTCCAGAGGAAGTCTGCACTCGTCCAGACCGTCCAAGATGAAGAGCACCTTTAGATGTTCCAAACTGCACAGTCCTTTAGCTTCACTGAAGAAGTGGTGCAGCAGCTCCATCAGACTGAACTGTCTGTCTCTGAGCACATTGAGCTCTCTGAAAGTGAAGGGGAACAGCAGCTGGATGTCCTGGTGGGCTTTGCCTTCAGCCCAGTCCAGACTGAACTTCTGAGTCAAGAGAGTTTTCCCGATGCCAGCCACGCCCTTCGTCAGCACCGTCCTGACTGGCCCCTGCCTCTCTGTCTGCTCTGCTCTGATTGGTTCCTCTGTCGGCTCTGCTCTGATTGGTTCTGACCAGAGTCCAGAAGTCATCTTTTTAAACATGTTGTTTACGAAACCTAGTTTATCTATCACCTGTTCCTTGACTGGTGGCGACTGCCTCCTTATTTCCTTTGCTCTGATTTGCTCCTGTCCCATTGTTGGCTCCTCTCTGATTGGTCCTAGTTTTGTGGCGCGGTCTTTAAAGAGTTCTTCACATAAGATAGTAGCTTCAGATGTGAATCTTTTCCTGGTCGTAGCCTGGATGTGCCTAACCTCATGTTCCTGGTTGACCTCTGAGGCCCCTCCCTCTGTGATGTAGAGCTCTGTGTAGATCTGGTTCAGGAGGGTTTGTTTTCCTTCTTTACTGATGCCCTCAGACACACAGCTGAACCTCTGCTTCAGGAGACTCTTCAGTTTGGTCTGACAAACACCTGAAGGACTTTCTGAAACACAAAAACATGATGATAGGCATCACTAGCCCTGACACAGTGAGCCTGACTGTGGACTTACTGCTGTGTAAACGCTCAGCCAGTGACTCCTGTTTCATCCTTCTCAGGAAATCCAGGGTTATCTTGAGAAAAGCCTCTCGGTTATTCTGCTCTTCCTCCTCCTCCTCCTCCTCCTCCTCTCTATCAAAGCATTCTGGGTCATTTGAGCACAGAACTCTATGGAACCTCTTCAGTTCATCTTTGACAAATGTTACAAGGGTTTCCTCCAGCCGCTAAAATGAGAATAACCAGTCACAAAATCAATCCAAGGACAAATCTAAGAGAAAAGAAGCGAGACACATTTGATAAAGTGCAGACCTTAAATATGGCGTCCAGCTCAGTCTGAGTCGGCTCGGAACTTGGTTCAAATCCTGAATCGTGAAGTTCTGTTTGACTGATGACACAGTGAAATTAAATTCATATTCTGTCAAATCGTTATGTACCCTCCCTCCTCTGTAGGCCTATATATGCTATTCAGAATGTTGTAAATCCACATAAATAAATGTTGATTTGTCTTGTATCTAGGATCACACTAGTAAACAAATCTGATTTCTTTTATTAAAGATTTTTTTTTTTTTTGCTATCGTTGATAAGCATTGCAAGTTGGACTGTTGAGAGCCATCCTGTACAGCCTGATTCTTTGGGTAGGAAAGAGGTAGCAATTCTGTAACATGATTTTTATTTTATTTTATTATTATATTATTGACTGTAATGTATTATTTTTTATGTTGGTCTTTCTTGTAATTTTATGCAACTGTGAAGCACTTTGAATTGCCATGTGTATGAATTGTGCTCTACAAATAAACTTTAATATGTGTCTGTCGGGATGTCACCTGTGCTGTTGGTGTATCTGTACAGGAGTGTGAGCCAATCAGCACATATTAGTCCATCCTCTCCTTAAATGATGTCAGCTGGAACTAGTTCTGTTGTGAACTATCCTCGGTTTAAACTGTGCAACGTTATGTTTGCTCAGGGAGGCGGGTGATGGACCCTGTTGAAAAGCTTGAGGTTTTTTAAGAGTCAATTTTTCCACAATGAAGCATTACATGATAAGTTGATTCCCTGATTGTATGTGTGAAATTGTGAAACTAAATTATATTAGTTATTATTGACTATATTATTTAGCATTGGTATCATTCTATTGTTGTATTGCAAGAATGTTTTGATTATTGTATCAATGAGCTATTGAGACAATGACATTTCTCTTGTGGATCAATAAATGTTACGTATTTATGTCACCAGGACTTCAGGAGCAGAAACTCACCCAGGCTCAACAGAAGGATCATTATTGAATGCCGGAGGAAGATTCTTGGAGCGGTTACTTCTGATGGACTCACAGCTGGGACCAGTGGGAGATGTTTTTGCCGCACTATAATGCATGGTACAGTTAGTACAAATATATATTAAAAAATACACCTGAAAATAATTTTGATGGACTCACTTGAAATCAGAGGAAGAACGTTTATTTTTGAAGACAAAAGGAACATCCATGGAGCGGTCACTTCTGATGGACTCACAGCTGGGACCAGGACCCTCCTCCATCTTCCTGTTGAGGACAGAAAATGAAGGAGGAGGTTATTATTGTGACTGACTGTGATTTCGCACATTTCCAGTCTTTTATTATACGATTCTGAGGTTGTATCTGTTCATGAGTAACAATCTTATACTAGGCCTATTATTTATTTGACCATAAAAGGCAATGCAACATTACTTAAAGGAACAGGCCACAGTTTTTCCACACTGAGATATGTTCTTACCTGAGCTTAGAGGAGTTGATGCGTACCTGTCTGGTCTTTGTGCATTCCCTCAGTCACGCAAAACGACCAAAGATGTTGTTAGCATTTGGCCTCTCCCAGTATATTCCTATGGCTCTAAACTGGGGTGAACGTATCAACTCGTCTAAGCTCAGGTAAGAACATCTCAGTTTGGAAACACGGTGGCCTGTGAGATTTCCATAAACATGAGGCGGTAATGAGTGGGTTTTACTGAAGGAGAGACACAGAGACGGGGCCGACGCTGCAGCAGCTCGTGCAGAGACGACACGGACTCCAGGAGTTTTTACTGAAGAGTGAACTCTGCTTCTCTGACACTCGTATCGGCATCTTTCTGTATATTCCATCAATAAAACTGTTCAAAACACACGTTTAGAACGTAAAGAAGAGCCTGATTAAGAGTCGGCTGGATTTGTTATGGTTTGGGTTTGCCTATAACCACACCAGAAACCTGTGTTTTTCAACCTTTTTGAGCCAAGGCACATTTTTTTCATTGAAAAACTCATGAGGAAAACCACCAGCAGAAAAGGTAAAAGTAACTCTGTAGCCCAAATTCACAATATAAAGTCGTTCTCAACAAAGTGTCTTGAATAGGAACAACATATAGTTGCAGGTAATAATTCATTTGTTTACAGAAAATATTTGTTTAGACCAACTATTGAAATTGGATAATCTCCCAAGACACTCCAGACAATACCTCACAGCACAGTGGTTCAAAAACACCACGATAAACTGTGGGACGGCCCGTCTGCTGAGGGACCCCCCCCCGTGCTGGAGAGTCTAAGGACAGGGGACGCCCGCGCCGCTCGTCGCCACTGCTGACGCTTATTTGGACTTTATGTTTGCCTGGATACTTGATTCGCCGGAACTTTAACTTGTCTTATTTACTGCTCTGTTTTCTTGCCCTATGAGGCAACTCCTGTTGTGATATTGGGCTCTACAAAACCATTGATTGATTGAGTGAGTTGATATTTTAATAAATCAACCCAGACATATATTGTAGACGTACATAATACGTTTTAGTGTGGATTTTATTTCTGTTATTATATTTTTGGCCTGACATGTTTAGGGGTGCTGGAGCCTCGCCCCAGTTGGATTGATGTCCAGAGAGACGAGTTCATTAAAGCACAGAGTTGGTGCAGCGAGATTATTCCTGTTTCCTGTTTAAAAGACTTCAGCTCCAGTGGACCTCCCCCATTGAAGTAAATTAAACTTCCCCTCACTGCTTTCCTCTCAGCGGTGTTTCAGAAAAGTGCGTAGTACCTCACACAGCAGCTGTGGGAACATGGCCTTCCACTAAACGTACATTTAAATAACAAATATGTCATCGTTTGTGCGGTTATCGTTTTTGAGATATTCATGATTCTTTTTTGCATGCAGTGTGTGTTGCCGTGCGCTCCTGACACGTGCGCGCGCCTCAGAGGACGAGGGTGGACGCCCCAAGGCTCTAAAGTTTGTCATAGTTTAAAAACCGAAGCAACACAAACGGAAATCTTTACAGCACAAAACAGCACAAGTTCACGGAGGAGCGGCAGCTGTACAGTTTATGAGGAGGAGCGCAATGTTTCACGTTCAGTTTGTTTCCTATAAAAACACCTTTTGTGTAGAAAGTGGGTTCTAACTGATGCACTTCTCTCGTAAAAATAGAAACCTTTAACATTGAAACAGATACAGTATTATTAAAATGAATGTAATACTTTGCTGTACATTCCCACACAGTCGTTTACAAAAACATTAGCAACATTTCTAATCCTGGACGAGTTAACTTACCCAGTACTGGACACGCTCGTCTCTTCGAACACTTTCGGTTTGGATTTCCTGTAAACACGTCCGTTTTTTTTCACCGGAAGTGGTGCGAACTGCGCAACACAGTGGAGAAAATGGCAGCCATTGAGAGAGTATTATAATAGGTCCATGGTATTAAGCCCATTTAAATGTTGGGTGTTGTTTTTTATTCCCGTTTAACTTGGAAGGGTCATATTGACAGGATTGAAGAGAAAAGTAAAAATGTCGTTAATGTGAGGAGATGTTTGGCAGGGAGAGACTGGAGAGCCAGCTGCTCTGCTTTAAAGCGGCTCTATCTTAATAAAGTCAGTATTTGATTCTGGGAGTGAGGCACACGGATCAGCAGCTCCTTTGCAATAAGGTTGGATGTAATACAGGCCCGAGCCTTGAGAGGGTGCTGTGGAGCCGTTAAAACATCTCCAGTAAATGCATTACAGGTGGAGATGGGGGGAAGTCATAGGGAGTCTCATCCCACAAAGAAAACACTTAAATCTGGGGTCCCTGATGTTCTGTTAAAACAGTGACATTTTTTGTTTTGGCCCAAACTTGTTTCTAGCTCTCACAGTCTGTATTCAAATTGTTCAAACAATACAATTACATGTACATCTCACACCCATATACAGCACTGAGTGGTGACAAAGTGAAGCAGGGGCGGGGCCACCCTTAAGATAAATTACACTAATTTAGATCAGAATTCTATTGCTCAAAACTTTAGGTGAAGACGATACAACCAGGTCTGTGTTTGCTGTGTTTACAACAGACTCTGAGGAGCAAAAATAAATGTTTTCTACAACACCAAAAGATCAGGTACCCCAGCTTTAAGGATTGCTAGGAGTATGGAAGGCACCAAAGATACCATTTTGGGAGAATAGTAACCAGTTGGTTCAGGATGACTGTGTCCATGATCTCCAGATCTTTAGTGTTCCCAGAGGTCTCCCCACGGCTGTTACTGTGCCCAGGTGTAAACTGGTATCTGTTGGAATTAAAGCCCAGTATATTTTGTATCCTGAAAACCAGGCTCACCGCTGTACCAGCGATAATTTTGAGATAAGATGTATCAGTGATTCATCACAACTTGTTTTATTTTCTCTTCTCATTATCCTGAGCAGTTTTCCTCTGATTGTTTTTATTTATTTGATGGTCAGTGCATGTTAATGAACATACATGGGTCTCACACATGTAAACAAGCCACACCAGATTGTAGCCTTGGGGTAATTTCCATCCGTCATTCCTCATGCGCACGCTCATTCATCCTGGCCTATTGTACATGTTTTAGTGGTAGAGGAAACCACTAAAGACACGTCACCCTCCTTGCCTCCAGGGTCTGTGTACACTGGGTATGAATGAGAGAGTGAGAGGTTTCCTGATGTAAAGCGCTTTAAGCGCCTCATGAAAGTGGGAAAGCAGCATATACGGTAAGTTGAGAGCACTTACCATTTACCCATGTCTAAATAGAGATGTTTCTGTAGCCCATCTATTTTATCTGTTGCTAAAACAAATGTGTATATATCACTGTTAAATTATTATTGGTAAAAAGTGTTTAGATAATAATTCACTATACGATCAAATATCCCGCGATGGGTGGAGTCCAGTAGTGGGGCTCATTCACAAAAGTGAGTTGTCCACGCCCACTCAGGGTTAGTGAGTGAGGCCTGTGTGTGCGCGCTATGGTGACGCTGGTCCCAGCGTGCCTCAAGGTGTTTTACTGAACTGGACTAAATAAAGTTGCAAAACTTCCAAGTTTGTGCCTGTTCTGTTGGAGAGTGCAACATAAATCTTGGTGCCGTGACCCGGATTGGAGATCGCAAATGGACAGCGGCTATTTGACCAACAACAGCTGATCGGAGTTGTAGCTACAAGCCACCAGCTGATAGCCCACTACGGCGGCGCACGGCTGCCCACTCACAAACTGTACGCTTTCACCAAACGTTAAGGTAAAAGCATTAACGTTTAATCGTGACTATTGCCATTTGGAAATTGGAAAATGTCTGCCATCTGGGAAAGTACGCTGGAAGAGATCGAGGGGAAACTATTGACGTTACCTGCTATGGAGCTGTCTAATTTATGCACAATGCTGGAGTTACCTGTAAGCGAAGAGGACAAGAACCTACCTCGAAAAATGAGACGGATTATCCTACAACATTTGGAAGGACGAAGGAATGTCTCTGTTGCTTAAGGTTGGAGACCGCATTGATGAATTGACTCGTTCTATAACACCAGACCCCCATCTGCTGGAAAAATCAGGTACTGCACCCAACAATGAAAATGTCCCCAATGCACCCGTGTCTGCTGCTAATATTCCTGTCTATAATGCTAGTCCTGCATTTGTTCATCAGTTATATCGAAAAGACTTTAAAATTGTTGGACAAATTGGTGAACCACATGAAAAAGATAAACTTGGATATACAAGCTTAGAGAGACAGATATGAAATAGGAATCGATCTACTGTCAGGTCTGGTTCACTGTAATGGAGCTGCTTACCTTAGGAAACCTTTGCTCCGCCCTAAAGAGTCACCTTTGTCCCCAAGGTGGGGCCACACCTTAAAGGAGCCGGACTAATCTGAACTGCACATTTACGCTCACACTGTGATGTAGTTCCTGCATTAAAAAAACTACAGGATTAGTGATTTCATTCATGCATATTTGAGTCATGCAAATGAGATCTTATAAAGTGTCCCCTCCCCTTGTCAAAATCTGCATTTCCATAAACATGTACAATACTGTCTCCCAGGCTCTCAGTGCAAAGTTGGCTGCCATGATCCAGATTTTCAGCTTCATATCATTCTTGCTTTTAAAGACCTGGTTAACAATAAAATCTCTATTCTGTTCACAACGCACGACAGCAGTAAAATGAAGTCATTGCAATTGGAAAGTAAACAGAGATTATTTTGTTCATTAAACTTTTCTTCCAAACAGAAATCCAAGAAACACATTGAGTTATGACTGTAAACAAAAATGGCTGCACACATTTGGTAATTGTGGATAAAAATGTGAATAAATAACTCATATTTTCATCTCCTTCGTCAGAGCTCAGCTTCATAAAGTCTTACGGTCAGTTTTTCTGTCAGTTAAACAAAACCTCACAGTTAACCGTCGAGCTACAGACGAATCAGCCAAAACATTACGACCTTTTCCAGGGTCACTTTCACACAAATGCTAGAAGAGTCACCTGTGAGTTCATGAAATTCACACAAATGCTCCAGAATTAAAGGCTCAGTGTTTTCCCCACAAATGTCTGAGTTTACTAGTTACTAAAGGAGGACAAAACAAACGTGGCTCCGTGAATGATTCTACAGTAAAAGACGATATAAAGTGTGTTTACACGTCATGCCGGTCATGTTTCACGTGGTTAGGCCCAGTATTTACAGAAACCATAAACCAGGCCCCAAACTGCATCCCAACAGCCCGGAGGCACAATTCTCCGGGAACGTATAACGCCACGTGAACAAGACCGACTGAAGCAGGAACAGTTTGAATCCAATGTTGCCGTTGTTCAGTTTCTACGGCAGCGCTGGACGTTTGGCGTTCACTGCTACGCGGCAGGGATGAGGCGGGACGAGGCAGAGGGCAGGAAGTCGGTCCGGTTGCCACGGGAGACGGTGAAAGTCCGACTGAAACACACCTTAAAGCTATTATATAGTTATATATATATAGAGAGAGAAGGGCCGCGCTGTGCCAATAATAAAACCTGCTCAAACACAAAGGCAATATCGGCACCGAATGATACACGGTCATTACAATGAACTAGGCCAAAAGCAAGGCCTTCAAAACTGATTCAAACTGGCATTAATGAATGAATGAAGTATATTGTGGTTGTTACTATTATACTATTGCAGTTGTTGTTGCCATTTTTATTGCTGTTGCTGTTGTTATCATCACTATTTTAACTTTAAACTTTAAATGTAACAGTCTAGGATTAATGCCCAACAATCTAAAGATTATTCTTAGAATCAAACTCAATCGATTCAGACAGCGGTATTGCTATTGATGCTGATGGTAATATAAAATAATTAAATTCTCAGAAGTAAAACATGCACATATCCATGTACTCCGCATTCAACATAACCCGTAGTCCAGGGCAGACAGGCGGGGGTCGGCAGCTCGAGGAAACCCTCTCCTGGCAGCAGACTCCTGAAATGTGTCTCTTTTAATGCATAGTATGGGACACTTAACAAATGACGGTCCGGCTGCTCGGGGGCTGCCCCCCCCCCTCTGGCAGCAGGTCCAGTCACAGAAAGGAACAAAAGAAAAGCCCCGAATCCTTTTAAACATCATGAAGACTATTCTTGTTAACATGAGCATTAATTAGTCTGCGATTACTGTCCCTCTCATGGATAAATGTGTATGTTATGTATCATTCAAACACCGTGATACGGAGTAATGCTATATAAAACGTTCCTGTTCCGTCGAGCGTTTTGAAAGTACGGTTTTATGGGCTGATACGACTGTCTCCACTGTTGTTTGATTTGTGTCATTTTTTCCTGTGTTTTTAATCATTGCTTGTTTTTGATGTGAAGCACTGTGTGACCTTCTGTCTGAGAAAGGTGCTATATAAATAAACTTTGCTATATGGGTTGTAATGGTGATGGTGAATAACGGTAAGGCCAACACGGTAATACATTCAGCATGGGAAACAAAATAACACACCGGTTATAACGTACAAGATACTGTGAATGTTGACCTAGTGTGGTGCAGTGTTGCATTTGTTAATATGTAACTCAATTGATAATTGCGTTGTAAGACAACAAGAACTATACGGTGTTGTTACATATTGTTATTATAGTTTATGAGCGGGGGTCAATGAGCTTGTCTTCTTCCCACTCCTTTTCGAGCTAAAATGTAAATTATTTTTATTTTTTTCTCTCTTATTATGTATATATATGTTCTGTTCTTCTTTCTCGGCTCTTGTGCCTTGTGTGTGTAGCTCGAAATAAAAACTCAACAACTAAACTATTAAATCTACTTTTTTGTATTTAATTTTTTTTTAAATAAAATTAGAGACACAGCCCACAACAATAACGTTGTTCAACTATTTTGGCTTTTTAGATTTATCAAAAACACACACAAAAAACTATGGCCTAACATAAATTCGGCTGCAGTTCTTCTGAATGTTTTTTTTTTTTTTTTAAGTTTCCCGATTTGTCCAGTTTGGTGAAGATCAAAATGTTCCCTCATCCCACGGTCCGATGGCAAAATGAAACGTGCCGAGACTTCTAAGCATGTGTGGCATTAAGAAGCAAAACGTTGGACTTCCTGAATGAAGCGTCAGACTGTGCAGCGTTCTGGGCACTGGACCATTTGGGTGAAATCTTTGTTTTAGTCGGGATTGACTCAGACAGGTCCGTTTTAATCGACACAAATGTATCATCTGCTAAATGTTCGTCCACGCTCGTCCCGATTCAAAGAAACTGGAAACAAAGAAACTGCTTTTAAAGAGCGTTATCGGACGTTTTCATGTTTTTACTTGTTTTCAGTTTAATTTAGTTTTTATGAGTCTGGACGTTTATGTTTTAGTCATGAACGACTTTTACAGGTTTATACAAGTCAAATGTGACGCTTTTTAACGCCATTTTAAAGCTGACCTGGTGTTTTGTTGTAGAAACATTTATTTTTGCTCAGAGTCTGTTGTAAACACGGCAAACACAGACCTCGTATCGTCTTCACCTGAAGTTTATCGAGCGATGGATGATCGAAGTCTGATCTAAATTAGAGTCATTTATCTTCCGGCTTCACTTTGTCAACACTCAGTGCTGTAAATGTGAAATGTGCCTGTAATTACATTCTCTGAACGATTTGAAAACACAGGAGGGATTGTGAGAGCTAGAAACAAGTTTGGGCCTAAACGAAAAAATCAGGTACCGCAGCTTTAACGTCTAAATACTACAAATGCTAATCTGGCTAACGAGCAGAACATGGTTATAAATGTGTCTCAGTTCTTCCTGAAGACTGATCCTACTAAACTGGAATAAAAAAAACTCCAACTTATATACATTTAATGTATTTATTTATTTAATGGTTTATTTGGTCGGGACGGTGCATGTTAATGAACATACATGGGTCTCATGCATGTAAACAAGCCACACCGGATTGTAGCTATTGGGCTAATCTGCGTCTGTCGTTCCCCATGCGCACTCTCAAACACACTCTTTCATTCTGGCCTATTGTACATGTTTTTACATGATGTAACAAATTACATCATGTAATTTGTTACATCATGTAATGAAACGTTCAATTGGAAAAAAAATCTAATTTGAACTAAAAGGGAAGGCAGCTGATTTTAATTTGATACGAGTTCCGTTTCTGAAATACTTCGAGTTCAAACTGGTAAATATGTGAATGTGGAATCAGTGGGAAAAAATCACATTTCATCTCTTAAGATTTGCAAACATTTATCAAACAGAGGAAAGAGAAATGGGTCCGTGTATAAAGTACAATTCATTTTTTGTTTCCACGTTTCGGAATGAACGCATATTTCCTTTTATTGATTTTCAAATTAAAATCCTAAACAATTAAACCAAAAACAAAACGTTTCTCATTTTTGGTAATGAAACGAAATCAGTCAAAATGGCTTGAATTTGTATTTTTGTATTTGATGCATACAACGAAAAATGTCTTTTCAAATGACAAACGAAGCCTGATTTGATTTTGTTATATTGTTTTATTTGCTTGTGGTCAACCGGAAGCTGCGTTGACTGTACGTCGCATATTATGGTCCGGCTTGACACCTGAAGGACTTGTCCTCATTAGTCTATTCTGAGCGAGACTTCCTTGACCCGCAGACATGTTACTCACTTTTTCAGGAGTTCGCGCTCAGTGCTGCTTTTATGTTTAACTGGGATTTCACTTTCAGATACGCACGAGGCAGAGACAGCCCGCCTGCACTAGCAGGCTGAGCCCACTAGATGGCGCACTGGGATTTGTGGTCACGGTGACGCTGTTGAACTAAAGAACTCTACTCATTGAAGACAAAGTGGATGAACTTGAACTGAATTACAGGTTTTCACTTCATATGTGCTTGTTTTTTCTTTAGCCGACATGTCACTTGATCTGTTTAATAAATGAAAGTATAGACACCGTTCTGAGTCAGTTCTGTGCATTTTCCAAAGAGTATGACGATGATGTCATCGTCCAAAAATGCAATTATTAAAATCTTAAAAACGATAACTGCACAAAGTAGCACAAACAAATGACACAATTTTTTTTCCGTTTTGGAGCATTTTTTAGCAAAATGAGGAGCTGGGTGACCTCAGATTGACCTATAAAAGAATCATCAATATCTCAAAAACAATAACAGCACAAACATTTTTAGACCAAAAAAAAGACAAAAATGTGACAAAAAAGTGACAAAAATTTGACTAAATATAGGCAAAAATTTGACAAAAAAGATGCATACATGTGACCAAAAAAACTGTAAAAAATTTTATAAAAAAAGAGGCAAAAATGTGACAAAAATACAATACAACATTTGATCAAAAAGTGGGAAAATTGAAACAAAAATGTGACACGTGTGACATTTTTTTCACAAAAATGTAAAAAAAAAAAAGTTGAAAAAAAAGTGACAAACATGTGGCAAAAAGTAACAAAAAAAGAGGCAAAAAAGTGACACAATTTTGACCAAAAAGTGACAAAAAATGATTAAAAAAAGAGGCACATTGTGACATTTTTGTCACAAAAATGACTTTAACCTCTTAACCCCCGCCTTCACCGAGCATATTCTCTCCATTTTGGCATCACACAAATAAAACTATCTTGGAAAAAAGTGACAAGAATCTAAAAGCTTCCTGAAAAAAGCTCAAAATAGCCAAAACAAGGATGAAAAAGCAAAACAAAAGAGCGACAAAAACATGCCGGAAGAGTAACAATATAAAAAGAAAGTGACAAAAACACGACAAAAAAGGAATGAAAAAAAGCCACAAAAGAGCGATGAAAAACAACAACAAAGCAACAACGAAAGAGCGACACAAACATACCAGAAAAGCAACAAAAACGCAACAAAAAAGCTTTCTATGCTGGACACACGAGTTCTCCAACACAGGACTTTCATAATAGAGGAGCACAGTGACTTTGGAAAGTAACTCTTCCCAACACCCCATAGGATCATCAGCCCCACTAGAGCCCCTGAGGAGGAGAGTTACTCTCTTCACTTGAATGTTTTGCTTCAGTTCTTTGACTTCATAAAATATAATCAATAATGTCTGAAGTAAAAATGAAAAGAAAGTTGCAACATAACAGTTCATAAATGTTCGAGAATCGATTGATTTATTGTTTCTGGATTAAATCAGGAAATCATAACACATTTTTACAGTTTCCACAATATATAATATATACTATATTGTTTGTTTTTAGTCACATTATTTACAATTTGTTTGAAATTAATGTTTAAAACAACTGATCTGTTGACTGATGACTCTTAATAATCTTAATCTATAAACTTTATAATCTTACATTTCCTTTGTCGCTGCTACAAAACATGTTCATCACACTTGATGCTTTTGTGCCTTGAGTTCAGCTGAAGACAGGAGTTCAAATAAGTCTGACAGAACTGCAGTAGGATGCAAACCCAGCCACCAGAGTTTCTGTGAAAGTGGAGCAGAAACTAAAGATGCCACGACATTTACCATCAGAGGAAAACTCAGAGAAATACAGAAATCCAGCATCAATATCCAAATACACTCTCACTCGCTGTGAGTCAGAAGAGCAGAGTCGATGCTCATTTCCTCTGTGATAGAAAGAGTATCGCCCCTTAAACACTCTCAGAGTCCAGGATTCATCATTTTGCCCAAACAGACATTCTTTACCGTCTCCTTTTCTCTTCAGTTTTTTATCACACACAGCAATGTCCACCCACCCAGGGTCCTCCTCTCCACAGCCGTCCCACTGCACCTCCCAGTGGCACAGTCTCCCCAGAGCAGTGGAGGTCAGGACCTGGGGCCGACAGTCGAACCTGTCCTGGTGATCTGGGTACGGCTGCTCCTCCTCCACATGACTCACTGTTCTCAGGTCCTCAGACAGACGGAGCGCTCTGTGAGCTGTGTTCACATCCAGGACGAGGTCACAGGAATCTGAGGGACAAACAAACACAGTGAAGCAAGTTGATGATAGTTGACCTGTATCACTAGACCTGTTGAATGGTATAAGTCCTGGGAACCAGAAACTCACACTTCCTCCAACCTGGAGTTAAGTATTGGGCACCGGAAGGTTTCATCCTAAAACACAATGAAACATGGTCATTGCTCAAAGTCCAAAAGTGTATCCTGTACTACTACAGTTTATGTCACAGGTGAGGAATAAACACAGAACTGACAATACCAAGTATTTTGGCGTCTTATGAGAAAAACAGCAACAGTTATTCAGATCATACTGCTGTTTATTTGGGAAACAGTTCCTGATAGAGCAGAGCTCAAATCAAATCACAATTTGAATGTTTGAATGAAAGACTGTAATTAATCAAGTAGTAAAATATTCTTTGTAGCAGCGGCTCAGATGGTAGAGCGGGTCGTCTTATACCTGGAAAGTTGGAAACTCGAATCCCATATTTATCACAATTCATATTTTTTCTCTAAATGTTATTGCTCCATGTTTAAGACGTGTAAAGGAAACTGAATTTTGATTTTAAAACAATGTTCCCTCATTGAAGTGAAGTCGATGTGACAGAATACCTCACGGGCTTCTCACCTGAGAGAGTCCAGGCTGAAGTGGGACTGGTTTTGTAGAGCGCTCAGGAGCTCAGCGGAGGGTCCTGGATGGTTGTAGCTCATGTCTAACTCTCTCAGATTGGAGGAGGGAAAGCTCAGAGCTGAGACCAGTGCAGCTCCGCCCGTCTCAGAGACCAGACATCCAGACAGACTAAAACCACACACATTTGATTTACAAGACAATTCTTCCCTCTAAGACATTTCTGGGTCAAAGCAGGAACTGAACTGTCAAACTGTGACCAGGAGAGAGTTGGATTTCAGTGGCATCGAGGCACTGCTTAAAACCTGAAGGTCACAGGATCAGACTCACCTGAGGGTCTGCAGTCTGCATGTCGCGCTCTTCAGTCCAGAACACAGCAGCTTTACTCCTGAGTCCCTGAGGTCGTTGGTACTGAGATCCAGGAGAGTTAGACTTGTTGAACTGAGGACCGTGGACAGAGGACCACAGCACTTCTCTGACAGGAGACAGAACCTTAATCTGGAGAGACAGTGGCACATCAGACTCTTAAAGTCTTACTGGTAAAATCACTAATAAGAGTTTGTAAAATGTTAATAGAACAAACCACAGAGGAACTATTTGACAAAACTTCCGGGCCTGCTCTCAGGTCGACTGTAATGATCTAAGACTGACACCTCACACCATTTACTGGAAGTACATTTAGTAAAAAAGAAAAAAACATAGGCCCTCATTTATCAATGGATGAAATCAGAGAGTATATGCGGTGTAGGAAAAATCAGCGCCTGTTTTGGCATTTATCAATCTGACGTGAGCCAGTCAGGAGGAGGTGCACACGATGCACCAGTTTGAACTAATCACTAAACAGTTTTAACAGCATGGATTACATCGCCACATTGCATATAATCCTCATTGGGGATTTAAACATGAAACTAGGCTCTTGCTAATTGTAGGTATATCAGACAGAGTTTAATACAGACGCTGCTAAATTCTTTTTCTATACTATGATAATGCCACATCTGTGGGACTGTGTCACCAGCTGGTCTCAGTAAGACAACGCTGAAACCAATCGACTCTGTCTATGAGCAGCTCTGAAAGTCCTGGACATGAAACCTTTTCATCATCACCATTGCAGTTTATTGGACAAATATAAACTGCTGAACTGGGAAAACTTTGTCAAATTTCAAGATGCAAATCTGTTTTTTTAAATCTTACGTGGTTTGGCTCCTCCTCCACTTTCTAATTGTGTAAATCTGAGCAGGAGACAAACTAGATCCACTATCTCAAACAACCTGTTAGTTCCTCTCAGGAAAAGTGCCTTCAGCCAGTCGGCCTTTTCAGTGAGAGCCGTCCAGCTCTGGAATATTATCCCCTCTCATATACACAATGTTGGTGCATTAAGGCCTTTCAAAAATATGTTAAAATCATGGTTACTTGAGAATCAAACTCGTGCACATCACCATTACTGTATTTTATTTCTTGCTGCTTTTGTGCTTCCTGCTGCCATTGTAATTCTGCCTGTGTGTAATTGTCCCTGGTGTTGATGATGCACCATGTGTAGAGCTTGAGATCAAACTAATAAACTGTTTTACCATTTCATAGGCTAATAATGATTATTGTACAGACAGTGTGTGTAGAAACAGAGCTCCCCATGCATCAGACAGTCATGAAAACCACAGTCATGGACAAGAAAGGAGTCGATGACGAGCGCAACGCCATGGCCTTCACCAGCGCCACGGCCTTCACCAGCGCCACGGCCTTCACCAGCGCCATGGCCTTCACCAACGCCATGGCCTTCACCAACGCCACGGCCTTCACCAGCGCCATGGCCTTCACCAGCGCCTAAAACACTGACAGTGACTCGGGGCATCCGGGCCGATCCAGTGATACAAGTCTTTGCCGCACAAAAATACAGAAAAAAACCCGCATTGGGAAACATTGACAAAGAAGAGGTCAATGACGAGCGCAACGAACAGTCGTAACTCGCTACTGAGGCCGATTTGAGCGTAACTTGAATCGTTGGATGTTGTGATATTGGAAATTTGAAAATTGGTGCGATAGCGCCCCCTGCAGAGCACAAAATAAAAATTAATGATGAAAAAAATGTAACTTTGTCGTAGACAAACAAAATTTGGCACAGACGTCCTTCACTGACCCCGAACAAAAAAGTCATTGATGCCCCGCCCCTTTTCCCACCGTGTTGCCATGGCAATGACCCGTTGTCAACTTTGGCACAGCCAAACCAAAATAGGTACACGCGTGCATCATGACTGTCCGAACAAAAAAGTACATTACATGGTTGCTAGGCGACCAACAGGAGGTCGGCCATTTTGGGAAAATCAGCGCCGAAGGCGCCATTTCTTGCCTTTGCTCTTTTATAAACTCCACCGAGGGTGGCAGCGACATAAGCAGGTAGGGCGCGGCAGCGCCTCCCGGTTATTGCGGCGGCGTGCCATAGTCTCTTGTCCAGAGACTATGGTTGAAAACTAGCTTTAGAGCTAAAACCGGCACATTTATAGAGATGTTGATTAATGTGCATTGTCCCTGTTCAAATAAATGGATAAAATAAAAAATAAAAACAGCGTTAATGTTTATGGACAGACTTTGATTCAGTGCTGCATCGAGATGGTCCTCTACGCCACGGGCCCGAGCGCAGAGGCTCGATCAGCCCGGACCAGAGACACTAGAACCTGGGTAGAACAGATGTGTAAAAAAATAAGTAATGTCGTGATCATAAAGTCATTTACCTGGCTGGTGTCAAGGATGATGACAATGACTATTGAACATGACAGTGATTGAGACGCTCATGATGTCGTTTGTGTTTTTGTTTTGTTTTTAACACAAAAAAGACGCTGTAGCCGTAGTGCAAACGTGTAGACGGCTCCCCCGCCTCACACGCTCCCGTTCAGGCCGTAAAACCCGTGGGTGAGGCCTCCTGATACATAGATATTTGGGCATTTATGATCAGCTGCTCGTGCGTACGGCAGGACTGGAGCGGAAAGCACAGGTTCATAAATGCCACGCGCCCTCTGGCGTACGTCACAAACACACACACACATACACCATTTCTGTGGCAGTGTTGATAAATGAGGGCCAGTATGTGAATATGTTTAAAGCTTGTTGACAAACTTGCTGGATGAAGACATGACATCTTGGCTTTGTTTCCTGAAAATTGCTTTAGTAACTAAGCGGCTAAAACGATCTTAATTCTGTACAAACTCTGTCCTCACCTGAGTGTCTCCAGTCTGCAGGGGGCGCTCTTCATTCCCTCACACAGCAGCTCCACTCCTGAGTCCCGGAGGTTGTTATAACTGAGATCCAGGTGTCTGAGACTGGAGGACTCTGAGCAAAACACTGAGGCCAGAGGACCACAGCAGCTCTGGGGCAGAGAACAACGAAACAATCTGGAGAAACACAAGGACATAAATGTCAGCACAGGCGGTAACAGTCTGTAGCCTTTAAAGAGACACTTGCCTTTAGTCAGTGAGTGGGAATAATAATAATAATAATAATAGTGAGCAGTTTGTTTGCTTTTTCATCACTGATCTGTTAAGCCTCGCTCACAACCGGCCGTACGACTTTTTGGTCGTGTGATTTCTGGCGTTTCAAATGGCGGTGTTTATTTCTTGTTGGTGGAATCGTAGTTGTGGTGTTCAGATCACCGCGCACCAAACGTGCGTCACACGGAGCGGCTCAGACGTGCGGCTGTTTTTTCATTCGTGCAGCAAACGCAATAAACGTACTGACCGTGGGTTCATGCGGCTTCGATCTGTACGTCGTGTGAACCAACGCCGTGCGTGATCTCAGAGGTTACCGGCGTTTTGGAGCGAATAGCCTCTATATGTCGCTCTTGGATACAGAGAAGGCGCAGGTTTGATCAGTATGACACTTTTCCAGGAGCCTGAGAGCGAAAGCCACGGTTACTACAAGTCTTATATTCACATAGATCCAGAAAAGCTTTGGTGAAGCTGCTGCATAAGGCCTCTCTCTCTCCTCGCCCTCGTCCCCTCGGCGTGTTGCAGAAACTTTGTACTTTGTCCCGGGGCAGAGGCGGCTCTGAAGCTTCATACAGCCGAGTTTTCACTCTCGCCGAACGGGCAATTCACAAACGACTTAAGCCAAATGTTTAGAGGACGCAGGAGATATCTGAGCGAGCGTGGGTCGCACTAATGGTGTGTGTGACGCACGACACAAACACAAAGTCTGTAAGTGCGACAAACGAAAGACACACACTGGCCGTACAGACGACGCATGCAGACGTACGGCGTTTTTGCAACCTGGAAAAAACGTAAGCGCCGTAGAGTTTGTTTGACGTCAAAGAACCTCTGACTCCAAAATAAGCGTCACACGTTTTCTTGAGTTTTGTGCACGTTTGTGACCAGAGCTTTACATATGGGTAAAAGTTTACAGGTCTACGTTTATGGATAAAGGACATTATTCAATAACATGGACATGATGTTGATCAGTAGAAAGGACTTTCTGCAACAGTGGTGCAGTGGTTAGCACTTATGCCTCAGAGCTAGACAGTCCCAGGTTAAATTCCTGGGCGGGGCTTTCTGTGTGGAGTTTACATGTTTCCTCCAAACCTCCAGAATGGAGCTACATATGGCCTGATGTGATGTAATGTTTGATTAAGACTTTGAATGAATCAGTATTAGCCAACTTTGTTGTGTTCTTACTTCAGGGTTTCCAGTCTGCAAGTGGAGCTCTTCAGTGCAGAACACAGCTGCTCCACTCCTGAGTCCTTCAGGTCGTTGTAACTGAGATCCAAGTCCCTCAGACTGGAGGACTCCAGGACAGAGGACAGAGGACCACAGCAGCTCTGGGACAGGAAAACCCGTCTCAGACTGAAAGAAAAAAATAATCAGGGCTCCAGATTGTGGGAGTTTTCAGCACCAGAACATAGATGCACCACTTTAGATGTAGGGCTGGGTATCGTATAATACTAGTATGATATCGACAAAATAAAAGCATCGAAATCTGATACTGAAAAAATTATATCTTTAGATCCAAGTTTTGACGCCTGTTGGTCCAGGGACGGCGTTAAAGGAAGTGACTCATTTGTTTCAGCTCAAATAAATGAAACAAATTCTTTTATGGAATAAATTAACATTGTTCTGTTTTCTGGTTTTAAATGACAAATATTTTAGTATCATTATTGAAAAAAGTATCGAAAACGAAGTATTAATAACGTTCCAATATTGGAAAAAATATATATAAATCCACCAAATGTTTTAAATAATATCGGCCTTTGGAATAGGGTGAACAAACTTGATATTTGTGCATAGTTGACCTTTGTGTGACCCAATGGTTGTATGAGTGGTCAGCATGGCGCCTTTACTTTCCATCACGGTGCCTCTGCAACATATTCTGATTCATCTCAGGGCTACTTCCTGTCTGAGTCAGTAAAACTGGTAGCAGACTCTGATTGGTTGGCAGAGACAGCCCCAGGAGGAAGCGCAGGAACAAGTCCAGGTGTCCGTTTGGACTTTCTAAAGCACGGTCCACAGCAGAGCGGTAGAAGGCTACACACTCATCCTCAGGGCTCTCAGAGGTCTGTTGTGTGGACAGCAGGTTAACTCCAGAGCTGAAGAAGGTCTGATGGACGTGAAGAGCAGCCAGAAACTCCTGCACACTCAGATGGATGAAGCAGTAGACCTTGTCCTGGTACAGGCCTGGCTCCTCTCTAAAGACCTGTGTGAAGACTCCGGAGTAACGAGCGATCTCTGCAGCGTCCAGCCCACACTCGCTCAGGTCTGACTCGTAGAAGATCAGGTTTCCTTTCAGCAGCTGCTCAAAGGCCAGTTTTCCCAGAGCCTGCACCATCTCCCTTGTCTCCTGACTCCAGGGAGAGTCTGTTGCAGAGCGTCCATCGTACTTGAGGCCCTTGACTTTGGCCTGGACCACGAGGAAGTGGATGTACATCTGTGTGAAGGTATGAGGCAGCTCTTCTCCCTCTTTCTCTTTCAACACATGCTCCAGGACTGAGGAGAGGATCCAGCAGAAAACTGGCATGTGGCACATGATGTAAAGACTTAGTGATTTCTTAATGTGGGAGATGACGGCTGTGGCCTGCTGCTCGTCTCTGAACCTCTTTCTGAAGTACTCTTCCTTCTGTGGGTCTGTGAACCCTTGCACCTCCGTCACCATGGAGACACACTCAGACGGGATCTGATTGGCCGCCGCGGGGCGTGTGGTTATCCAGAGGCGAGCGGAGGGAAGCAGGCTCCCCCTGATGAGGTTCACCAGCAGCTCCTCCACTGAGGCGCTCTCTGTGGGCTCAGTCAGGACCCGGGTCCGCCTGAAGTCCAGAGGAAGTCTGCACTCGTCCAGACCATCCAAGATGAAGAGCACCTTTAGATGTTCCAAACTGCACAGTCCTTTAGCTTCACTGAAGAAGTGGTGCAGCAGCTCCATCAGACTGAACTGTCTGTCTCTGAGCACATTGAGCTCTCTGAAAGTGAAGGGGAACAGCAGCTGGATGTCCTGGTGGGCTTTGCCTTCAGCCCAGACTGAACTTCTGAGTCAGCAGCGTTTTCCCGATGCCAGCCACGCCCTTCGTCAGCACCGTCCTGACTGGCCCCTGCCTCTCTGTCTGCTCTGCTCCGATTGGTTCCTCTGTCTGCTCTGCTCTGATTGGTTGCTCTGTCTGCTCTGCTCTGATTGGTTCCTCTGTCGGCTCTGCTCTGATTGGTTCCTCTGTCGGCTCTGCTCTGATTGGTTCCTCTGTTGGCTCTGCTCTGATTGGTTCCTCTGTCGGCTCTGCTCTGATTGGTTCTTCTGTCAGCTCTGCTCTGATTGGTTGCTCTTCTGTTCCATTTGGTTCTTGCTTTTCTGTCTTTCCTGTTCTGACTGACCAGAGTCCAGAAGTCATTGTTTTTAATTTGTTTTTTACTCTACGTTGTTTCTTTGGTTGTATGAGTGGTCAGCATGGCGCCTTTACTTTCCATCACGGTGCCTCTACAACGCTCCAGGATCAATTGTTTTATGAGAGGGTTCATCAGCAGCGAAAACCACCAGAAACTCTAAAACAATGGATCCTGGAGCGTCATATAAGCCACTGTGATGGAAACTAAAGGTCATGCTGATGCAGCCCCTGGGTAATTAAAGGAACAGGCACCGTTTTTACAAACTGTTCTTACCTGAGTTTAGACGAGTTGATGCGTAACTGTCTGGTGTTTGTGCGTGCGCTCAGTCACGTAAATGCGTTTAGCCGCTCCCAGCAAAGGTATAGCCCCAAACTGGGGTGGAGTTAGAAGCGACCGAGCTGTTCCACGTTTCCCCTATTTACACGACCCAAGTGTAGTCACACAAAATTAAACATATCGATTTTCTCAGCGGATAAAAAGGGGAACTATATTGTGAGGCGTAATAACACATCGACATATCACAGCGCGGACATCGAAGTACTCCAGCTGTTATTACAACTCAAAATATATAGTTCCCCTTTTTTATCTTCTTAGAAAATCGATATGTTTAATTTTGTGTGACTAGACTTGGATCGTGTATCGTTTCACGTAACTGTATTTAAATAGAGGAAACGTGGAACCGCTTCTAACTTCTAACTACATTAAAAAAAAAAAAAAAATCCATAATGTATCTCTAACTTAAATATTAACACATTCTAGTAGAATAGGCTCCTCAGGTGTTATGTAACATTTGAAACCTGTGAAGTGAATATTGTTTTGTACCATGAGAATTGTATGGTATTGTAAAATGTCTCAACTCAGTCCAAATGAATCATATTTGAAAATGTTTCTAAAATGGAACGCACAAAGTTTACACAGAAATAAGATATAGAAATATTTGGAGTCTGTTTTTCATAATTCTTCACATGTGCACTTACATAATGTTAATAAAGATGCTAAATGACCATTTCTATGCCTGTGAGTAAACCAGAAAATCCTCTGAAGGTTCTGTATATTATTTGCTGTTTCAGTAGCTAGTCCTGTATCTAGCACAAACATGATTTTAAATAAACCAATCAATCTATTTTTTCCTCACCTGAGAGTTTCCAGTCTGCAGTTGACACTCATCAGTCCAGAGCAGAGCATCTCCACTCCTGAGTCACGAAGGCGATTGTCACTGAGATCCAGGTTCCTCAGACTGGAGAACTCTGAGCCGAGGACTGAGGCCAGTTGGCCACAGGAGCTCTCGGACAGAGAACAGTCACTCAAACTGAAACACAGGACATTATAATAACTACATTAACTGAAGTCCTAATCAATACAGCCTAAAACATAATAATACAGACCACCCTTGATTAGTATTTAATTAAAGTCACGGTCTCTGATTTTATTTATGATTATGGAACTTATCTGTTGCTTCCACACTTTTTAATCTTCCTGCCTCATAACAGAACTGAGGTGGAGCCATAAAGACTTTTCATAAAATAAACTCTTACATTGGCGGCTTCTCAAATTGTGTCCCCAGTGGTTTTTGACTCTACAGCTCCAGTTATTAGTTTAATTACTATTACAGGCACCATAACACAGGGCCACCAAAGCTCACCTGTACATCATGAATTTAAATAAAGCCTCCCACTGAAAACCTGAACGTTTCCACTATTTCCTGTCCTATCGAGTCGGCTATTATACTGATGAAAGTCTTAAAAACAATCAATAAAGGAAAACTCTTGGCCGTTCTACAGCTGTTTAAGTTTTAAAGTTATGAATGCAAGTATATTGCAAGTATTTGATTGTGTAAAATTGTGTAATTGCTTATTTGAAAAGACAGACAGATATCAGTGAGTTTGTTTACAGATCAAATTAAACATGTGTAACATTTATATAAAATACTAACCCTGATTCTTGTGGGTCTCACCTGGTTCATTTTTGTTTCACTGATTAAAAAACATCCCCTTATAATGCACTATTAAGTGATATATACACCTGTACATCTTTGTTTTCAGGACAGTTGATATTTACGTCATATTTATGCTGTAGTCGGGTCATAGGACTGTAATAAACATGTAATAAACATGATAGAATGAGGAAAAAAGACAAAAATCAGGCGTATATGCGTTTTCTGAAGAAGGGGAATTAAATGAAAATATGAAGTAGAAAAAGTATCATTGGAAAAATGTTTTTAGTGGTCCTCATGATCAGGAGATGGATAATAAAGGTTGACCAGTAGAAATGTTTATTTTTGCCAAAATATCCAGGCGTTCATGTCACTTTACCTGCCTTTGACATGGATTTGTAGAACTATTCAATTTGTTGTTGCACAGTTTCTATAAGACCTTTGAAAGCGAGGAATGAGTTCATTCAAAAACAAAAGACAGGAAGTCTCTATCACGTACGGTTCCAGAGTTCTTGTTCGTAAAACCTTTCATACAAACAAGAACATACACGGTGGCGCGGGGAGTGTGATCAGCTTTCCGGAGCCCTAAGTGAATTATTTATTGTTTGTTAGGCCGACAAAAAAATAGTAGATTCCAACAAAAATGTGTAAGTCTCTATCGCTTTCCATTCCGGGTATTGGGCAAAATAAAAATAAAATGTTTTTACACAACAGGTGGTGTACAAACTCGTGAATGAATTTAAACTTGATGTTATTCCGCCCCCTTGAGGCCTACACACATTTTAAAGCTCTGACTCTGATCATCGCGATGCAAAAATCGGTTTCGATTTCATGACACCCTCTAAGGTCCGTGACCTCACTGACCCACAAGGGTTTTAATATTTGTGGATAAAATGATGTAACTCACATGGCCGTTTTGCTGGCTTTGATGACTGGCAGAAGATTCAAAAAAGCTCTTGGCGAAGCAGAGTATTTCCTCAGATCAAAGACCTCAAGTTCAGCATCTGAGGACAGTAGGATGAAGACCAGAGCGGACCACAGAGCAGGAGTCATGTCAGACAGACGTCCTTCTGTGATGTTTTTCTGGATCTGTTCAACCAGTGTGTGGTCGTTCAGTTCATTCAGACAGTGGAACAGGTTGATACTTCCCTCAGTGGACAAACCCTCACCAATCCTTTCTTTGATGTACTCAATAGTTTTCTGATTCATCTCAGGGCTACTTCCTGTCTGAGTCAGTAAAACTGGTAGCAGACTCTGATTGGTTGGCAGAGACAGCCCCAGGAGGAAGCGCAGGAACAAGTCCAGGTGTCCGTTTGGACTTTCTAAAGCACGGTCCACAGCAGAGCGGTGGAAGGCTACACACTCATCCTCAGGGCTCTCAGAGGTCTGTTGTGTGGACAGCAGGTTAACTCTAGAGCTGAAGAAGGTCTGATGGACGTGAAGAGCAGCCAGAAACTCCTGCACACTCAGATGGATGAAGCAGTAGACCTTGTCCTGGTACAGGCCTGGCTCCTCTTTAAAGACCTGTGTGAAGACTCCAGAGTAACGAGCGATCTCTGCAGCGTCCAGCCCACACTCGCCCAGGTCTGACTCGTAGAAGATCAGGTTTCCTTTCAGCAACTGCTCAAAGGCCAGTTTTCCCAGAGCCTGCACCATCTCCCTGGTCTCTGGACTCCAGGGAGAGTCTGTTGCAGAGCGTCCATCGTACTTGAGGCCCTTGACTTTGGCCTGGACCACGAGGAAGTGGATGTACATCTGTGTGAAGGTATGAGGCAGCTCTTCTCCCTCTTTCTCTTTCAACACATGCTCCAGGACTGAGGAGAGGATCCAGCAGAAAACTGGCATGTGGCACATGATGTAAAGACTTAGTGATTTCTTAATGTGGGAGATGACGGCTGTGGCCTGCTGCTCGTCTCTGAACCTCTTTCTGAAGTACTCTTCCTTCTGTGGGTCGGTGAACCCTTGCACCTCCGTCACCATGGAGACACACTCAGACGGGATCTGATTGGCCGCCGCGGGGCGTGTGGTTATCCAGAGGCGAGCGGAGGGAAGCAGGCTCCCCCTGATGAGGTTCACCAGCAGCTCCTCCACTGAGGCGCTCTCTGTGGGCTCAGTCAGGACCCGGGTCCGCCTGAAGTCCAGAGGAAGTCTGCACTCGTCCAGACCGTCCAAGATGAAGAGCACCTCTAGATGTTCCAAACTGCACAGTCCTTTAGCTTCACTGAAGAAGTGGTGCAGCAGCTCCATCAGACTGAACTGTCTGTCTCTGAGCACATTGAGCTCTCTGAAGGTGAAGGGGAACAGCAGCTGGATGTCCTGGTGGGCTTTGCCTTCAGCCCAGTCCAGACTGAACTTCTGAGTCAGCAGCGTTTTCCCGATGCCAGCCACGCCCTTCGTCAGCACCGTCCTGACTGGCCCCTGCCTCTCTGTCTGCTCTGCTCCGATTGGTTCCTCTGTCTGCTCTGCTCCGATTGGTTCCTCTGTCGGCTCTGCTCTGATTGGTTCTGACCAGAGTCCAGAAGTCATCTTTTTAAACATGTTGTTTATGAAACCTAGTTTATCTATCACCTGTTCCTTGACTGGTGGCGACTGCCTCCTTATTTCCTTTGCTCTGATTTGCTCCTGTCCCATTGTTGGCTCATCTCTGATTGGTCCCAGTTTTGGGGCGGGGCCTTTAAAGAGGTCTTCACATAAGATAGTAGCTTCAGATGTTAATCTTTTCCTGGTCGTAGCCTGGATGTGCCTAACCTCATGTTCCTGGTTGACCTCTGAGGCCCCTCCCTCTGTGATGTAGAGCTCTGTGTAGATCTGGTTCAGGAGGGTTTGTTTTCCTTCTTTACTGATGCCCTCAGACACACAGCTGAACCTCTGCTTCAGGAGACTCTTCAGTTTGGTCTGACAAACCCCTGAAGGACTTTCTGAAACACAAAAACATGATGATAGGCATCACTAGCCCTGACACAGTGAGCCTGACTGTGGACTTACTGCTGTGTAAACGCTCAGCCAGTGACTCCTGTTTCATCCTTCTCAGGAAATCCAGGGTTATCTTGAGAAAAGCCTCTCGGTTATTCTGCTCTTCCTCCTCCTCCTCCTCTCTATCAAAGCATTCTGGGTCATTTGAGCACAGAACTCTATGGAACCTCTTCAGTTCATCTTTGACAAATGTCACAAGGGTTTCCTCCAGCCGCTAAAATGAGAACAACCAGTCACAAAATCAAAAGGACAAATCTAAGAGAAAAGAAGCGAGACACATTTGATAAAGTGCAGACCTTAAATATGGCGTCCAGCTCAGTCTGAGGCTCGGAACTTGGTTCAAATCCTGAATCGTGAAGTTCTGTTTGACTGATGACACACAGTGAAATGAAGTTCATATTCAGTCAAATCGTTATGTACCCTCCCTCCTCTGTAGGCCTATATATGGTATTCAGAATGTTGTAAATCCACATAAATTTGTCTTGTATCTAGGATCACACTAGTAAACAAATCTGATTTCTTTTATTAAAGATTTTTTTTTTTTTTTGCTATCGTTGATAAGCATTGCAAGTTGGACTGTTGAGAGCCATCCTGTACAGCCTGATTCTTTGGGTAGGAAAGAGGTAGCAATTCTGTAACATGATTTTTATTTTATTTTATTATATTATTGACTGTAATGTATTATTTTTTTATGTTGGTCTTTCTTGTAATTTTATGCAACTGTGAAGCACTTTGAATTGCCTTGTGTATGAATGATGCTCTACAAATAAACTTTAATATGTGTCAGAATGTCACCTGTGCTGTTGGTGTATCTGTACAGGAGTGTGAGCCAATCAGCACATATTAGTCCATCCTCTCCTTAAATGATGTCAGCTGGAACTAGTTCTGTTGTGAACTATTCTTAATTTAAACTGTGCAACGTTATGTTTGCTCAGGGAGGAGGGTGATGGACCCTGTTGAAAAGCTTGAAGTTTTTTGAGAGTCAATTTTTCCACAATGAAGCATTACATGATAAGTTTATTTCCTGAGTGTATGTGTGAAATTGCGAAACTAAATTATATTAGTTATTATTGACTATATTATTTAGCATTGGTATCATTCTATTGTTGTATTGCAAGAATGTTTTGATTATTGTATCAATGAGCTATTGAGACAATGAAATTTCTCTTGTGGATCAATAAATATTACGTATTTATTTCTCTTCAGACTTCAGAACCAGAAACTCACCAAGGCTCAAAAAAAGGTTTATTTTTGAATTTCATAGGAAGATTCATGGAGCGGTTACTTCTGATGGACTCACAGCTGGGACCAGTGGGAGATGTTTTTGCCGCACTATAATGCATGGTACAGTTAGTACAAATATATATTAAAAAATACACCTGAAAATAATTTTTATGGACTCACTTGAAATCAGAGGAAGAACGTTTATTTTTGAATTTCATAGGATGATCCATGGAGCGGTCACTTCTGATGGACTCACAGCCGGGACCAGGACCCGCCTCCATCTCCCTGTTGAGGACATAAAATGAAGGAGGAAGTTATTATTGTGACTGTGATTTCGCACATTTCCAGTCTTTTATTATACGATTCTGAGGTTGTATCTGTTCATGAGGAACAATCTTATACAGACCTATTATTTATTTGACCATAAAAGGCAATGCAACATTACTTAAAGGAACAGGCCACAGTTTTTCCACACTGAGATATGTTCTTACCTGAGCTTAGAGGAGTTGATGCGTACCTGTCTGGTCTTTGTGCATTCCCTCAGTCACGCAAAACGACCAAAGATGTCGTTAGCATTTGGCCTCTCCCAGTATATTCCTATGGCTCCAAACTGGGGTGAAGTTGGAAGCGACCGCGCTCTTCCACGGGCACAAAGACCAGACAGGTACGTATCAACTCGTCTAAGCTCAGGTAAGAACATCTCAGTTTGGAAACACGGTGGCCTGTGAGATTTCCATAAACATGAGGCGGTAATGAGTGGGTTTTACTGAAGGAGAGACACAGAGACGGGGCCGACGCTGCAGCAGCTCGTGCAGAGACGACACGGACTCGAGGAGTTTTTACTGAAGAGTGAACTCTGCTTCTCTGACACTCGTATCGGCATCTTTCTGTATATTCCATCAATAAAACTGTTCAAAACACACGTTTAGAACGTAAAGAAGAGCCTGATTAAGAGTCGGCTGGATTTGTTATGGTTTGGGTTTGCCTATAACCACACCAGAAAACTGTGTTTTTAAACCTTTTTGAGCCAAGGCACATTTTTTGTCATGAGGAAAACCACCAGCAGAAAAGGTAAAAGTAACTCTGTAGCCCAAATTCACAATATAAAGTCGTTCTCAACAAAGTGTCTTGAATAGGAACAACATATAGTTGCAGGTAATAATTCATTTGTTTACAGAAAATATTTGTTTAGACCAACTAGTTGAAATTGGATAATCTCCCAAGGCACTCCAGACAATACCTCACAGCACAGTGGTTCAAAAACACCACGATAAACTGAGGGACGGCCCGTCTGCTGAGGGACGGCCCGTCTGCTGAGGGACCCCCACCCCCGTGCTGGAGAGTCTAAGGACAGGGGACGCCCGCGCCACTCGTCGCCACTGCTGACGCTTATTTGGACTTTATGTTTGCCTGGATACTTGATTCGCCGGAACTTTAACTTGTCTTATTTACTGCTCTGTTTTCTTGCCCTATGAGGCAACTCCTGTTGTGATATTGGGCTCTACAAAACCATTGATTGATTGAGTGAGTTGATATTTTCATAAATCAACCCAGACATATATTGTAGACGTACATAATACGTTTTAGTGTGGATTTTATTTCTGTTATTATATTTTTGGCCTGACATGTTTAGGGGTGCTGGAGCCTCGCCCCAGTTGGACTGATGTCCAGAGAGACGAGTTCATTAAAGCACAGAGTTGGTGCAGCGAGATTATTCCTGTTTCCTGTTTAAAAGACTTCAGCTCCAGTGAACTTCCCCCATTGAAGTAAATTAAACTTCCCCTCACTGCTTTCCTCTCAGCGGTGTTTCAGAAAAGTGCGTAGTACCTCATACAGCAGCTGTGAGAACATGGCCTTCCACTAAACGTACATTTAAATAACAAATATGTCATCGTTTGTGCGGTTATCGTTTTTGAGATATTCATGATTCTTTTTTGCATGCAGTGTGTGTTGCCGTGCGCTCCTGACACGTGCGCGCGCCTCAGAGGACGAGGGTGGACGCCCCAAGGCTCTAAAGTTTGTCATAGTTTAAAAACCGAAGCAACACAAACGGAAATCTTTACAGCACAAAACAGCACAAGTTCACGGAGGAGCGGCAGCTGTACAGTTTATGAGGAGGAGCGCAATGTTTCACGTTCAGTTAGTTTCCTATAAAAAACACCTTTTGTGTAGAAAGTGGGTTCTAACTGATGCACTTCTCTCGTAAAAATAGAAACCTTTAACATTGAAACAGATACAGTATTATTAAAATGAATGTAATACTTTGCTGTACATTCACACACAGTCGTTTACAAAAACATTAGCAACATTTCTAATCCTGGACGAGTTAACTTACCCAGTACTGGACACGCTCGTCTCTTCGAACACTTTCGGTTTGGATTTCCTGTAAACACGTCCGTTTTTTTCCACCGGAAGTGGTGCGAACTGCGCAACACAGTGAAGAAAATGGCTGCCATTGAGAGAGTATTATAATAGGTCCATGGTATTAAGCCCATTTAAATGTTGGGTGTTGTTTTTTATTCCCGTTTAACTTGGAAGGGTCATATTGACAGGATTGAAGAGAAAAGTAAAAATGTCGTTAATGTGAGGAGATGTTTGGCAGGGAGAGACTGGAGAGCCAGCTGCTCTGCTTTAAAGCGGCTCTATCTTAATAAAGTCAGTATTTGATTCTGGGTGTGAGGCACACGGATCAGCAGCTCCTTTGCAATAAGGTTGGATGTAATACAGGCCCGAGCCTTGAGAGGGTGCTGTGGAGCCGTTAAAACATCTCCAGTAAATGCATTACAGGTGGAGATGGGGAAAGTCATAGGGAGTCTCATCCCACAAAGAAAACACTTAAATCTGGGGTCCCTGATGTTCTGTTAAAACACTTGCATTTTTTGTTTTGGCCCAAACGTGTTTCTAGCTCTCACAGTCTGTATTCAAATTGTTCAAATAATGCAATTACATGCACATCTCACACCCATATACAGCACTGAGTGGTGACAAAGTGAAGCAGGGGCGGGGCCACCCTTAAGATAAATGACACTAATTTAGATCAGACTTCTATTGCTCAAAACTTTAGGTGAAGACGATACAACCAGGTCTGTGTTTGCTGTGTTTACAACAGACTCTGAGGAGCAAAAATAAATGTTTTCTACAACACCAAAAGATCAGGTACCCCAGCTTTAAGGATTGCTAGGAGTATGGAAGGCGCCAAAGATACCATTTTGGGAGAATAGTAACCAGTTGGTTCAGGATGACTGTGTCCATGATCTCCAGATCTTTAGTGTTCCCAGAGGTCTCCCCACGGCTGTTACTGTGCCCAGGTGTAAACTGGTATCTGTTGGAATTAAAGCCCAGTATATTTTGTATCCTGAAAACCAGGCTCACCGCTGTACCAGCGATAATTTTGAGATAAGATGTATCAGTGATTCATCACAACTTGTTTTATTTTCTCTTCTCATTATCCTGAGCAGTTTTCCTCTGATTGTTTTTATTTATTTGATGGGACAGTGCATGTTAATGAACATACATGGGTCTCACACATGTAAACAAGCCACACCAGATTGTAGCCTTGGGGTAATTTCCATCCGTCATTCCTCATGCGCACGCTCATTCATCCTGGCCTATTGTACATGTTTTTAGTGGTAGAGGAAACCACTAAAGACACGTCACCCTCCTTGCCTCCAGGGTCTGTGTACACTGGGTATGAATGAGAGAGTGAGAGGTTTCCTGATGTAAAGCGCTTTAAGCGCCTCATGAAAGTGGGAAAGCAGCATATACGGTAAGTTGAGAGCACTTACCATTTACCCATGTCTAAATAGAGATGTTTCTGTAGCCCATCTATTTTATCTGTTGCTAAAACAAATGTGTATATATCACTGTTAAATTATTATTGGTAAAAAGTGTTTAGATAATAATTCACTATACGATCAAATATCCCGCGATGGGTGGAGTCCAGTAGTGGGGCTCATTCACAAAAGTGAGTTGTCCACGCCCACTCAGGGTTAGTGAGTGAGGCCTGTGTGTGCGCGCTATGGTGACGCTGGTCCAAGCGTGCCTCAAGGTGTTTTACTGAACTGGACTAAATAAAGTTGCAAAACTTCCAAGTTTGTGCCTGTTCTGTTGGAGAGTGCAACATAAATCTTGGCGCCGTGACCCGGATTGGAGATCGCAAATGGACAGCGGCTATTTGACCAACAACAGCTGATCGGAGTTGTAGCTACAAGCCACCAGCTGATAGCCCACTACGGGGGCGCACGGCTGCCCACTCACAAACTGTACGCTTTCACCAAACGTTAAGGTAAAAGCATTAACGTTTAATCGTGACTATTGCCATTTGGAAATTGGAAAATGTCTGCCATCTGGGAAAGTACGCTGGAAGAGATCGAGGGGAAACTATTGACGTTACCTGCTATGGAGCTGTCTAATTTATGCACAATGCTGGAGTTACCTGTAAGAGAAGAGGACAAGAACCTACCTCGAAAAATGAGACGGATTATCCTACAACATTTGGAAGGACGAAGGAATGTCTCTGTTGCTTAAGGTTGGAGACCGCATTGATGAATTGACTCGTTCTATAACACCAGACCCCCATCTGCTGGAAAAATCAGGTACTGCACCCAACAATGAAAATGTCCCCAATGCACCCGTGTCTGCTGCTAATATTCCTGTCTATAATGCTAGTCCTGCATTTGTTCATCAGTTATATCGAAAAGACTTTAAAATTGTTGGACAAATTGGTGAACCACATGAAAAAGATAAACTTGGATATACAAGCTTAGAGAGACAGATATGAAATAGGAATCGATCTACTGTCAGGTCTGGTTCACTGTAATGGAGCTGCTTACCTTAGGAAACCTTTGCTCCGCCCTAAAGAGTCACCTTTGTCCCCAAGGTGGGGCCACACCTTAAAGGAGCCGGACTAATCTGAACTGCACATTTACGCTCACACTGTGATGTAGTTCCTGCATTAAAAAAACTACTGGATTAGTGATTTCATTCATGCATATTTGAGTCATGCAAATGAGATCTTATGAAGTGTCCCCTCAGCAGCTACAGCCGTGAGGGAGAAGGATGCTCTGCTATATTTGATCAGTGCGGGGAAAGGCCTCATACACAAGTTATTTCTTTCTTACAGTCGGCAGCTCCATTTTGAGTTCTACTCAACCGGTCTGTCCCAGTGCAGACAGGTTCAGTGGTTTGAGGGAGGGGTTTGTTTTATAGACATATACATTCAAAAGTCATAACAATCCTCCGACATGGAATAAGAAATATTCACATTAAGAAAATGTAGTCATAGTAATTTAAAAAGCAACATCTCTGGATCCAAATAGTATTTATTTTGAGGCACAATTCTTAGTTTTAAAAGCAGCCCTTGTCTAAAAGTATTTATAAAAAAGGATAGAATGACACAATGTTATTTTTTAAGCTTCATCTCGCACATATTTGTCAAAATCCGCATTTCCATAAACATGTACAATACTGTCTCCCAGGCTCTCAGTGCAAAGTTGGCTGCCATGATCCAGATTTTCAGCTTCATATAATTTTTGCTTTTAAAGACCTGGTTAACAATAAAATCTCTATTCTGTTCACAACGCACGACAGCAGTAAAATGAAGTCATTGCAATTGGAAAGTAAACAGAGCTTATTTTGTCCATTAAACTTTCTCCCAAACAGAAATCCAAGAAACACATTGAGTTATGACTGTAAACAAACATGGCTGCACACATTTGGTAATTGTGGATAAAAATGTGAATAAATAACTCATATTTTCATCTCCTTCATCAGAGCTCAGCTTCATAAAGTCTTACGGTCAGTTTTTCTGTCAGTTAAACAAAACCTCACAGTTAACCGTCGAGCTACAGACGAATCAGCCAAAACATTACGACCTTTTCCAGGGTCACTTTCACACAAATGCTAGAAGAGTCACCTGTGAGTTCATGAAATTCACACAAATGCTCCAGAATTAAAGGCTCAGTGTTTTTCCCACAAATGTCCGAGTTTACTAGTTACTAAAGGAGGACAAAACAAACGTGGCTCCGTGAATGATTCTACAGTAAAAGACGATATAAAGTGTGTTCACACGTCATGCCGGTCATGTTTCACGTGGTTAGGCCCAGTATTTACAGAAACCATAAACCAGGCCCCAAACTGCATCCCAACAGCCTGGAGGCACAATTCTCCGGGAACGTATAACGCCACGTGAACAAGACCGACTGAAGCAAGAACGGTTTGAATCCAATGTTGCCGTTGTTCAGTTTCCACGGCAGCGCTGGACGTTTGGCGTTCACTGCTACGCGGCAGGGATGAGGCGGGACGAGGCAGAGGGCAGGAAGTCGGTCCGGTTGCCACGGGAGACGGTGAAAGTCCGACTGAAACACACCTTAAAGCTATTATATAGTTATATATATAGAGAGAGAGAAGGGCCGCGGTGTGCCCAGTGTTAATTTCGTCGACTAAACTATTTAGTCTTAATTTTAGTCAAAGTGATTTTTTTGATGACTAAAATTGGACTAAAACTAAATTTAAAGTTTTTCATGCGACTAAAACTATGACTAAAATGTCCAGATATTTTAGTCGACTAAAATGAGACTAAATAAAAATTAAAAGGAGAGAATAAAATCATCCAAACTTCTATTGATAGTCTGAAAGAGCCTCATATCATGTAAATTCACTGCCAAAGGAGCAGCTCTGAGCTTTGTTCATGAGGGAGCAGCTCCATGAAGCAGGACCTCGATTAAATATGATTATAATGAATATTATTAATACAAAGTCGACTAAATGTGTCCTAATTTTAGTCGACTAAAACTCGACTAAAATTGAATTACATTTTCGTCAAAAGACTAAGACTAAAACTAAATTAAAATATCTTGTCAAAATTAACACTGGCTGTGCCAATAATAAAACCTGCTCAAACACAAAGGCAATATCGGCACCGAATGATACACGGTCATTACAATGAACTAGGCCAAAAGCAAGGCCTTCAAAACTGATTCAAACTGGCATTAATGAATGAATGAAGTATATTGTGGTTGTTACTATTATACTATTGCAGTTGTTGTTGCCATTTCTATTGCTGTTGTGTTGTTATCATCACTATTTTAACTTTAAACTTTAAATGTAACAGTCTAGGATTAATGCCTAACAATCTAAAGATTATTCTTAGAATCAAACTCAATCGAGTCAGACAGCGGTATTGCTATTGATGCTGATGGTAATATAAAATAATTAAATTCTCAGAAGTAAAACATGCACATATCCATGTACTCCGCACTCAACATAACCCGTAGTCCAGGGCAGACAGGCGGGGGTCGGCAGCTCGAGGAAACCCTCTCCTGGCAGCAGACTCCTGAAATGTGTCTCTTTTAATGCATAGTATAGAACACTTAACAAATGACGGTCCGGCTGCTCGGGGGCTGCCCCCCCCCTCTGGCAGCAGGTCCAGTCACAGAAAGGAACAAAAGAAAAGCCCCGAATCCTTTTAAACACACATCATTAAGACTATTCTTGTTAACATGAGCATTAATTAGTCTGCGATTACTGTCCCTCTCATGGATAAATGTGTATGTTATGTATCATTCAACTTATTTCTAATCACAACGTCCACTTCCATTTCTATGCAGATGACCTCCAGATCTACCTTCCTGTGGTTCTGAGCAACCGTTCTGCATTGGACCCTCTCTATAACTGCCTTCACATCATCAAACAATGGCTCTCCCAGAACTTCCTTCACTTGAATGAAGGAAAGACTGAGTACATCCTGTTCACCCCGGACTCACCTAACAGCTCCCCCAGTTTTGGTCATCCTACACCTCAGTTTGCTCCCGCCATCCGTAACCTGGGTGTTATTTTTGACAGCAGTATGATTTTTGACAAACAGATAAGTGCAGTTGTGAAAGCGAGCTTTTACCAGCTAAGGCTACTCAGTAAGATCAAACCATTCTTGTCCCGAGCCGACCTTGAAAAAGCCATTCATGCCTTCATCAGCTCGAGGATAGACTACTGTAACGCCCTCTACACTGGACTTAACCAATCACTCCTCAATCGGCTTCAACTGGTACAAAACGCAGCAGCCCGTCTTCTCTCCAACACCTCCAGACGCTCACACATCACCCCTGTCCTCTTCTCTCTCCACTGGCTCCCAGTGCGGTTTAGGGTGGAGTTTAAGGTCTTGATGTTTGTGTTCAAGGCCATCAATGGCCTGGCCCCAGCCTACCGCGCCGACTTAGTAACGGTCTACCAACCAGCCAGAACTCTGCGCTCCTCTGAACACACCTCCCTGGTCATCCCCAAGTTCAAATACATAAAGTTTGGAGGCCGTTCTTTTGCCGTCCAAGGCCCAAAGCTGTGGAACGCACTTCCGGTACAGCTTCAAAACATCACTGAGTTGAGTCTTTTTAAATCACAGTTGAAGACACATCTTTTCAGACGAGCTTTTGATGCATAGCCACTGACTCGACTGCTGTTTTTATGTACATTTGTGTTTTTATTGATGTCTATTATATCTTTTATTTCTATTCTGGAAAGCGCCCTGGGCACCTTCTGGCTGTTGTAAGGCGCTATACAAATAAAATTTGATTGATTGATTGATCATTCAAACACCGTGATACGGAGTAATGCTATATAAAACGTTCCTGTTCAGTCGAGCGTTTTGAAAGTACGGTTTTATGGGCTGATACGACTGTCTCCACTGTTGTTTGATTTGTGTCATTTTTTTCCTGTGTTTTTAATCATTGCTTGTTTTTGATGTGAAGCACTTTGTGACCTTCTGTCTGAGAAAGGTGCTATATAAATAAACTTTGCTATATGGGTTGTAATGGTGATGGTGAATAACGGTAAGGCCAACACGGTAATACATTCAGCATGGGACACAAAATAACACACCGGTTATAACGCACAAGATACTGTGAATGTTGACCTAGTGTGGTGCAGTGTTGCATTTGTTAATATGTAACTCAATTGATAATTGCGTTGTAAGATAACAAGAACTATACGGTGTTGTTACATATTGTTATTATAGTTTATGAGCGGGGGTCAATGAGCTTGTCTTCTTCCCACTCCTTTTCGAGCTAAAATGTAAATTATTTGTATTTTTTTCTCTCTTATTATGTATATATATGTTCTGTTCTTCTTTCTCGGCTCTTGTGCCTTGTGTGTGTAGCTCGAAATAAAAACTCAACAAACAAACAATTAAATCTACTTTTTTTTATTTAATTTTTTTTTAAATAAAATTAGAGACACAGCCCACAACAATAACGTTGTTCAACTATTTTGGCTTTATAGATTTATCAAAAACACACACAAAAAACTATGGCCTAACATAAATTCGGCTGCAGTTCTTCTGAATGTTTTTTTTTTTTTTTTAAGTTTCCCCGATTTGTCCAGTTTGGTGAAGATCAAAATGTTCCCTCATCCCACGGTCCGATGGCAAAATGAAACGTGCCGAGACTTCTAAGCATGTGTGGCATTAAGAAGCAAAACGTTGGACTTCCTGTATGAAGCGTCAGACTGTGCAGCGTTCTGGGCACTGGACCATTTGGGTGAAATCTTTGTTTTAGTCGGGATTGACTCAGACAGGTCCGTTTTAATCGACACAAATGTATCATCTGTTAAATGTTCGTCCACGCTCGTCCCGATTCAAAGAAACTGGAAACAAAGAAACTGCTTTTAAAGAGCGTTATCGGACGTTTTCATGTTTTTACTTGTTTTCAGTGTAATTTAGTTTTTATGAGTCTGGACGTTTATGTTTTGGTCATGAACGACTTTTACAGGTTTATACAAGTCAAATGTGACGCTTTTTAACGCCATTTTAAAGCTGACCTGGTGTTTTGTTGTAGAAACATTTATTTTTGCTCAGAGTCTGTTGTAAACACGGCAAACACAGACCTCGTATCGTCTCCACCTGAAGTTTATCGAGCGATGGATGATCGAAGTCTGATCTAAATTAGAGTCATTTATCTTCCTGCTTCACTTTGTCAACACTCAGTGCTGTAAATGTGAAATGTGCCTGTAATTACATTCTCTGAACGATTTGAAAACACAGGAGGGATTGTGAGAGCTAGAAACAAGTTTGGGCCTAAACAAAAAAATCAGGTACCGCAGCTTTAACGTCTAAATACTACAAATGCTAATCTGGCTAACGAGCAGAACATGGTTATAAATGTGTCTCAGTTCTTCCTGAAGACTGATCCTACTAAACTGGAGTAAAAAAAACTCCAACTTATATACATTTAATTTATTTATTTATTTAATGGTTTATTTGGTCGGGACGGTGCATGTTAATGAACATACATGGGTCTCATGCATGTAAACAAGCCACACCGGATTGTAGCTATTGGGCTAATTTGCATCCGTCGTTCCCCATGCGCACTCTCAAACACACTCTTTCATTCTGGCCTATTGTACATGTTTTTACATGATGTAACAAATTACATCATGTAATGAAACGTTCAATTGGAAAAAAAATCTAATTTGAACTAAAAGGGAAGGCAGCTGATTTTAATTTGATACGAGTTCCGTTTCTGAAATACTTCGAGTTCAAACAGGTAAATATGTGAATGTGGAATCAGTGGGAAAAAGGTCCGTGTATAAAGTATAATTCATTTTTCGTTTCCACGTTTCAGAATGAAAGTGTTCGTGCATATTTCCTTTTATCGATTTTCAAATTAAAATCCAAAACAAATTAACCAAAACACAACGTTTCTCATTTTTGGTAATGAAACGAAATCAGTCCAAATGGCTTCAATTTGGATTTTTGTATATGATGCATACAACGAAAAATGGCATTTTAAATGACTAACGAAGCCTTATTTGATTTTGTTATATTGTTTTATTTGTTTGTGGTCAACCGGAAGCTGAGTTGACTGTACGTTGCATATTATGGTCCGCCTTGACACACCTGAAGAACTTGTCCCCATTAGTCTATTCTGAGCGAGACTTACTTGGCCCGCACACATTTGACTCACTTTTTCAGGAGTTGGCGCTCAGTGCTGCTTTTATGTTTAACTGGGATTTCACAGATACGCACGAGGCAGAGACAGCACACCTGCACGAGGCAGAGACAGCCCACCTGCATTAGCAGGTTGAGCCCACTAGATGGCGCACTGGAATTTGCGGTCACGGTGACACGCTGTTGAACTAAATAACTCTACTCATTAAATACATAGTGGATGAACTTGAACTGAATTACAGGTATTCACTTCATATGTGCTTGTTTTTTCTTTAGCCGACATGTCATATGATCTGTTTAATACCCAACGATGGCATCAGGTGAAGAGAAAACCCATCATATGATACATCTTTGATGCCTCATCAATGTCTCATGTATGTGCGTAAAAACATGGCTGGCAAAAAAACAATTATGTAATAAATTGCTTTATTAAACATTTGGTGATATTGAATTGATCTTTGACAATATAGTGAACAACAACCCAAGGCCATTTGAAAACGCTCTCTTAAATCTAATTGAACTGTGTTCCCCAATGTAGAGTTTACTTTAGTGATGTTTTTTTTATTTGATGATGGAAACACCATAAGCATAGAGCTGTTGGTTCACAAAAGGTTGGTTGTATCACATAATGTTCCACAATGGCCTCAGTGCCAAGTGAGAGGTGTAGGACTGTTATGTTTACCTACAAGTGTTTTAATAAAGCAATTTATTACATAATTGTTTTTTTGCCAGCCATGTTTTTACGCACATACATGAGACATTGATGAGGCATCAAAGATGTATCATATGATGGGTTTTCTCTTCACTTGATGCCATCGTTGGGTATTAAACAGATCAAATGACATGTCAGCTAAAGAAAAAACAAGCACATATGAAGTGAATACCTGTAATTCAGTTCAAGTTCATCCACTATGTATTTAATGAGTAGAGTTATTTAGTTCAACAGCGTGTCACCGTGACCGCAAATTCCAGTGCACCATCTAGTGGGCTGTGGCTCAACCTGCTAGTGCAGGTGGGCTGTCTCTGCCTCGTGCAGGTGGGCTGTCTGTGCCTCGTGCGTATCTGTGAAATCCCAGTTAAACATAAAAGCAGCACTGAGCGCGAACTCCTGAAAAAGTGAGTCAAATGTGTGCGGGCCAAGTAAGTCTCGCTCAGAATAGACTAATGAGGACAAGTCCTTCAGGTGTGTCAAGGCGGACCATAATATGCGACGTACAGTCAACTCAGCTTCCGGTTGACCACAAACAAATAAAACAATATAACAAAATCAAATAAGGCTTCGTTAGTAATTTAAAATGCCATTTTTCGTTGTATGCATCATATACAAAAATCCAAATTGAAGCCATTTGAACTGATTTCGTTTCATTACCAAAAATGAGAAACGTTGTGTTTTGGTTAATTTGTTTTGGATTTTAATTTGAAAATCGATAAAAGAAAATATGCACGAACACTTTCATTCTGAAACGTGGAAACGAAAAATGAATTATACTTTATACACGGACCAAACGTTTCAGAATGAAAGATCCAAAACAAATTAACCAAAACACAACGTTTCTCATTTTTGGTAATGAAACGAAATCAGTCCAAATGGCTTCAATTTGGATTTTTGTATTTGATGCATACAACGAAAAATGTCTTTTCAAATGACAAACGAAGCCTGATTTGATTTTGTTATATTGTTTTATTTGCTTGTGGTCAACCGGAAGCTGCGTTGACTGTACGTCGCATATTATGGTCCGCCTTGACACCTGAAGGACTTGTCCTCATTAGTCTATTCTGAGCGAGACTTCCTTGACCCGCAGACATGTTACTCACTTTTTCAGGAGTTCGCGCTCAGTGCTGCTTTTATGTTTAACTGGGATTTCACTTTCAGATACGCACGAGGCAGAGACAGCCCGCCTGCACTAGCAGGTTGAGCCCACTAGATGGCGCACTGGGATTTGTGGTCACGGTGACGCTGTTGAACTAAAGAACTCTACTCATTGAAGACAAAGTGGATGAACTTGAACTGAATTACAGGTTTTCACTTCATATGTGCTTGTTTTTTCTTTAGCCGACATGTCAATGATGTGTTTAATAAATGAAAGTATAGACACCGTTCTGAGTCAGTTCTGTGCATTTTCCAAAGAGTATGATGATGATGTCATCGTCCAAAAATGCAATTATTAAAATCTTAAAAACGATAACTGCACAAAGTAGCACAAACAAATGACACCATTTTTTCCGTTTTGGAGCATTTTTTAGCAAAATGAGAAGCTGGGTGACCTCAGATTGACCTATAAAAGAATCATCAATATCTCAAAAACGATAACAGCACAAACATTTTTACACCAAAAAACAGGCAAAAATTTGACAAAAAAGATGCATACATGTGACAAAAAAACTGTAAAAAATTTTAGAAAAAAAGAGGCAAAAATGTGACAAAAATACAATACAACATTTGATCAAAAAGTGGCAAAATTGAAACAAAAATGTGACACTTGTGTGACATTTTTTTCACAAAAATGTCACAAAAGGGTAAAAAAAAAGTTGAAAAAAAAGTGACAAACATGTGGCAAAAAGTAACAAAAAAAGAGGCAAAAAAGTGACACAATTTTGACCAAAAAGTGACAAAAAATGATTAAAAAAAGAGGCACATTGTGACATTTTTGTCACAAAAATGACTTTAACCTCTTAACCCCCGCCTTCACCGAGCAGATTCTCTCCATTTTGGCCTCACACAAATAAATGTATCTTGGAAAAAAGTGACAAGAATCTAAAAGCTTCCTGAAAAAAGCTCAAAATAGCCAAAACAAGGATGAAAAAGCAAAACAAAAGAGCGACAAAAACATGCCGGAAGAGTAACAATATAAAAAGAAAGTGACAAAAACACGACAAAAAAGGAATGAAAAAAAGCCACAAAAGAGCGACAAAAAACAACAACAAAGCAACAACGAAAGAGCGACACAAACATACCAGAAAAGCAACAAAAACGCAACAAAAAAGCTTTCTATGCTGGACACACGAGTTCTCCAACACAGGACTTTCATAATAGAGCACAGTGACTTTGGAAAGTAACTCTTCCCAACACCCCATAGGATCATCAGCCCCACTAGAGCCCCTGAGGATGAGAGTTATTCTCTTCACTTGAATGTTTTGCTTCAGTTCTTTGACTTCATAAAATATAATCAATAATGTCTGAAATACAAATGAAAAGAAAGTTGCAACATAACAGTTCATAAATGTTCGAGAATCGATTTATTGTTTCTGGATTTGGGATCAAAGCAGGAAATCATGACACATTTTTACAGTTTCCACAATATATAATATATACTATATTGTTTTTGTTTTTTTTTAGTCACATTATTTACAATTTGTTTGAAATTAATGTTTAAAACAACTGATCTGTTGACTGATGACTCTTAATAATCTTAATCTATAAACTTTATAATCTTACATTTCCTTTGTCGCTGCTACAAAACATGTTCATCACACTTGATGCTTTTGTGCCTTGAGTTCAGCTGAAGACAGGAGTTCAACTAAGTCTGACAGAACTGCAGTAGGATGCAAACCCAGCCACCAGAGTTTCTGTGAAAGTGGAGCAGATACTAAAGATGAAACGCCATTTACCATCAGAGGACAACTCAGAGAACAACAGTAATCCAGCATCAATATCCAAATACACTCTCACTCGCTGTGAGTCAGAAGAGCAGAGTGGATACTCATTTCCTCTGTGATAGGAAGAGTATCGCCCCTTAAACACTCTCAGAGTCCAGGATTCATCATTTTGCCCAAACACACATTCTTTACCGTCTCCTTTTCTCTTCAGTTTTTTTATCACACACAGCAATGTCCACCCACCCAGGGTCCTCCTCTCCACAGCCGTCCCACTGCACCTTCCAGTAACACTGTCTCCCCAGAGCAGTGGAGGTCAGGACCTGGGGCCGACAGTCGAACCTGTCCTGGTGATCTGGGTACGGCTGCTCCTCCTCCACATGACTCACTGTTCTCAGGTCCTCAGACAGACGGAGCGCTCTGTGAGCTGTGTTCACATCCAGGACGAGGTCACAGGAATCTGAGGGACAAACAAACACAGTGAAGCAAGTTGATGATAGTTGACCTGTATCACTAGACCTGTTGAATGGTATAAGTCCTGTGAACCAGAAACTCACACTTCCTCAGATCTGGAGTTAAGTATTGGGCACCGGAAGGTTTCATCCTAAAACACAATGAAACATGGTCATTGCTCAAAGTCCAAAAGTGTATCCTGTACTACTACAGTTTATGTCACAGGTGAGGAATAAACACAGAACTGACAATACCAAGTATTTTGGCGTCTTATGAGAAAAACAGCAACAGTTATTGAGATCATACTGCTGTTTATTTGGGAAACAGTTCCTGATAGAGCAGAGCTCAAATCAAATCACAATTTGAATGTTTGAATGAAAGACTGTAATTAATCAAGTAGTAAAATATTCTTTGTAGCAGCGGCTCAGATGGTAGAGCGGGTCGTCTTATACCTGGAAAGTTGGAAACTCGAATCTCATATTTATCACAATTCATATTTTTTCTCTCTAAATGTTATTGCTCCATGTTTAAGACGTGTAAAGGAAACTGAATTTTGATTTTAAAACAATGTTCCCTCATTGAAGTAAAGTCGATGTGACAGAATACCTCACGGGCTTCTCACCTGAGAGAGTCCAGGCAGAAGTGGGACTGGTTTTGTAGAGCGCTCAGGAGCTCAGCGGAGGGTCCTGGATGGTTGTAGCTCATGTCTAACTCTCTCAGATTGGAGGAGGGAAAGCTCAGAGCTGAGACCAGTGCAGCTCCGCCCGTCTCAGAGACCACACATCCAGACAGACTAAAACCACACACATTTGATTTACAAGACAATTCTTCCCTCTAAGACATTTCTGGGTCAAAGCAGGAACTGAACTGTCAAACTGTGACCAGGAGAGAGTTGGATTTCAGTGGCATCGAGGCACTGCTTAAAACCTGAAAGTCACAGGATCAGACTCACCTGAGGGTCTGCAGTCTGCATGTCGCGCTCTTCAGTCCAGAACACAGCAGCTCTACTCCTGAGTCCTCGAGGTCGTTGATACTGAGATCCAGGAGAGTTAGACTTGTTGAACTGAGGACCGTGGACAGAGGACCACAGCACTTCTCTGACAGGTAACAGCGCCTTAATCTGGAGAGACAGAAAAATGTTAATAGAACAAACCACAGAGGAACTATTTGACAAAAAATCAGGGCCTGCTCTCAGGTCGACTGTAATGATCTAAGACTGACACCTCACACCATTTACTGGAAGTATATTTAGTAAAAAACAATCCATGCTCTTTTGTTCTTTTTCACATCGGCCTCATTTATCAAACTTGCGTTGGATGAAATCAGAGAGTATATGCGGTGTAGGAAAAATCAGCGCCTGTTTTGGCATTTATCAATCTGACGTGAGCCAGTCAGGAGGAGGTGCACACGATGCACCAGTTTGAACTAATCACTAAACAGTTTTAATGGATTACATCGCCACATTGCAAATAATCCTCATTGGTGATTTAAACATGAAACTAGGCTCTTGCTAATTGTAGGTATATCAGACAGAGTTTAATACAGACGCTGCTAAATTCTTTGAGTGTCCAGAAAAGCGCTATATAAAACTGATGCATTATTATTATTATTATTAAATTCTTTTTCTATACTATGATAATTTTTTTAAATCTTACGTGGTTTGGCTCCTCCTCCACTTTCTAATTTTGTAAATCTGAGCAGGAGACAAACTAGATCCACTATCTCAAACAACCTGTTAGTTCCTCTCAGGAAAAGTGCCTTCAGCCAGTCGGCCTTTTCAGTGAGAGCCGTCCAGCTCTGGAATATTATCCCCTCTCATATACGCAATGTTAGTACATTAAGGCCTTTCAGAAATATGTTAAAATCATGGTTACTTGAGAATCAAACTCGTGCACATCACCATTACTGTATTTTATTTCTTGCTGCTTTTGTGCTTCCTGCTGCCATTGTAATTCTGCCTGTGTGTAATTGTCCCTGGTGTTGATGATGCACCATGTGTAGAGCTTGAGATCAAACTAATAAACTGTTTTACCATTTCATAGGCTAATAATGATTGTTGTTGTTATTGTTTGCTGCTGGTGATCCACATCTTGTCCAGAGACTATGGTTGAAAACTAGCTTTAGAGCTAAAACTGGCACATTTACAGAGATGTTGATTAATGTGCATTGTCCCTGTTCAAATAAATGGATAAAATAAAAAATAAAAACAGCGTAAATGTTTATGGACAGACTTTGATTCAGTGCTGCATCGAGATGGTCCTCTACGCCACGGGCCCGAGCGCAGAGGCTCGATCAGCCCGGACCAGAGACACTAGAACCTGGGTAGAACAGATGTGTAAAACAATAAGTAATGTCGTGATCATAAAGTCATTTCCCTGGCTGGTGTCAAGGATGATGACAATGACTATTGAACATGACAGTGATTGAGACGCTCATGATGTTTTTTGTGTTGTTTTTGTTTTTAACACAAAAAAGACGCTGTAGCCGTAGTGCAAACGTGTAGACGGCTCCCCCGCCTCACACGCTCCCGTTCAGGCCGTAAAACCCGTGGGTGAGGCCTCCTGATACATAGATATTTGGGCATTTATGATCAGCTGCTCGTGCGTACGGCAGGACTGGAGCGGAAAGCACAGGTTCATAAATGCCACGCGCCCTCTGGCGTACGTCACAAACACACACACACATACACCATTTCTGTGGCAGTGTTGATAAATGAGGGCCAGTATGTGAATATGTTTAAAGCTTGTTGACAAACTTGCTGGATGAAGACGTGACATCTTGGCTTTGTTTCCTGAAAATTGCTTTAGTAACTAAGCGGCTAAAACGATCTTAATTCTGTACAAACTAACTCTGTCCTCACATGAGTGTCTCCAGTCTGCAGGGGGCGCTCTTCATTCCCTCACACAGCAGCTCCACTCCTGAGTCCTGGAGGTTGTTGTAACTGAGATCCAGGTATCTCAGACTGGAGGACTCTGAGCGAAGCACTGAGGCCAGAGGACCACAGCAGCTCTGGGGCAGAGAACAAAGAACCAATCTGGAGAAACACAAGGACATAAATGTCAGCACAGGCGGTAACAGTCTGTAGCCTTTAAAGAGACACTTACCTTTAGTCAGTGAGTGGGAATAATAATAATAATAATAATAATAATAATAATAATAAATAATAATAATAATAGAGAGCAGTTTGTTTGCTTTATCATCACTGATCTGTTACATATGGGTAAAAGTTTACAGATCTACGTTTATGGATAAAGGACATTATTCAATAACATGGACATGATGTTGATCAGTAGAAAGGACTTTCTGCAACAGTGGTGCAGTGGTTAGCACTTATGCCTCAGAGCTAGACAGTCCCAGGTTCAATTCCTGGGCGGGGCTTTCTGTGTGGAGTTTACATGTTTCCTCCAAACCTCCAGAATGGAGCTACATATGGCCTGATGTGATGTAATGTTTGATTAAGACTTTGAATGAATCAGTATTAGCCAACTTTGTTGTGTTCTTACTTCAGGGTTTCCAGTCTGCAAGTGGAGCTCTTCAGTGCAGAACACAGCTGCTCCACTCCTGAGTCCTTCAGGTTGTTTAAACTGAGATCCAAGTCCCTCAGACTGGAGGACTCCAGGACAGAGGACAGAGGACCACAGCAGCTCTGGGACAGGGAACACTGTCTCAGACTGAAAGAAAAAAATAATCAGGGCTCCAGATTGTGGGAGTTTTCAGCACCAGAACATAGATGCACCACTTTAGATGTAGGGCTGGGTATCGTTAAACAATACTAGTATGATATCGACAAAATAAAAGCAAAAAATGATATCTTTAGATCCAAGTGTTGACGCCTGTTGGTCCAGGGACGGCATTAAAGGAAGTGACTTGTTTGTTCAGCTCAAATAAATGAAACAAATTATATTATGGAATAAATGATCATTATTGTTCTGTTTTCTGGTTCTAAATGACAAATATTTTAGTATCATTATTGAAAAAAGTCCTTTTCAGGTATCAGTATCATAAACCAAGTATTGTTAAAGTACCGATATTGGAAAACAAAAAAATGGTACCCAACCCTATTTAGATGAGCTCGAAAGCTCAGACTGTGATGATGTTACACTTGGAGATCACAGGCACAAGTCAGTTTTTATTATTGATTTCATTACATTTTCAAAACAAAATCCACCAAATGTTTTAAATAACATCGGCCTTTGGAATGAAACCCAGAAATACTTTGCACAGTAAATACTGTATATTTTCTATGCACTTTACATGATAATTAAAATTACTTGAAATTGTATTTTTCACATTATACAGCACTAGGAAAATAGTGTTATACTCAAGAGCTGCATACAGTATTTAATACAGCAGAGACATTACATTAGTTGTGGAAAGTGAATTACACTGTTTTATTCTTAAATCTCAGGTATCAGATTTTTCCAGTTTTTAAATTGTGAAAGAAAAATGAGCTTGACGTTTCATAGTGAATTAATAATAATAAATAATAATCATGTATTTATAGAGCACCTTTCATACAGTTCAACGTGCTTTCCAATGGTAAAACATAACATCTATAAATCCTTTCTTATTCAATTCAAATTTTTTGTCCTGTTTTTTGTGGATTTGGAGCAGCTTTGCCTCGGAAAATGGCAGTGCTCTCTGTGGTTTATATTCTTTTATCATGTCAGTGATATAGGCCGGGGCAAGGCCGTGGAAGGCTTTGAATGTAATTACATGTATTTTAAAATCTATTGTAAAAACCACAGGGATCCAGTGCAGTGACTGGAGCACGGGGGGTATGTGGGCTCTTCTACCTGTATGAGTGAGGAGGCGAGCGGCTGGATTTTGGATGAGCTGAAGATTGTAGGTTCTCCTTTTTGGGAGACCGGTTAAAACTGCATTGCAGTAATCTAACCTGCATGTAATAAAGGCATGGATTAAATTCTCTGCATAAAACTAAAATCTGAATCAAATGTGACCCCCAGACTGGTATCGTCGTCTTTGACCCGCTGATTTAAAGGGCCTAAGTTTTCTGTTATCTTTTCTCTGCTAGTTTTGGGCCCAACTAATAGGATTTCCATTTTGTTCTCATGTAATTTTGAAAAATGTGATTTCATCAAGATGTTAATGGCTGATGCTTATGTTGGAAGAGATTGCTTCTGTCCCACTAGGATCAGTTGAGACATACAGTTCTGTATCGTCTGCATATGTGTGGAAGCAGACATTGTGTTCTCTAATAATATGGCCAAGTGGCAGCATATAAAGGCAGAAGAGCAAAGGTGCTAATGAACATCCTTGTGGGACCCCATAAAGGATCTCTCTTTGTGAGGACAGGTGGTCCCCGAGAGTGACTGGAAACATTCGATCCCTAATGTAAGAGCAAAGCCTCTGTAGTACGGTGCCGGACAGACCGGCCATGCTCTGCAACCGATCCATAAGAATATCCTGATCAATCGAGTCAAACGCGGCACTAAGGTCTAGTAGAATCAGAATAGATCATTTATTGTTATTGAGATTGAGTCTAAGGTCACTGGTTATTTTAATAAGCGCAGTTTCTGTGATTTTTCCAAAAAACTGACTTTTTCAAAAATGTCGTGAGTGGACAGAAAAGTGGAAAGGTTAGGTTTCTTTAAGAGGGGTCTAACCAGAGCCGTCTTAAAGGCGTTAGGGTAAATTCCTGTCCTGAGGGAGGTGTTAACAATAGTAAGGTAAAAATGCGACACACAGTTAAAGGTTTTTGTGAGGAATACGGCAGGACGAGGGTCGACCAGTGATGTAGAAGAATTGCATCCTTTAACAGTTGTGAGGTGGTCAGTCAATGTCATTTCATTCAAGTCCACAAGAGAGCCAGCAGGTGAGTGTCTGGATGTCTGAGGGGCATTGGTTGTACCTACCTGTATTTATAATGCTTTCTCTGATAGTAGTCATTTTGCTCTGAAAAATATCTGCAAATTCCTCACATTTCTTGGGCGAGTGGTCCGGCTGAGGAGGAGGCTTATTGAGTAGGTGGTTTAATGTGTTAAAATGAACTTTGGTGTTACCCACATTTTTGTCTATAATTTCTCCTCGTCTGCTTTACAGACATATTATACCCATGCAGGGCCTTTTTATAGCTATGGTAGTGAACAGTATTCTCTGCAAATTCGCTTATGTTGTTTTACAGAGTTTGAGTTGAGCCAGGGAGAGGTTTTGTTGACCCGTCGCTTTTTTTTTTTTTTAGAGGAGCCACAGTGTCCATGGTGGAGGACGGCACATTGTTGAGATTGTCAACCATTTTATTCACATCTATGTTTATTGGGACGAAACCCAATTCCTGAGATGAAATAATCTCACAGAACTGTTTTTCCCGAGTGCTCGCTTATATGCCTTCTGTATATTATACTCTCTGGAGCAGAGATTTTAGTTCAAATTTTAATTCAGATTTTAGGCTACATGCAAGATGTTAAACGAGCAGCAAAAAGCAAAATCCAATTTCCAGACCAGGACATCAGGGCTGAAGATGCCCCTGGATAAAAGGTCAAATGTGTTCAATTCAAAACAACTCAGTCCAAATGACTCATATTTGAAAATGTTTCTAAAATGGAGCACAAAAAGATGATTTAAAGCTTACCCAGAAATAAGATATAGAAATATTTAGAGTCTGTTTTTCATAATTCTTCACATGTGCACTTACATAATGTTAATGAAGATGCTAAATGACCATTTCTATGCCTGTGAGTAAACCAGAAAATCCTCTGAAGGTTCTGTATATTATTTGCTGTTTCAGTAGCTAGTCCAGTATCTAGCACAAACATGATTTTAAATGAGCCAATCAATCTATTTGTTCCTCACCTGAGAGTTTCCAGTCTGCAGTTGACACTCATCAGTCCAGAGCAGAGCACCTTCACTCCCGAGTCACGAAGGCCATTGTCACTGAGATCCAGGTTCCTCAGACTGGAGAACTCTGAGCCGAGGACTGAGGCCAGTTGGCCACAGGAGCTCTCGGACAGAGAACAGTGACTCAAACTGAAATACAGGACATTATAATAACTACATTAACTGAAGTCCTAATCAATACAGCCTTAAAACATAATAATACAGACCACCCATGATTAGTATTTAATAATTAAAGTCACGGTCTCTGATTTTATTTATGATTATGGAACTTATCTGCTGCTTCCACACTTTTTAATCTTCCTGCCTCATAACAGAACTGAGGTGGAGCCACAAAGACTTTTCATGAAATAAACTCTAAACCACTCCCAGTGGTTTTCAACTCTACAGCTCCAGTTATTAGTTTAATTACTATAACAGGCACCATAACACAGGGCCACCAAAGCTCACCTGGACATCATGAATTTAAATAAAGCATCCCACTGAAAACTTGAACTAGGTCTGTAATAAACATGAGAAAAGAATGAGGAAAAAAGACAAAAATCAGGCGTATAAATGCGTTTTCTGAAAAACAAAGGGAATGAAATGAAAATATGAAGTAGAGAAAGTATCATTAGAACAATGTTTTTAGTGGTCCTCGTGATCAGGAGATGGCTAATAAAGGTTGACCAGTAGAAATGTTTAATTTTGCCAAAATATCCAGGCGTTCATGTCACTTTACCTGCAGTTGACATGGATTTGTAAAACTATTCAATCTGTTGTTGCACAGTTTCCGTAAGACCTTTGAAAGCGAGGAATGAGTACGTTCCAAAACAAAAGACAGGAAGTCTCTATCTCTTTCCGTTCCGGAGTAATCGGTAAAAAAAAAAATATGTACAACAGATGGTGTAGACACTCGTGACCGAATTGCAACTTGATGTTATTCCGACCCCTTGAGGCAGGGGTGTCAAACGTACGGCCCGCGGGCCAGAACCGGCCCGCCAGTGGGTTCAGTCCGGCCGGTTTAAGTTCCGAAAAACTGTGAATAAATGTTTTGCAACATTGTACAATCGCTGATCAGTTTTTATGCATAGTGCAGTTGAATAAATGTTAAAGTGAGTAAAAGTGTTGAAATTGCACATACTTTTCTTAAAAACTCTTAGGTTGTACATAATATATTTAGTAAAAGGTACAATTCATTTCATATGAAGATTTTTAAAATTTACTTCTTCTTTGCACTAATACAAAGAAAAAAAGTGGACTTATTGTTAGTTCTATGTAATTTTGGAATGAGTTTACTGGTCTGGCCCCCTTGAGATCCGATTAAGTTGTAGACGGCCCCAAGACCAAAATGAGTTTGACACCCCTGCCTTGAGGCCTACACACATTTTAAAGCTCTGACTCTGATCATCGCGATGCAAAAATCAGTTTCGATTTCATGACACCCTCTAAGGTCCGTGACCTCACTGACCCACAAGGGTTTTAATATTTGTGAATAAAATGATGTAACTCACATGGCCGTTTTGCTGGCTTTGATGACTGGCAGAAGATTCAAAAATGCAGTTGGCGAAGCAGAGTATTTCCTCAGATCAAAGACCTCAAGTTCAGAGTCTGAGGACAGTAGGATGAAGACCAGAGCGGACCACAGAGCAGGAGTCATGTCAGACAGACGTCCTTCTGTGATGTTTTTCTGGATCTGTTCAACCAGTGTGTGGTCGTTCAGTTCATTCAGACAGTGGAACAGGTTGATACTTCCCTCAGTGGACAAACCCTCACCAATCCTTTCTTTGATGTACTCAATAGTTTTCTGATTCATCTCAGGGCTACTTCCTGTCTGAGTCAGTAAAACTGGTAGCAGACTCTGATTGGTTGGCAGAGACAGCCCCAGGAGGAAGCGCAGGAACAAGTCCAGGTGTCCGTTTGGACTTTCTAAAGCACGGTCCACAGCAAAGCGGTAGAAGGCTGCCTCAGACACAGACCTTCTACGTCTTCGTTTTGTGGACAGCCGGTTAACTCCAGAGCTGAAGAAGGTCTGATGGACGTGAAACGCAGCCAGAAACTCCTGCACACTCAGATGGATGAAGCAGTAGACCTTGTCCTGGTACAGGCCTCGCTCCTCTCTAAAGACCTGTGTGAAGACTCCGGAGTAACGAGCGATCTCTGCAGCGTCCAGCCTACACTCGCTCAGGTCTGACTCGTAGAAGATCAGGTTTCCTTTCAGCAGCTGCTCAAAGGCCAGTTTTCCCAGAGCCTGCACCATCTCCCTGGTCTCTGGACTCCAGGGAGAGTCTGTTGCAGAGCGTCCATCGTACTTGAGGCCCTTGACTTTGGCCTGGACCACGAGGAAGTGGATGTACATCTGTGTGAAGGTATGAGGCAGCTCTTCTCCCTCTTTCTCTTTCAACACATGCTCCAGGACTGAGGAGAGGATCCAGCAGAAAACTGGCATGTGGCACATGATGTAAAGACTTAGTGATTTCTTAATGTGGGAGATGACGGCTGTGGCCTGCTGCTCGTCTCTGAACCTCTTTCTGAAGTACTCTTCCTTCTGTGGGTCGGTGAACCCTTGCACCTCCGTCACCATGGAGACACACTCAGACGGGATCTGATTGGCCGCCGCGGGGCGTGTGGTTATCCAGAGGCGAGCGGAGGGAAGCAGGCTCCCCCTGATGAGGTTCACCAGCAGCTCCTCCACTGAGGCGCTCTCTGTGGGCTCAGTCAGGACCCGGGTCCGCCTGAAGTCCAGAGAAAGTCTGCACTCGTCCAGACCGTCCAAGATGAAGAGCACCTTTAGATGTTCCAAATTGCACAGTCCTTTAGCTTCACTGAAGAAGTGGTGCAGCAGCTCCATCAGACTGAACTGTCTGTCTCTGAGCACATTGAGCTCTCTGAAGGTGAAGGGGAACAGCAGCTGGATGTCCTGGTGGGCTTTGCCTTCAGCCCAGTCCAGACTGAACTTCTGAGTCAGCAGCGTTTTCCCGATGCCAGCCACGCCCTTCGTCAGCACCGTCCTGACTGGCCCCTGCCTCTCTGCCTGCTCTGCTCTGATTGGTTCCTCTGTCTGCTCTGCTCTGATTGGTTCTTCTATCTGCTCTGCTCTGATTGGTTGCTCTGTAAGCTCTGCTCTGATTGGTTGCACTTCTCTTCCAGTTGGTTCTTGCTTTTTTGTCTTTCCTGTTTTGATTGACCAGAGTCCAGAAGTCATCTTTTTAAACATGTCTTTTACCGGACGTTGTTTCTTTATCACCTGTTCCTTGACTGGTGGTGACTGCCTCCTTATTTCCTTTGGTCTGATTTGTTCCTGTCCCATTGTTGGCTCCTCTCTGATTGGTCCCAGTTTTGGGGCGGGGCCTTTAAAGAGGTCTTCACATAAGATAGTAGTTTCAGATGTTAATCTTTTCCTGGACGCAGCCTGGATGTGCCTAACCTCATGTTCCTGGTTGACCTCTGAGGCCCCTCCCTCTGTGATGTAGAGCTCTGTGTAGATCTGGTTCAGGAGGGTTTGTTTTCCTTCTTTACTGATGCCCTCAGACACACAGCTGAACCTCTGCTTCAGGAGACTCTTCAGTTTGTTCTGACAAACGCCTGAACGACTTTCTGAAACACAAAAACATGATGATAGGCATCACTAGCCCTGACACAGTGAGCCTGACTGTGGACTTACTGCTGTGTAAACGCTCAGCCAGTGACTCCTGTTTCATCCTTCTCAGGAAATCCAGGGTTATCTTGAGAAAAGCCTCTCGGTTATTCTGCTCTTCCTCCTCCTCCTCTCTATCAAAGCATTCTGGGTCATTTGAGCACAGAACTCTATGGAACCTCTTCAGTTCACCTTTGACAAATGTCACAAGGGTTTCCTCCAGCCGCTAAAATGAGAACAACCAGTCACAAAATCAATCAAAGGACAAATCTAAGAGAAAAGAAGCGAGACACATTTGATAAAGTGCAGACCTTAAATATGGCGTCCAGCTCAGTCTGAGTCGGCTCGGAACTTGGTTCAAATCCTGAATCGTGAAGTTCTGTTTGACTGATGACACACAGTGAAATGAAATCAATATTCTGTTAAAAACTCTACCCTGCTCCTCTGTAGGCCTATATATGCTATTCAGAATGTTGTAAATCCACAAATAAATGTTGATTTGTACATAGTTTTGTGTCTAGGACCACACTAGTAAACAGATCCAATTTATTTAATTATAGATGATTGATTTTTTTGTTTTGCTATTGTTGCCATCCTGTACAGCCCTGCTGATTCTGTGGAAAGGATGAGATATTGGTTGGCGCTCAAGAAAAATTGTAGCAACTCTATTATATGAATAGTTTAAAAAAAAAGTTTAATTAAATGTTTTTTTTAATTATATTTACTGTAATTGATACATTATGTTGATGTTTTATGCTTTCTTTTAATTTTATGCAACTGTGAAGCACTCTGAATTGCCTTGTGTATGAATCGTGCTCTACAAATAAACTTTAATATGTGTCAGAATGTCACCTGTGCTGTTGCTGTATCTGTACAGGAGTGCGAGCCAATCCGCACATATTAGTCCATCCTCTCATTAAAGTGCATAAGACAAGATTTAATGCTTTTGGAAATAATGACTTATTGAGAAGGATAACGTCAGTGGTAAGTTCATCAGCTGCAATTATTGTTTTATTTCAGTGAAGAAGCAATTTTAATGAAGAAATGTTGGGCAAAAACGTTATTTTTATGTTTAAGATGCTGACAGGATTAGATTAGATTGGTTTATTTGAAAGGGGACAGTGCAATTTCCTATAACACATGAACACACATGGTAAAAAAAAAGCCAGAATTAGCTGGAAGGCTATTTTTCATCTGTAGTCCCCAAGATGTAAAAAGACATTAAAATACAAGCGTGACAATACATTTACAAGTCTTTGACAAATCAATAACAACAATATAAATGACACTGTAAAATAGCTAAAAGCACACAGTACCTGTTACAATATTAAAACATACAAAAAACACTTTTTACATTATCCAAATATACAATACAGCATAATAGGCTCAGGTTTTAATGTAACATTTTTTCGTAAAGGCCTCGTAAGTGGTGAGCTGTTTAACCTGGATGGATGGAGGTGTGGTGTTTCTACCGCGCCTCCTCCGGGCGCCCCGTGTTGGTGCCCTGTGGCTACGGCCGAGGTGCTGCTTCCGATGCAGACGGCTCCTTGGATGGTGTTTCCTTACCTGGTTTATCTGTACCCAGCCTTATCTCAGCCTTATGTCCATTGCGTCCATTGTTTTACCTTGAGTGTGTGTGGTGTGTCTCTGGGAAGGTGGAGGAGAATGTTTTAAATCTGTAAAGCACTTTGTGTTGCATGAAATGTATGAAAAGCGCCATATAAATAAAGATCGATTGATTGATTGATTGATTGATTGATCGATCACCCAGTCGCCTCTTACAGAGCCTCGAGTGTCGCGCTCAGAGCTGTTTCTTTGGCTGATGAGCTCTGCCAGTGGAGCTGGGGCTGAATCATGTGTTACTTTGTATTCGAGACTCAGATCTGCAAATCTATGAAGACTGTCCCGGTTTAAAAGGCTATACTTTTTTTTAGAATTGCACAGTGACGATAGTGCCTTGGTTTTTTGCCCATGACGTTAATGGCTTGTTTGTATAATGTTTCCAAAGGTCTTTTGGCGCTCTGACTTGCCTGAGACCAACTTGTTAGGCAGTAGTTAAAGTGGCTGAGAATAATGGTATGTGGAAAATTATTGCAGCTTCGGTTGACATTTCATTACGGATTGAGTGGAAATTTGTAAGATTAAATGTAATATTTTGCATAATTTGTCAATATGGGCTTTAAAGGAGAGGTGTGAATTGATTAGGAAGTGACATAGATGAAGGTAAAGTTCCAGAGCAGTTTGACTAATTTCCCATTGACTTGACAAGTGTCGGCGCGGCAACAGTTTAAAATTGTTTGCCTTCATCTATGTCACTTCCTGTCAGTGTCCAATAAGGAAGTGAAACTATAAACATCACAAAAATGGCCAAACTAAAGAAAGCTGGGTACAATCTTTAGCAAAATCTTAAATATAATTGTGTTTACTATGTTTTAGCAAAAATGTTGTCTAATGATTCATATGCACTTTAAGTTATATCAGCGAGCACTAGTTGTGAACTATCCACGGTTTAAACTGTACAACGTTATATTTGCTCAGGGAGGAGGGTGATGGACTCCTGTTGAAAAGCTTGAAGTTTTAAGTGTCAATTTTTCCACAATGAAGCATTACATGATGATTAGTTGATTTCCTGATTGTGAAATTGTGAAACTAAACTTAATCTTGGCCACATTGGTTTGAGCGTCTAATGCAGCTGGAAGCACTATATAGATTTACCATTGGTATCATTCTGTTATTGTATTGTAAGAATGTTTTGATTAATGTTTCAATCAGCTGTTGTGACAATAACATTTCTCTTGTGGATCAATACATTTATCTATGTCACCAGGACTTCAGAACCAGAAACTCACCAAGGCTCAACAGAAGGTTCATTATTGAATGTCACAGGAGGATTCTTGGAGCGGTTACTTCTGATGGACTCACAGCTGGGACCAGTGGGAGATGTTTTTGGCACACTGTGATACATGGTACAGTTAGTAAAAAAAAAAAAAGTAAAAAAGTATTTATTCAGTATTTTTGATGGACTCACTTGAAATCAGAGGAAGAACGTTCATTTTTGAAGATAATAGGAACATCCTTGGAGCGGTTACTCTTGATGGACTCACAGCTGGGACCAGGACCCTCCTCCATCTTCCTCTTGAGGGAAGAAAATTATGGAGGCCTGTTAATTAATAAACAACTATTAGAACTCATACTATAACTTTTTATAATGTGATTATAATGTGATAATTTATGTGCAATAATTCACCAAAACCACAGAACTTAATACAAAAAATAGTTTGTATACATGGCAGAGTTGAAGGGCTAAATCGGTGCCAAGCCTAAACAAATTAGAGTCACTGTCATTTAGTTATATATTTACTTATTTAATATTTAATATGGACATAACAATAACATTGGACGAACCAGATGCATTGTTTAACCTCTTAACCTCCACCTGAACCGACCATATTTTCTCCAGTTTGGCTTTACCCAAATCTGAAAGCTTCTTGAAAAAAGCATCAAAATAGCGACAAACATGAGACAAATACGAGGATTAAAATTTAACAGAAAAGCGACAAAAACGCTTTAAAAAAAGCAATGGAAAAAAATGTGACGACAAAGGTTTTGTAGATTTGGGTAAAGCTGAACTGGAGAAAATGCACTTGTTTAAGATGAAGGTTAAGAGGTTAAGCAGTTTCAGTCCAGTGGGGAGAGAGTTCCACAGTGTCGCCCCTTGAAGGAGGCGCTGGACTGTCTGAAAGATTGTCTGAACTTTGGGAGCACACAGTCCCCGCTGACGGAGGCTCTGGTGGAGGGTCTGAGCCCTGGCGGAGGCTCTGGTGGAGGCTCTGAGTCCTGGCGGAGGCTCTGGTGGAGGGTCTGAGCCCTGACGGAGGCTCTGAGCCCTGACGGAGGCTCTGGTGGAGGCTCTGAGCCCTGACGGAGGCTCTGGTGGAGGGTCTGAGCCCTGACGGAGGCTCTGGTGGAGGCTCTGAGCCCTGACGGAGGCTCTGGTGGAGGCTCTGAGCCCTGACGGAGGCTCTGGTGGAGAGTCTGAGCCCTGACGGAGGCTCTGGTGGAGGGTCTGAGCCCTGACTGAGGCTCTGGTGGACGGTCTGAGTCCTGACGGAGGCTCTGGTGGAGGGTCTGAGCCCTGACGGAGGCTCTGGTGGAGGGTCTGAGCCCTGACGGAGGCTCTGGTGGAGGGTCTGAGCCCTGACTGAGAATCTGGTGGAGGGTCTGAGTCCTGACGGAGGCTCTGGTGGAGGGTCTGAGCCCTGACGGAGGCTCTGGTGGAGGGTCTGAGGCCTGACGGAGGGTCTGGTGGAGAGTCTGAGTCCTGACGGAGGCTCTGGTGGAGGGTCTGAGCTCTGACGGAGGCTCTGGTGGAGGGTCTAAGCCCTGACGGAGGTTCTGGTGGAGGGTCTGAGCCCTGACGGAGGGTCTGAGCCCTGACGGAGGGTCTGAGCCCTGACGCCTCAGCATGAGGCCAGAGAACAGCAGTGAGACACAGTTGTTCAAACATTTAAAAATCTATTTCAAAATACTAAAATGTACAAAGTTTTCAAAGGTAAAAAGCTTGTGAATTTGTGTGATATCACAATGATGCCTCTCAGGTTTCTTGTCAAATATATTTCACCCCCAACATATTTATATGAAATGTATGACTACATTATCACATTTAAAATCATAACGTCATTATTACATCAACAGCTCCAAGTGCGGTGAGTATCCAGCGCTACCTGTTTTTCTAGCTCAGTCATACTTGAGGAGGGAGTGGGTTCTGTGTTTTGTTAAATAGACATGTTAAGTTAACCATGTTGAAGTGCATCAAGAGAGAGTTTTAAATAGTAAAACTAGTTAATGGAGCAGCTTATTCTGCGCCACCAAGTTATTACTGAGGTTATTATTGTGACTCTGATTTAGCACATTTCCAGTCTTTTATTAGACGATTCTGAGGTCGTATCTGTTCATGAGTAAAAATCTTATACTAGACCTATTATTTCAGTTTAAGTTTGTGGTCATCACAGTTTTTAAGGAATAATTTGTTTGCAAGTACGAGATTTGTTCTTATTTACAAACACAGGTGATTGCTGGAGACGTATCTTTTAAACAACTTCCTCAAACAATAATATTTTTTCAGATTTTGTCTCTAGTATTATGTAATTTCTTGTACCACAGGCTGATAATGTAGATTGTATGTGATTTAGATGTAGATTAAATGAAATACTCAAATATGTGAATGAACAGGAGTTTATCCAGTGGTGCGAACTCAACTGATGCACTTCTCTTAGAAAAATACCTTTTACATAAAAACAGATACCGGTATTATTAAATGAATATAATACTTTGCTGTACATTCCCACACAATACTTTACAAAAACATTAGCAACATTTCTAATCATGGACAAGTTAACTTACCTGGTAAACGCTCTCTCTGTCTTCGAACACTTCCAGTTCTGAGTTATATCCTGTTAAACTGGATTTCTAGTCAAAGGTTAAAGTAGGCGGGGCCTGAGGAATCTGACAAAGAAAAGAAATGTAAAGGTGTCAGGTTACATTCTCTTTTAAAGAAATATGATATGATTAAAAGGATCGATCTAATACCTCATATACGGTGAGTCCCAAACGTTTCCAGACCCCCCTCCGTTTACCTGTGACTCTTTGCAAAATAATTGGTACATCTTTCCCATAAACTGTTACAGTCTTTAAGAATCTGTCCCAAAGAAAATCATCCCTTTAACACTTGTATGACCCCCAGAGGGACGACGGAAAAGGATTTAAGGTAAACAAGTTACTTAGTACTGCTTTAACCCAGCACATTTTTCCCAGTTCGGCTTTACCTCGATCTATGAAAATGAACTCTGTTCAGGCGGGGGTTTAGAGGTTAAGACCGTATAACATAGAAATGATGTATGCAATTTATTAATACATTCTTAGTGCAATAAAAACCTAGCTCCCTACTCTCCTCATTACTTCAGCAGAGCCAACCTCCCTTTAACACAAATTGAGATAAAGAGATGTCAATAATGTGGGCCGTTTAATTATATATTGCTCTTATGTTTTTTTATATTATATTATACATCTTCAATGAAGGTACTTGATTCATCTTCTGTACTCAGTAGTTGAAGTCTTCGAATCTTCAGAAGATGAATCAAGTACCTTCATTGAAGATGGACAACTCCTGTACGACTGAGAACTTACACAGACATTATATTATATATATTTCTTTTTATTATTGCATGCAGTGAGTGTTGGCACCGACACACACACTCAAGCATCAGAGATGTCTCAAGACTTTAAACCTTGTAATCATTTAAAAACCGAACAGCACAAAACATCAGATGTTTTGCAGCTTTATAATGGACAGGGTGACCTCCGATCAGACAAAAGAATCATTCATAATTAAAATGCTAGAACAGCACAAACCAAATAGTTCACTGCACACAACTGACATGTTAGTGTGAGGGGCAGATTCAAGATGGTGCAGGTGGATTTCCAGACACTTCCAGACCTCCGTGAATGCGCAATGTCCTTCAAGACAAATGCGGTTGATGCGTGTCATAAACATTAACGTGAACCTGGCCCCCGTCATACTCAACATGGTTTAAATAATATGTCAATTGTTTGTGCTGTTTTGTGCTGTAAAATATTGTGTTTGTGCTGTTTTCAGAATGGCGTCTATCCTTTTTGCTTGGTTCGTGCTGTGCATATCTGTGGTTTATACAGTTCTGTTAAACATCGCACACACCTGTTATATTGACAGTGACGTCATATCCGGACACTTTATTGCTGCGTGATCAATTATGGACAGAACCTCTCGACGCTCCAACTTTTGGCAAGTACATCTCGTTTTAAACAACTATTTGAAGTTAAACTGCAGCTGCTTAATTAGTTCTTTGAATAATAATAATAATAATGCATTTTATTTGTAATGAACTTTACATTTGACACCCAATCTCAAAGTGCTACAGTGGACAGCATAGTTAAAAGCAGGGAAAATGTTGATGTTTTAGCGGGTAAACTTAATGGTTAGCGCCTCCCAGTGGTATATAAAAAGTAAAGCATGCTGTGTTAGTGTTAATTAAATAATGACAAATGCTTTGACTATATCACTTCTTTATCAACAAACCTCACATACAAATCTCGTTTTCAAATTACAGCTTCAAGTTCCCGTTTCAGAGAGAGTTTCCTACGTTCAGGACTAATCTGGGAAGAAAAATGTATTTAATGTAACTTTCAACGTGAACACATGGCATCACATGGCAATAGAGGCCGGGCAGCGCCTGCAGACGACGGCACGAGTCAACATGAAGCAAAAAGGAAAGACTCCGTTCTGAGTCAGTTCTGTGCATTTTCCAAAGAGTATGATGACGTCATCGTCCAAAAATGCAATTATTAAAATCTTAAAAACGATAACGGCACAAACGAATGACACCATTTTTTTTCCGTTTTGGAGCATTTTTTAGCAAAATGAGGGGCTGGGTGACCTCAGATTGACCTGTAAAAGAATCCTCAATATCTCAAAAATAACAACAGCACAAACGATTGACATATTGTTTATACAATTTTGAGTATGAGGGGGGGCCAGGTTCACGTTAATGTCATAAACACATAGAGAGCCCTCAGACTGAAAACAGAATCATCAATTCAATCTAAATGTGTCACAAGCACAAACGATCGGAACACACTGAATGTGAAACTTTGCCAAAACAGACAAAATAGACTTTAACGTCTAAACCCACATCTGACCCGAGCACTTTCTTCAGTTTAGCTTTACCCAGAAATAAGAAAAGCTTCTGGAAAAAAAGCGTCAAAGTAGCGACGAAAACGAGGATGAAAACCACACGAAAAAGTGACAGAAGAGCGACAAAGAAAACCCAAACACAGCAGCAACCAAAGAGCCACAAAAACATGCCGGAAACACAACAATTAGAATAATAGGAAAGTGACACAAAATAGACAAAAAGGCGTTGCGTTAATCGTTGCTTCTACATCGTTGTTGTGTTGCTTTTGTGTTAGATTTGCGCAGCACCACATTGGAGATATTCGGTGAAAAGGTTCAACCCTTCGTGTGGTGCCGGGGCTCGACTGCCCCGTCCCTGCAGACCCGGTCTTATGCCCACACCCCAACAGTCCGCATGTGGAACAGCATTTAAGCGATGCGGCGCGGACATTGTGTAGGTCCCAGAACACACGACAGTCAAAGCCGACATTAGAAGTTTACCTCTGCGGGGACAGGGCTGTGTAGCCGCGGCTCTTTTCCAGACCTCGACTGGTTTCTCTGCGACCCGGAAACTCCACCTCGTCTGTCGGAGAAAACAGTCCCATCATTGTGGAGCACGAAGCATTTTGGGCAAAAGAACAAGTACACCCATTAATATGACAAATGCCGTCCCTATAAATATTAATAAAAATAAAAAAAAATCAACAACTGATCACCGACGCCCCCCTCCCCCCCCAAGCTAGCTCGAGCACCGCATGGCTCAACATGACCAAAGTATAACCATATTTATATGTGATCACAGTCATGGCTTTAGGTGGTGTTGGGCCGATCTTTCATTTGTCTGAAACCCAAGTAAAATATAATGTACTTACTTTCAACACGCTCCTCGAAGACGAACCTCTGACGCTGGGAAAAGGCCGAGTTGTTGCCGCGAAGTCAAAGCGAAGTGTATCGGGACCGTAGGGCGGACTGATGTGAATAGTGTCCTTCCGCTAATAGGCCGACGTCAGTTTAATCCAGATTAATTCATCTCAACAGCCTTTTTTGAAGATGTTGCGTTAGATTTATTATTAAAAGTACGCTTTCACCCCTCAGAAATATTTAGTCTGCATTTCCAGCACTATATGTGCGGCGCAATGATATGGGTGTGGGGTTACAAGATCCGGTCCCTTTAGGAAACTTCCCAAACTAAGTCAAGTTAATATATTTAAATGTTGCCCCGACACACCTGAAAGAGTTATTCACCTTTGAACGTATTGGCATAAGTTAAACATTTAAAACGATCATTGTCACGTGAAAACAAACTACAATCTAACGTTACACCAACAAAATGGACTTTTAACAGTGTAGAGACAAAAACGAGACGTAAACGAGGATGAAAACACAGCAAAAAAGCAACAAAAAAAGTGATGAAAAAGCCACAAAAAACACAATAATGTGACGACAATGCAAGGAAAAAAACTCAGATCCAGTTTGTCGGTCTTAGCTTTCAAATGAGGCGTTAGACTGGCCTATAGGCTGTACGCTCCAGAGCTCCAGAAGCTTTTAGATTTGGGTAAAACTGAACTGGAGAGAATGTGCTCGGTTAAGGCGGGGGTTAAGAGGTTAATGATGGAAACGCCTGGCTGGAGGATTCACCTATTGTACATGTTTTTAGCGGTCGGGTAAACCGGAGCACCTGGAGGAAACCTCCGCAGACACGGGGAGAACATGCAGACTCCACACAGAAAGGCCCCGTGCAGGAAACTAACCGCTGCGCCACCGTTTGGATATTTATGCTCAGAATCTAGAATCACTCCTTGAGTCTGTTCCAATGGCTTTTATTGGGTTGTTTTATCATTTCAGCTTTTTCGGTTTATTTAAAGCTTATTCAACAACAATATCTGAGGAAAAGACAATATTTGACATTATATTTACAAGTCTAAGTCGTATTCGGGTCACGGCTCGTCGTCCCAGGGCGACTGTGGGTCCCGACGCCAAACCAGTTGAACCACTGCTTTAGGGGAACGCCGAGGGTTTTGCTCCTTTACAATAAACCGATACAGGAAGGACTGGGCTTCTCCAGAGAACATCACATGACCTCATTCACTGCATTGATCATTTTATTTATTCATTTTGAGTCAGGAACTTTGGCCCAAACAGTCGGGCCAAAGTTTGCTGACATTGTGCCGTACTATGTCCTACATATTGTATTAAAGTGATAGTCTGTAAGATTGTGAGTGAGGTGAGAGTTCAAGTTCCTGATTGGATCTGAAGAGCCGGTTCACAGGAAAGCTCGTCTCATTGGTCAAAGTGACGGCACCAGCAAAGAGACTTTAGAAACAAATCTGATTTAGTGATTTGGTAAATGGACTCAACTTATAAAGCGCTTTTCTACCTTTATCAGGCCCAAAGCGCTTTACAGTAAGGAACCAGTCACCGCTCACTCTCTCAGTCATTCACCAGTGTACACAGACACTGGAGGCAGGCAGAGTGAAGTGTCTTGCCCAAGGACACAACAAAAGTGTGCATTTGCAGGAGCTGGGATTCGAACCCTTGATCACGAGACGACCCGCTCTACCAGCTGTGCCATAATTACTGACATTACATCACATTTCAGACCCAGTCGTTCAATTATACAAAAAAAACCTCCTTGTTAATGAACACACGTTTCCACCAGTGAAGTATTTACATCCAATAATATGTTTGAACATGTGACCTGTGACTGTTCATCAGGAACTCACTGGAACAGGAGAAAATAAATAAATAATCCAATCAGAAGTCACGTGTGGATTGTTCGCTTGTCGGCCATTTTGACTTTTTAAAATACTTTGACACTATGAAATTGGACGTCTGCAATTTATAACTTTAAACTCTTAACCCCCGCCTTCACCGAGCAGGTTTTCTCCATTTTGGCCTCACACAAATAAAAGTGTCTTGGAAAAAAAGTGACACAAATCTAAGAGCTTCCTGAAAAAAGCTCAAAATAGCGAAAAACAAGGATGAAAAAGAAAAACAATATGCTGCACCCCCCCCCTTCCCCCCAAACCGGGCGAGCCGACAAACCCTTCTCTGGGAGCGGTTCACTTTTGGCTGTGGAAACCCCCGCAAAACGCTCCAATGGAAATGCCCCATACGAGAGCAAACAGGAAGTGGAGTAAACCAATCAGGGAAGGGCAGGCTTATGTCGTTGAGGGTTATGCCTAAATATTCAAACAGGACAGGATTATGAATCAATTGCAACATTGATGCATAGTAAACATTAATTGCATCCATCCATCCATCCATTTTCTTCCGCTTTATCCGGGGCCGGGTCGCGGGGGCAGCAGTCTCAGCAGAGATGCCCAGACTTCCCGATCCACGCACACCTCCTCCAGCTGTTCTGGGGGGACCCCGAGACGACACCAGGCCAGCTCGGAGACATAGTCCCACCAGCGTGTCCTGGGCCTTCCACGAGGCCTCTTCCCAGTGGGACATGCCTGGAACACCTCCCGAGGGAGGCGACCAGGAGGCATCCGGAACAGATGCCCTAGCCACCTCAGCTGGCTCCTTTCGACGTGGAGGAGTAGCGGCTCGAGTCCGAGCTCCTCCCGGGTAACTGAGCTCCTCACCCGATCTCGGAGGGTGCGCCCAGCCACCCTGCGGAGGAAACTCATTTCGGCCGCTTGTATTCGCGATCTTGTCCTTTCGGTCATTACCCAAATCTCATGACCATAGGTGAGGGTGGGAACGTAGATCGATCGGTAAATCGAGAGCTTCGCCCCCTGACTCAGCTCCCTCTTCACCACAACGGTCCGATACAGCAACCGCATCACTGCTGACGCCGCACCGATCCGTCTACCGATCTCACGCTCCATCCGTCCCTCACTCGTGAACATGACCCCGAGATACTTGAACTCCTCCACTTGGGGCAAGGACTCCCCACCGACCTGAAGCGGGAGAACCACCTTTTTCCGGTGGAGAACCATGGCCTCAGATTTGGAGGTGCTGATCCTCATCCCGCCCGCTTCACACTCGGCTGCAAACCGCCCCAGTGCGCGCTGGAGGTCCTGGTTTGATGAAGCCAACAGAACAACATCGTCTGCAAAGAGCAGAGATGATATTCTGAGGTTCCCAAACCGGACACCCTCCGGCCCCTGGCTGCGCCTAGAAATTCTGTCCATATAGGTAATGAACAGAACCGGTGACAAAGGGCAGCCCTGCCGGAGACCAACACGCACCGGGAACAGGTCTGACTTACTGCCGGCAATGCGAACCAAGCTCCTGCTGCGGTCATACAGGGAACGGACAGCCCTTAGTAGAGGGCCCCGGACCCCATACTCCCGGAGCACCCCCCACAGGGCACCACGAGGGACACGGTCGAACGCTTTCTCCAGATCCACAAAACACATGTGGACTGGTTGGGCGAACTCCCACAAACCCTCGAGCACCCGATGAAGGGTATAGAGCTGGTCCAGTGTTCCACGACCGGGACGAAAACCGCATTGTTCCTCCTGGATCCGAGGTTCGACTATCGGCCGAATCCTCCTCTCCAGCACCCTGGAATAGACCTTACCAGGGAGGCTGAGGAGTGTGATCCCTCTGTAATTGGAGCACACCCTCCGATCCCCCTTCTTGAAGAGAGGGACCACCACCCCGGTCTGCCAATCCAGAGGCACTGTCCCCAACCGCCACGCGATGTTGCAGAGACGTGTCAGCCAAGACAGCCCTACAACATCCAGAGACTTAAGGTACTCAGGACGAATCTCATCCACCCCTGGGGCCTTGCCACCGAGGAGCTTTCTAACCACCTCGGTGACTTCAGCCTGGGTGATGGACGAGCCCCCCTCCGAGTCCCCAGCCTCTGCTTCCTCATCGGAAGACGTAACGGTGGGATTGAGGAGATCCTCGAAGTACTCCTTCCACCGCCCGACCACATCCCCAGTCGAGGTCAGCAGCCCCCCACCCACACTGTAAACAGTGTTGGTGGAGCACTGCTTCCCCCTCCTGAGGCGCTGGATGGTTTGCCAGAATCTCTTCGAGGCCGACCGATAGTCCTCCTCCATGGCTTCTCCAAACTCCTCCCAAACCCGAGTTTTTGCCTCTGCGACTGCACGAGCTGCAGCACGCTTGGCCTGCCGGTACCTCTCAGCTGCCTCCGGAGTCCCACAAGCCAACAAGGCCAGATAGAACTCCTTCTTCAGCTTGACGGCATCCCTTACCTCCGGGCGCCACCACCGGGTTCGGGGATTGCCGCCGCGACAGGCACCAGAGACCTTACGGCCACAACTACGAGCAGCCGCATCGACAATGGAGGAGGAGAACATGGTCCACTCGGACTCCATGTCCCCTACCTCCCTCGGGATCTGGTTGAAGCTCTTCCGGAGGTGGGAGTTGAAGACCCTACTGACAGAGGGATCCACCAGACGTTCCCAACAGACCCTCACAACACGTTTGGGCCTGCCAGGTCTGACCGGCTTCTTCCCCTGCCAGCGGATCCAGCTCACCACCAGGTGGTGATCGGTTGACAGCTCAGCCCCTCTCTTCACCCGAGTGTCCGAGACACGCGGCCGGAGATCGGATGACACAACTACAAAGTCGATCATCGACCTCCTGCCTAGGGTGTCCTGGTGCCACGTGCACTTATGGACATCCTTGTGCTCGAACATGGTGTTCGTTATGGACAAACCGTAACTAGCACAGAAGTCCAATAACAGAACACCACTCGGGTTCCGATCGGGGAGGCCGTTCTTCCCCATCACCCCCACCCAGGTCTCACTGTCGTTACCCACGTGGGCGTTGAAGTCCCCCAGTAGAACAATGGAGTCCCCAGCCGGAGCACCATCTAGTACCCCTCCCAGGGACTCCAAGAAGGCCGGGTACTCTGCACCGATGTTGGGCCCGTAGGCCGAGACAACGGTGAGAGACCTGTCCCCGACCCGAAGGCGTAGGGACGCGACCCTCTCGTTCACCGGGGTGAACTCCAACACGTGACGGCTGAGCTGGGGGGCTATAAGCAAACCCACCCCAGCCCGCCGCCTCTCCCCGCGGGCAACTCCAGAAAAATGGAGCGTCCAGCCCCTCTCCAGGAGTTGGGATCCGGAACCCAGGCTGTGCGTGGAGGTGAGTCCGACTATATCTAGCCGGTACCTCTCAACCTCCCGCACAAGCTCAGGCTCCTTCCCCCCCAGCGAGGTGACGTTCCATGTCCCGAACGCCAGAAGCTGCGCACGCGGACCAGGTCGTCGAGGCACCTGCCTTCGACTGCCACCCAGTCCTCTCTGCACCCGACCCCTACGGATCCCTCTGCGGATGGTGGGTCCACAGGAGGGCGGGCCCACGTCGTCCTTTCGGGCTGTGCCCGGCCGGGCCCCGTGGGCAGAGGCCCGACCACCAGACGCTCGCATTCGAGCCCCAACCCCAGGCCTGGCTCCAGGGTGGGGCCCCGGCTGCGCCATACCGGGCGACGTCACGGTCCTTGGTATTGAACTGTCCATAGGTGTCTTCGAACTGCTCTTTGTCATTAATTGCAACGGTTCATAAATGTTCAAAGATCGATTTATTGTTTCTGAATTTGGGAGCAGGAGTGCGTGACACATTTTTACAGTTTCCAAAATATATGACTATATATATATTTTTTTAATTATATTATTCACAATTTGTCGAAATTAAAAATAACTGCTCAGTACACAATAGTCACAATATTCTTAAATACAGATCTATCTTAGTCTATAAACTTTATAATCTTACATTTCCTTTGTCGCTGCTACAAAACATGTTCATCACACTTGATGCTTTTGTGCCTTGAGTTCAGCTGAAGACAGGAGTTCAAATAAGTCTGACAGAACTGCAGTAGGATGCAAACCCAGCCACCAGAGTTTCTGTGAAAGTGGAGCAGAAACAAGCGATGCCACGACATTTACCATCAGAGGACACCTCAAAGAACAACAGATATCCAGCATCAATATCCAAATACACGCCCATTCGCTGTGAGTCAGAAGAGCTGAGTGGATACTTCTTTCCTCGGTGACAGAAATAGTATCGCCCCTTAAACACTCTCAGAGTCCAGGATTCATCATTTTCCCCAAACACACATTCTTTACCGTCTCCTTTTCTCTTCAGTTTTTTATCACACACAGCAATGTCCACCCACCCAGGGTCCTCCTCTCCACAGCCGTCCCACTGCACCTCCCAGTAACACTGTCCCCCCAGAGCAGTGGAGGTCAGGACCTGGGGCCGACAGTCGAACCTGTCCTGGTGATCTGGGTACGGCTGCTCCTCCTCCACATGACTCACTGTTCTCAGGTCCTCAGACAGACGGAGCGCTCTGTGAGCTGTGTTCACATCCAGGACGAGGTCACAGGAATCTGAGGGACAAACAAACACAGTGAAGCAAGTTGATGATAGTTGACCTGTATCACTAGACCTGTTGAATGGTACAAGTCCTGTGAACCAGAAACTCACACTTCCTCAGATCTGGAGTTAAGTATTGGGCACCGGAAGGTTTCATCCTAAAACACAATGAAACATGGTCATTGCTCAAAGTCCAAAAGTGTATCCTGTACTACTACAGTTTATGTCACAGGTGAGGAATAAACACAGAACTGACAATACCAAGTATTTTGGCGTCTTATGGGAAAAACAGCAACAGTTATTCAGATCATACTGCTGTTTATTTGGGAAACAGTTCCTGATAGAGCAGAGCTCAAATCAAATCACAATTTGAATGTTTGAATGAAAGACTGTAATTAATCAAGTAGTAAAATATTCTTTGTAGCAGCGGCTCAGATGGTAGAGCGGGTCGTCTTATACCTGGAAAGTTGGAAACTCGAATCCCATATTTATCACAATTCATATTTTTTCTCTCTAAATGTTATTGCTCCATGTTTAAGACGTGTAAAGGAAACTGAATTTTGATTTTAAAACAATGTTCCCTCATTGAAGTGAAGTTGACGTGACAGAATACCTCACGGGCTTCTCACCTGAGAGAGTCCAGGCAGAAGTGGGACTGGTTTTGTAGAGCGCTCAGGAGCTCAGCGGAGGGTCCTGGATGGTTGTAGCTCATGTCTAACTCTCTCAGATTGGAGGAGGGAAAGCTCAGAGCTGAGACCAGTGCAGCTCCGCCCGTCTCAGAGACCAGACATCCAGACAGACTAAAACCACACACATTTGATTTACAAGACAATTCTTCCCTCTAAGACATTTCTGGGTCAAAGCAGGAACTGAACTGTCAAACTGTGACCAGGAGAGAGTTGGATTTCAGTGGCATCGAGGCACTGCTTAAAACCTGAAAGTCACAGGATCAGACTCACCTGAGGGTCTGCAGTCTGCATGTCGCGCTCTTCAGTCCAGAACACAGCAGCTTTACTCCTGAGTCCCTGAGGTCGTTGGTACTGAGATCCAGGAGAGTTAGACTTGTTGACCTGAGGACCGTGGACAGAGGACCACAGCACTTCTCTGACAGGTAACAGCACCTTAATCTGGAGAGACAGTGGCACATCAGACTCTTAAAGTCCTACTGGTAAAATCACTAATAAGAGTTTGTAAAATGTTAATAGAACAAACCACAGAGGAACTATTTGACAAAACTTCCGGGCCTGCTCTCAGGTCGACTGTAATGATCTAAGACTGACACCTCACACCATTTACTGGAAGTATATTTAGTAAAAAAGAAAAAAACATCGGCCTCATTTATCAAACTTGCGTTGGATGAAATCAGAGAGTATATGCGGTGTAGGAAAAATCAGCGCCTGTTTTGGCATTTATCAATCTGACGTGAGCCAGTCAGGAGGAGGTGCACACGATGCACCAGTTTGAACTAATCACTAAACAGTTTTAACAGCATGGATTACATCGCCACATTGCATATAATCCTCATTGGTGATTTAAACATGAAACTAGGCTCTTGCTAATTGTAGGTATATCAGACAGAGTTTAATACAGACGCTGCTAAATTCTTTTTCTATACTATGATAATGCCACATCTGTGGGACTGTGTCACCAGCTGGTCTCAGTAAGACAACGCTGAAACCAATCGACTCTGTCTATGAGCAGCTCTGAAAGTCCTGGACATGAAACCTTTTCGTCGTCACCATTGCAGTTTATTGGACAAATATAAACTGCTGAACTGGGAAAACTTTGTCAAATTTCAAAATGCGAATCTGTTTTTTAAAATCTTACGTGGTTTGGCTCCTCCTCCACTTTCTAATTGTGTAAATCTGAGCAGGAGACAAACTAGATCCACTTTCTCAAACAACCTGTTAGTTCCTCTCAGGAAAAGTGCCTTCAGCCAGTCGGCCTTTTCAGTGAGAGCCGTCCAGCTCTGGAATATTATCCCCTCTCATATACGCAATGTTGGTGCATTAAGAACTTTCAAAAATATGTTAAAATCACGGTTACTTGAGAATCAAACTTGTGCACATCAACATTACTGTATTTTATTTCTTGCTCCTTTTGTGCTTCCTGCTGCCATTGTAATTCTGCCTGTGTGTAATTGTCCCTGGTGTTGATGATGCACCATGTGTAGAGCTTGAGATCAAACTAATAAACTGTTTTACCATTTCATAGACTAATAATGATTATTGTACAGACAGTGCGTGTAGAAACAGAGCTCCCCATGCATCAGACAGTCATGAAAACCACAGTCATGGACAAGAAAGGAGTCGATGACGAGCGCAACGCCATGGCCTTCACCAGCGCCATGGCCTTCACCAGCGCCATGGCCTTCACCAGCGCCACGGCCTTCGCCAGCGCCACGGCCTTCGCCAGCGCCACGGCCTTCACCAGCGCCACGGCCTTCACCAGCGCCACGGCCTTCACCAGCGCCACGGCCTTCACCAGCGCCATGGCCTTCACCAGCGCCATGGCCTTCACCAGCGCCATGGCCTTCACCAACGCCTAAAACACTGACAGTGACTCGGGGCATCCGGGCCGATCCAGTGATACAAGTCTTTGCCGCACAAAAATACAGAAAAAACCCGCATTGGGAAACATTGACAAAGAAGAGGTCAATGACGAGCGCAACGAACAGTCGTAACTCGCTACTGAGGCCGATTTGAGCGTAACTTGAATTGTTGGATGTTGTGATATTGGAAATTTTAAAATTGGTGCGATAGCGCCCCCTGCAGAGCACAAAATAAAAATTAATGATGAAAAAAATTTAACTTTGGCGCAGCCAAACCAAAATTGGTACACGCGTGCATCATGACTGTCCGAACAAAAAAGTACATTACATGGTTGCTAGGCGACCAACAGGAGGTCGGCCATTTTGGGAAAATCAGCGCCAAAGGCGCCATTTCTTGACTTTGCTCTTTTATAAACTCCACCGAGGGTGGCAGCGACATAAGCAGGTAGGGCGCGGCAGCGCCTCCCGGTTATTGCGGCGGCGTGCGATGTCGTGCGGCAACCGGCCAACGAGACCCGCGAGGGCCTCTCAATGCCGCTTGCGGCTTTAATTGTTGTTGTTATTGTTTGCTGCTGGTGATCTACATCTTGTCCAGAGACTATGGTTGAAAACTAGCTTTAGAGCTAAAACTGGCTCATTTACAGAGATGTTGATTAATGTGCATTGTCCCTGTTCAAATAAATGGATAAAATAAAAAATAAAAACAGCGTTAATGTTCATGGACAGACTTTGATTCAGTGCTGCATCGAGATGGTCCTCTACGCCACGGGCCCGAGCGCAGAGGCTCGATCAGCCCGGACCAGAGACACTAGAACCTGGGTAGAACAGATGTGTAAAAAAATAAGTAATGTCGTGATCATAAAGTCATTTACCTGGCTGGTGTCAAGGATGATGACAATGACTATTGAACATGACAGTGATTGAGACGCTCATGATGTTTTTTGTGTTTTTGTTTTTAACACAAAAAAGACGCTGTAGCCGTAGTGCAAACGTGTAGACGGCTCCCCCGCCTCACACGCTCCCGTTCAGGCCGTAAAACCCGTGGGTGAGGCCTCCTGATACATAGATATTTGGGCATTTATGATCAGCTGCTCGTGCGTACGGCAGGACTGGAGCGGAAAGCACAGGTTCATAAATGCCACGCGCCCTCTGGCGTACGTCACAAACACACACACACATACACCATTTCTGTGGCAGTGTTGATAAATGAGGGCCAGTATGTGAATATGTTAAATGCTTGTTGACAAACTTGCTGGATGAAGACATGACATCTTGGCTTTGTTTCCTGAAAATTGCTTTAGTAACTAAGCGGCTAAAACGATCTTAATTCTGTACAAACTCTGTCCTCACCTGAGTGTCTCCAGTCTGCAGGGGGCGCTCTTCATTCCCTCACACAGCAGCTCCACTCCTGAGTCCTGGAGGACGTTATAACTGAGATCAAGGTATCTCAGACTGGAGGACTCTGAGCGAAGCACTGAGGCCAGAGGACCACAGCAGCTCTGGGACAGTTCACAACCGACCAATCTGGAGAAACACAAGGACATAAATGTCAGCACAGGCGGTAACAGTCTGTAGCCTTTAAAGAGGCACTTACCTTTAGTCAGTGAGTGGGAATAATAATAATAATAATAATAGTGAGCAGTTTGTTTGCTTTATCATCACTGATCTGTTAAGCCTCGCTCACAACCGGCCGTACGACTTTTTGGTCGTGTGATTTCTGGCGTTTCAAATGGCGGTGTTTATTTCTTGTTGGTGGAATCGTAGTTGTGGTGTTCAGATCACCGCGCACCAAACGTGCGTCACACGGAGCTGCTCAGACGTGCGGCTGTTGCTTCATTCGTGCAGCAAACGCAATAAACGTACTGACCGTGGGTTCATGCGGCTTCGATCTGTACGTCGTGTGAACCAACGCCGTGCGTGATCTCAGAGGTTACCGGCGTTTTGGAGCGAATAGCCTCTATATGTCGCTCTTGGATACAGAGAAGGCGCAGGTTTGATCAGTATGACACTTTTCCAGGAGCCTGAGAGCGAAAGCCACGGTTACTACAAGTCTTATATTCACATAGATCCAGAAAAGCTTTGGTGAAGCTGCTGCATAAGGCCTTTCTCTCTCCTCGCCCTCGTCCCCTCGGCGCGTTGCAGAAACTTTGTACTTTGTCCCGGGTCAGAGGCGGCTCTGAAGCTTCATACAGCCGAGTTTTCACTCTCGCCGAACGGGCAATTCACAAACGACTTAAGCCAAATGTTTAGAGGACGCAGGAGATATCTGAGCGAGCGTTGGTCGCACTAATGGTGTGTGTGGCGCAAGAACAATCACAAAGTCTGTAAGTGCGACAAACGAAAGACACACACTGGCCGTACAGACGACGCACGCAGACGTACGGCGTTTTTGCAACCTGGAAAAAACTTAAGCGCCGTAGAGTTTGTTTGAAGTCAAAGAACCTCTGACTCCAAAATAAGCGTCACACGTTTTCTTGAGTTTTGTGCACGTTTGTGACCAGAGCTTTACATATGAGTAAAGGTTTACAGGTCTACGTTTATGGATAAAGGACATTATTCAATAACATGGACATGATGTTGATCAGTACTGATGGGGAACAATAGAATTCATTCGGCCCTCACATAGTCCTCTTATCATATTGTACTGTTAGAATAAGACACGGCGGCCTCGACCCTCTACATGACATGTGGCCTAGTAAACGTGGCGCATTGTCTGTGAGTAGAAGGTTAATGCCTACGTGTCACTACGACTATTTAACTCCTTCTATGTGGATAGATCACCAGACTCTGAATGCTCAATGCCCTAACCAATGTGTTGACTGTTCAGCTGTCTCCAGGCCTGTATTATTATAATGTGTGTTAATAAACTTCTCTCTACTTAAGACATCCAGACTCCGTTCCATCCTTCCACTCGTGTCTCTCCGGGCTCCTCCGATATCTCCCTAACAAGTAGAAAGGACTTTCTGCAACAGTGGTGCAGTGGTTAGCACTTATGCCTCAGAGCTAGAAAGTCCATCCATCCATCCATTTTCTTCCGCTTCATCCGGGGCCGGGTCGCGGGGGCAGCAGTCTCAGGCAAGGCAAGGCAAGGCAAGGCAAGTTTATTTGTAGAGCACAATTCATACACAAGGCAATTCAAAGTGCTTCACAGTTGCATAAAATTACAAGAAAACAGATCAAATCAATCATTAAAACATCAACATAAAAATTTATCAATGACAGTAAAAGGCAAGAGTGCAGATAAAATACTTTCAGTTTTCATATGCTCGGGTAAAAAGAGCTGTTTTCAGCCTGGATTTGAACATTGTTAGAGTTGAGGCCTGTCTCACATCCTCATGAAGACTGTTCCAGATTTTAGCTGCATGAAACTGAAACGCAGCCTCACCGTGTTTAGTCCTGACTCTGGGAACCACCAGGAGACCCCTCCCTGAAGTTCTCAGGGCCCGAGATGGTTCATACGGCTCTAACATGTCAGAGATGTACTTTGGTGCTAAACCATGAAACGACTTGTACACGAGCAGAGCTGTTTTAAATTCTATTCTCTGAGTGACAGGAAGCCAGTGCAGAGACCGGAGCACTGGACTAATATGGTCATATTTCCTGGTTCTTGTCAGGACTCGAGCAGCAGCGTTCTGGATGTTCTGCAGCTGTCTAACAGCTCGTTTAGAAAGGCCAGTGAGCAGGCCGTTACAGTAGTCTAACCTGCTGGAGACAAATGCATGGATGAGTGTCTCCAAGTCTGGTTTTGACACTATTCCTCTGATCTTAGCAATGTTTTTCAGATGGTAAAAAGCTGATGATGTTATTGCTTTAATGTGGCTGTTTAAGTTCAGGTCTGAGTCCATGATTACTCCTAGATTTCTAACCTGATTTTTTGGTTTTAGAGAGAGAGACTCAAGGTGACTGATAACACTTTGTCTTTGTGTCTGTGGGCCAAAAACAATGATCTCAGTTTTGTCTGAGTTTAGTTGGAGAAAGTTGTTTTGCATCCACAAACTGATCTGTTCGATGCAGTGACAGAGAGTATCTACAGGCCCATGTTCACCTGCCGTCAGTGACACGTAGATCTGAGTGTCATCTGCGTAGTTATGGTACGACACATTGTTGCTGTTTATTAGCTGACCCAATGGAAGCATGTACAAGTTGAATAAGAGGGGTCCCAAGATTGACCCCTGGGGGACTCCACAGGTCATGGAAATTTTGTCTGAGACACAGTTGCCAATTTCGACAAAGTACGTCCTATCCTCCAGATAGGACTTGAACCAGTTTAGCGCAGTACCAGAGATTCCCACCCAGTTTTCTAACCTGTGAAGTAAGATCCCGTGGTCCACTGTGTCAAAGGCAGCGCTCAGGTCCAGCAGAACTAAAACTGAGACCTTACCTGCGTTGGTGTTCATACGGATATCATTTGTCACCTTGATCAGAGCTGTCTCAGTGCTGTGGTGGGGCCTAAAACCTGATTGGAAAGTATCAAACACATTGTTAGATAGGAGAAAGTAAGTGAGCTGTTGATATATTACTTTCTCCAGGACTTTTCCTAAGAATGGTAGGTTTGATATGGGCCGGTAGTTGTTCAGTATCTTGGGATCAAGGCTGCTCTTCTTTAGAAGAGGCTTAATGACCGCGGTTTTCAGAGCCTTTGGAAATGCTCCAGTCTCAAATGAAATGTTGACTAACTGAACAAGTTGTGGTAACAAGCTGGTCAGCACAGACTTCAGAAATCTAGTGGGTAATTCATCAAGGCAGCATGTGCATGAACTCAGACCGGAGATAACCTCTTCCATTGTTTTGTCAGTAACAGGTGTGAAATGTGTCAGCTCAAGGTGTTTATCTGGTGGCAGGGTTGCTATTTGTGTTGCTGAAATTATGGCATTTTTAATGCCTTGGACTTTGTCATAAAAAAATATTGCAAACTCATTGCACTTAGATGTAGAGATTAGTTCTAAGGGCAGTGAAACTGGAGGGTTAGTTAATCTGTTTACTGTGGAAAACAGAACGCGAGAATTGTTTCTGCAGTTTGCGATGATTTTAGAGAAGTACTTCTCCCTTTCTCCACGCAAAATCTGGTTGAACTCACAAAGCACTTCTTTGTATATCTCAAAATGAACCTGGAGCTTTGACTTGCGCCATTTCCGTTCGGCTTTTCGGCACTCCCTTTTCTGTGCCCTGACCGAATCTTCACTTCTCCAAGGTGCCCTTTGTCTATTGTTAACCATTTTAACCTTGACAGGAGCAATAGTATCCAAAACATTTAAGACGCTTGATGTGTAAGAGTCCAACAGATTATCAACATTAGAACATGGGGGATTTTCAAATCTGATCATTTCCATAAACTGTGTCCTTGTTGTATCATTTATGTGTCTTCTTTGAATAACTCCAGGCCCGACCTCTGGTTTGGGTGTAACAGACAGGTCAAAGAAGACACAAAAATGATCAGACAAAGCAACATCAACAACATTCACATTTGATATATTAACACCTTTTGTAATAACTAGATCTAGAGTGTGGCCTTTGTTGTGAGTCGCTTCACTCACGTGCTGAGTTAAACCAAACATTTCAAGAACAGCTCTAAATTCTCTTGCATGCCTGTCATTGGTCACATCCACATGCACATTAAAATCACCTGAAATAACCAAACAATCAAAATCAGTCAGTATAAATGAAAGTAATTCAATAAAATCTTCAATAAAACAATTCTGTGGTGGTTTGTAAATAGTCATATAAAGTATGGAAGATTGTTTTATCTCCATTTTGAAAGACACATACTCAAATGATTGAAAAAACCCAAATGACAATTTGTGGGTGACTATATTGTCCCTGAATATGGCACAGACACCCCCGCCCCTTTGGTTTTGGCGTGTTTCAGACACAAAATTGAAATTTGATGGACTACACTCAATCAAAACTGCGTTTCCAGTGTTTTTGTCAAGCCATGTTTCAGTTAAAAACATAAAGTCTAGATTATAAGAGGAAATAAAACTATTTATTAACAAGGACTTGTTTTTTAATGATCTGACATTGAGTACAGCATGTTTGAGATTTATCTGTGTTTGAGTGGATGGAATCTTTTTGCAAGGGATATGGATTAGAGTTCTTTGATTGGACGGTCTGACTGTCCCTCTCTTATCTAATCTAAGTTGTTTGACAGTACTAATTGTTTCAGAAGAACACACCCCCTCTGTGGACCTCTGGTTGGTTTTGAGTTTGCTGTGCATGGTAGCAACGCAGAGGCCCCTAATGTCCTAGACAGCAGCAGTGACGCTGCTAGAGATAACAGCTGTGGGCACCGGTGGTGGGGGCCGAGCTGGGGAGACCTTAGGTGAAAAAGACAGAGGTGGGAGAGGGGCAGGATACTTCTTTGGGGATGAAAGCCTTGGCCTTGACATGATTGAAGAGCGGGGAGTCATTTGAGTCCCTTGTTGTATTAAGGTTTCAAAATGGATGGGGAATCCCATAGGTGAGTCTGGGGATGGGAATGATTCAGAAAAATTTGAGGAGGGTGTAGATGCAGCAGTCGGGCTCAAGGCCTGTGGTGGAGCTGATGAAAGTGCTCCTTCGGCTGAATCATTTACTATAGATGCAGGTGGTACCGAAGCTGAGCTTTTCCCCGGAGATACAGATGCGGATGGTGCTGCTGTGGCTGGATCCTTAACTGTGGCTGAGTCCTTTGCTTTAGGCGCTGATGGCGCTGCTGTGGCTGGATCCTTAACTGTGGCTGAGTCCTTTGCTTTAGGCGCTGATGGCGCTGCTGTGGCTGGATCCTTAACTGTGGCTGAGTCCTTTGCTGTAGGCGCTGATGGTGCTGCTGTGGCTGGATTCTTAACTGTGGCTGAGTTCTTTGCTGTAGGCGCTGATGGCGCTGCTGTGGCTGGATCCTTTTCTGTGGCTGAGTCCGTTCCTGTAGGTGCAGATGATGCAGCTCCGACTGAATCTTTTATTGGGGGTGCAGGCAAGACCTTTGCTGGCGAGCCAGGAGCTCTTCTCATGCTCCTCTCTGCTCTCTCTGGCCGCTCAGGCCTCCACTGGTTTTGCAGAGCATGGAGGAGATTTTCCGTCAGTCGTCTCACTCCACCTCTGCTCAAATGTGGGCCATTTCCTTTAAACAGATCGTCGCGTTTCCAGAAAAGATAAAAGTTCTCTATGAAATACAGTCCTCTTGACTCACAGACATTGGACAGCCATGTGTTCAACTGAAACAGCCGGGAGAATTTGTTTATTCTCCCATCGATGTTTGGGATAGGTCCACTGATGAAAATTTGTATTGCATCTTTATCCAGAGAATTAAGTCTCTCAAAAAGTTTATTAAACTTTTCTTTCAGGACTTCCGACTCTCCGTCTTTTATGTCAACAGCACCAACATGAATAACAAGTTTATTTATCCCAGGGTTATTTGTAATCTCCTTGTTTAGAACATCTATGATGTCAGAAACGGTCGCGCTGGGATAGCTGATTGTAGTGATTCTCTGATTGTTTACATTAGATATGGCTCCGTCTCCAAGCACCAGGATATCTCTGGCCTTGACACTTTGCACAGTTTTTCTCTCCATCTTTGTTTTGACTTCTTGTTCTCTGTTTCTCTCTGACTTTTTCTGTTCGTTATACTCATCCTCTGAGAGAGGTGAAAATCTGTTTGTTAACTTTATTCCAGGTGCATTTTTACCAGCATGTTGTCTTTGCTTTGGCCTAGCACCAAGTTGTCTCTCAAGTTTTGGGAATGTTATGGTATCGTTTAGCTTTAGGTTGCAAGTATCAGTTTTTCTAGTCTTCTTACCGGGTTCCACAGGGAGCGTGTCATTAAGTCCTTTTTCCGTCTCCAAGGCATATATCTTGTCCCGCAGTAGGCAAATTTCTTGTTGATACATCCGACAGCTTTCACAAGGAGATGTTTGCGTTACTCCCTCAGCCATGTTGACAAGATTGTTGTCGTTGGTCCGTCAAATGAGTTGTAAAAAAGGAAAAATTATTAAAAAGCCTTGGTTCACTTAGAAGAAAAGAAGAAAATCATATCCAAGACATGTGCCCAAAAAATAGAATGATTAAAAATGATTAAAAAGCAAATAAAGAGGCAAGCAGCGGCAGCAAGCAGAAACACGTCTGCACTCTTGATAAGCAGGAAGCGTGATGCCCAGACTTCCCGATCCACGCACACCTCTTCCAGCTGTTCTGGGGGGACCCCGAGGCGACACCAGGCCAGCTCGGAGACATAGTCCCACCAGCGTGTCCTGGGCCTTCCACGAGGCCTCCTCCCAATAGGACATGCCTGGAACACCTCCCGAGGGAGGCGACCAGGAGGCATCCGGAACAGATGCCCTAGCCACCTCAGCTGGCTCCTTTCGACGTGGAGGAGCAGCGACTCGAGTCCGAGCTCCTCCCGGGTAACTGAGCTCCTCACCCGATCTCGGAGGGTGCGCCCAGCCACCCTGCGAAGGAAACTCATTTCGGCCGCTTGTATTCGCGATCTTGTCCTTTCGGTCATTACCCAGATCTCATGACCATAGGTGAGGGTGGGAACGTAGATCGATCGGTAAATCGAGAGTTTTGCCGCTTGGCTCAGCTCCCTCATCACCACAACAGTCCGATACAGCGACCGCATCACTGCTGACGCCGCACCGATCCGTCCATCGATCTCACGCTCCATCCGTCCCTCATTCGTGAATACGACCCCGAGATACTTGAACTCCTCCACTTGGGGTAAGGACACCCCACCGACCTGAAGCGGGGAAACCACCTTTTTCCGGTGGAGAACCATGGCCTCAGATTTGGAGGTGCTGATCCTCATCCCGGCCGCTTCACACTCGGCTGCAAACCGTCCCAGTGCGCGCTGGAGGTCCGGATTTGATGAAGCCAACAGAACAACATCGTCTGCAAACAGCAGAGATGAGATTCTGAGGTTCCCAAACCGGACACCCTCCGGCCCTTGGCTGCGCCTAGAAATTCTGTCCATAAAAGTAATGAACAGAACCGGTGACAAAGGGCAGCCCTGGCGGAGACCAACACGCACCGGGAACAGGTCTGACTTACTGCCGGCAATGCGAACCAAGCTCCTGCTACGGTCATACAGGGAACGGACAGCCCTTAGTAGAGGGCCCCGGACCCCATACTCCCGGAGCACCCCCCACAGGGCACCACGAGGGACACGGTCGAACGCTTTCTCCAGATCCACAAAACACATGTGGACTGGTTGGGCGAACTCCCACAAACCCTCGAGCACCCGATGAAGGGTATAGAGCTGGTCCAGTGTTCCACGACCAGGACAAAAACCGCATTGTTCCTCCTGAATCGGAGGTTCGACTATTGGCCGGATCCTCCTCTCCAGTACCCTGGAATAGACCTTACCAGGGAGGCTGAGAAGTGTGATCCCTCTGTAATTGGAGCACACCCTCCGATCCCCCTTCTTGAAGAGGGGGACCACCACCCCGGTCTGCCAATCCAGAGGCACTGTCCCCAACCGCCACGCGATGTTGCAGAGACGTGTCAGCCAAGACAGCCCTACAACATCCAGAGACTTAAGGTACTCGGGACGAATCTCATCCACGCCCGGGGCCTTGCCACCGAGGAGCTTTCTAACCACCTCGGTGACTTCAGCCTGGGTGATGGACGAGCCCCCCTCCGAGTCCCCAGCCTCTGCCTCCTCATCGGAAGACGTGACAGTGGGATTGAGGAGATCCTTGAAGTACTCCTTCCACCGCCCGACCACATCCCCAGTCGAGGTCAGCAGCCCCCCACCCACACTGTAAACAGTGTTGGTGAAGCACTGCTTCCCCCTCCTGAGGCGCCGGATGGTTTGCAAGAATCTCTTCGAGGCCGACCGATAGTCCTCCTCCATGGCTTCTCCGAACTCCTCCCAGACCAGAGTTTTTGCCTCTTTGACCACACGAGCTGCAGCACGCTTGGCCTGCCGGTACCTCTCAGCTGCCTCCGGAGTCCCACAAGCCAACAAGGCCAGATAGGACTCCTTCTTCAGCTTGATGGCATTTCTTACTTCCGGGCGCCACCACCGGGTTCGGGGATTGCCGCTGCGACAGGCACCAGAGACCTTACGGCCACAACTACGAGCAGCCGCATCGACAATGGAGGAGGTCTCACTGTCGTTACCCACGTGGGCGTAGAAGTCCCCCAGTAGAACAATGGAGTCCCCAGCCGGAGCACCATCTAGTACCCCTCCCAGGGACTCCAAGAAGGCCGGGTACGATGTTGGGCCCGTAGGCCGAGACAACGGTGAGAGACCTGTCCCCGACCCGAAGGCGTAGGGACGCGACCCTCTCGTTCACCGGGGTGAACTCCAACACGTGACGGCTGAGCTGGGGGGCTATGAGCAAACCCACCCCAGCCCGCCGCCTCTTCCCGCGGGCAACTCCAGAAAAATGGAGCGTCCAGCCCCTCTCCAGGAGTTGGGATCCGGAACCCAGGCTGTGCGTGGAGGTGAGCCCGACTATATCTAGCCGGTATCTCTCAACCTCCCGCACGAGCTCAGGCTCCTTCCCCCCCAGCGAGGTGACGTTCCATGTCCCGAACGCCAGAAGCTGCGCACGCGGACCAGGTCGTCGAGGCACCTGCCTTCGACTGCCACCCAGTCCTCTCTGCACCCGACCCCTACGGATCCCTCTGCGGGTGGTGGGTCCACAGGAGGGCGGGCCCACGTCGTCCGTTCGGGCTGTGCCCGGCCGAGCCCCGTGGGCAGAGGCCCGACCACCAGACGCTCGCATTCGAGCCCCAACCCCAGGCCTGGCTCCAGTTAGAAAGTCCCAGGTTAAATTCCTGGGCGGGGCTTTCTGTGTGGAGTTTACATGTTTCCTCCAAACCTCCAGAATGGAGCTACATATGGCCTGATGTGATGTAATGTTTGATTAAGACTTTGAATTAATCAGTATTAGCCAACTTTGTTGTGTTCTTACTTCAGGGTTTCCAGTCTGCAAGTGGAGCTCTTCAGTGCAGAACACAGCTGCTCCACTCCTGAGTCCTTCAGGTCGTTGTAACTGAGATCCAAGTCCCTCAGACTGGAGGACTCCAGGACAGAGGACAGAGGACCACAGCCGCTCTGGGACAGGAAACACCATCTCAGACTGAAAGAAAAAAATAATCAGGGCTCCAGATTGTGGGAGTTTTCAGCACCAGAACATAGATGCAGCACTTTAGATGTAGGGCTGGGTATCGTTAAACAATACTAGTATGATATCGACAAAATAAAAGCATTTGATACTGAAAAAATTATATCTTTAGATCCAGGTTTTGACGCCTGTTGGTCCAAGGACGGCATTAAAGGAAGTGACTTGTTTCAGCTCAAATAAATGAAACAAATTATTTTATGGAATAAATTATCATTATTGTTCTGTTTTCTGGTTCTAGATGACAAATATGTTAGTATCATTATTTGAAAAGTATTGTTCAGGTATCAGTATCGTAAACCAAGTATTGTTAAAGTACCGATACTGAGAGAAAAAATACGGTACCAAACCCTATTTAGATGAGCTCGAAAGCTCAGAATAAGATGATGTTACACTTGGATCTGACTTGTATCACAGGCACAAGTCAGTTTTTATTATTGATTTCATTACATTTTCAACAAAATCCACCAAATGTTTTAAATAATATCGGCCTTTGGAATAGGGTGAACGTACATCCCGAATGTTTCGGGACAGTCCCGAAATCCAGGCTCCCGTCCCGAATCCGACCCAAATTGTCCCGAAAAATATGTGTAGAATGTGGAAAGTGCTGTGTGCTCTTGGAATGGAAGAGGGGTTTGATCTGGACGAGCTCTACAACAAAACTGCGCTCTGAACAATGTTCTAAAGTCGGGGGTCCCCAACCTTCTTCCTTTGTCCTGCTCGGGACCGGGAGGAGCTCACTTACAAACACGAGCGTAAACACGTTTTTTAAAGCATGGAGCGCAGCCCTTTGATCAGCGAGACCTCTCTCTTTCTCTCGACTGTTCACTTACCAGCGGGACAAATGCAGCTCTCTGTCCTGTGAAAGCGGGAACAGTTGTGATGAGCTGAGGGGGGAGGAAAAAGGGAGAGAGATGCTCTGCTGGTGACAGGGCATGAGCGCAACACACTGAGGCTGCGCTGATTCTGGAATAAAACCAGAGGAACTCCAGTCTAAAGGTTTTCTAGGGCGACTTTCTATCAGGAGCTTCATTATATTTCTATGGATGAGCTGATTGGCTCGTGGACAAAGGTCAATAGGATAAAACGCTCGTCATATGATTAGAATATCATGAAAAAGTTTATTCACTTCTGTTATTCCACTGAAACTGTGAAACTAATATATGATCGACTCAATACATGCAAAGTGAGATCTGTACAGCCTTTATTTGTTATAATATTGATTATTATGCCTCAGCTTTTAAAAAACCCAAATTAAAAATGTCATAACATTAGAATCTGTTGTAAATGGACTGTAAGCCATAATCAAACACATAAAGGTTTGACATGTGTCAAGTCATGTAATGAGTCTGTATCATATATTAGTTTCACATTTTAAGTTAAATTACAGAAATACATGAACTTTTTCATGATATTCTAATTATATGACGAGCACCTGTGTTTCCTATTTCTCTGTGGCCGAATGCCTGGCTTAAAATGTTCCTTTTTGTAACGTATTCTATTAGTTTGATTTGCAGTTTTGTAAAATGTGCTGAATTGTAAATGTGGCATGTGATAAAAAACATGTGACCCCCGTCCCGAATTTCAGGGCAACTCATCTGGTCACCGTACTTTGGAATGAAACCCAGAAATACTTCAACAATGTTTCATATCTTTGCACAGTAAATACTGCATATTTTCTATGACCACACTTTACATGATAATTAAAATTACTTGAATTTGTATTTTTCACATTATACAGCACTAGGAAAATAGTGTTATACTCAAGAGCTGCATACAGTATTTAATACAGCAGAGACATTACATTAGTTGTGGAAAGTGAATTAAACTGTTTTCTTAAATCTCAGGTATCTTAGTTTAGTTTTTTAGTTTAGTTTATTTGTTTATTTGAGCAGTACACATAGTGCTCAAAAGGAGTGGGCTGAAGCAAAAGCTTATGAGTGCCCACCCCCAAGTGCAATAAAATAAATAAAAAAAGAACATTTAAAACATTTCAAGCAGCTACATTCATAACTTACAAACTTACAAAAAAATATATGAACTGTTTATACAATTAATTGAAACAACGCACAACTACAACGACAATCTTTTTTCATGTACGATGTCTAGTACAAAGCAGTCAAAATAAAATAAAAATGTGATCCTTAATATATTTCTTTCAGATTTTCACCCTTGATAACCGAGAGTTACTTTCACGTTATGAAGGTACATTAATAGGTATTATACTCCGAGATCTTGATACTTCCCAGTTGTCATTACCATTCTCAGTATAATTTTAATTTGGGTGTAATTTTCATAATCATTATTATTATATGTTTATTTAATTGAGTTATATGTGAAGTATGCTGTAGCCCTGCATAGTGTGGTGCATTAAAAAGCCAAAGTGTAGAGCGGGCCAGATGAAGAGAGCAGTAACCCCCCATCAACAAACCCCCACACAGCTGCCCTAACAGCTGATTTTGTAGAATATGTTCCTATGCTGAGTGGTGCATTAAAAGACAAGGTTTAGAGCCCGTTGGGAGGATTCCTCTCAACAGATCCATAACCTGCCAACCCTAATTCTCCATTTGTGAATTTGAGCGATAGAATGACAACCGTTCCAAGCAGCAACACTCTTCCAGATTATAGAGGAACAATACACATAATTGATCCCACTGCTCCCCCTAGTGGCAACACATTTCTTCTTGTCTGTATATTTCAAAAGTCTTTTGTTTATATTTATATTTAAACAGGTTGATGTTTGGACATCGTTTCAAATCCATCTCCAGTTTATTCCACAATTGTACACCATTAACTGTTGGACTAAAACTTTTCAAAGTTGTGCTATGTTTCTGAATCCTAAAGTTTAATTCATCACGTAATTCATAACGACCAGTACGTTCTTGGAACCTTCTTTGTATTTGGTTTGGTAACAATTTATACCTTGCTTTGAATAACATTTGAACAGTTTGGAACTCAACAATGTCACAAAACTTCATGATCTTTGATTTTAGAAATAATGAGTTTGTGTGGTCCAAAAACCCAACTTTATGAATTACTCGGAGAGCTCTTTTTTGCAACAATATTATTGGTTTAACTGTGTTTTTATAAGTACTACCCCAAACCACAGTACAATAATATAAGTAGGGCAAAATCAGAGAACAGTATAAGGTATGTAAAGCTTTGATGTTTAAAATGTGCTTTGCTTTTGCTATTACTGAAATGCTTCTAGAAATTTTCGTAGATATATATTTAATGTGAGATTTCCAAGTAATTCTGTCATCAATAATCACACCAAGGAATTTGATTTCATGCACTTGCTCGATAACAACACCCTCTATCTGAATTGCTTCCTGAGCATTGGAATTACAGTTGCCAAATATCATCATTTTGCTTTTACTCAGATTTAGAGATAATTTATTTTGTTTGAACCACTTATTGACACTTTTGAGTTCCAAGTTAACAATCCGACACAGCTGTTGCAAGTCGTCTCCTGATGCAAAAAACTTTGTATCGTCAGCAAACAAGATAAATTTAAGTACTTCAGATGTTTTACAAATATCATTAATATACATATTAAACAATTTTGGGCCCAGAATAGAACCTTGAGGTAAACCGCAGACAATTTGTCGGCAACTCGACTGATAATCACCAATTTTCACACATTGTTTTCTATTTTTTAAGTAACTGGTAACCCACTGTAGAGCTACCCCCCTAATTCCATAATGTTCTAGTTTATTAATTAATATATCATAGTTTATTGTATCAAACGCTTTACTCAGGTCAATAAATAACCCTATTGCACATTTCTTGTTATCTACAGCATTAGTTATTTCTTCAGTTATATCAAAGAGCGCGTGTGAGGTTGAGTGATTGTTCCTGAAACCAAACTGATTGTCCGAGAGTAAATTACACTTTTCAATAAAGCTGTCGAGTCTAGAGTTAAAAACCTTTTCTAAGATTTTAGAGAATTGCGGTAAAAGGGAAACAGGCCTGTAGTTTGTAAAGAGATGTTTATCTCCTGCTTTGAACAGAGGAATCACTTTTGCTACTTTCATACCATCAGGAAATTGTCCAGTTTGCAACGATAAGTTACAAATGTAAGTTAACGGCTTAGAGATACTTTCAATAACAGTTTTTAAAGTTTTCATGTCCATGTCATGGTAATCGGTCGAGGTCTTATTTTTACACCCTTTAACAATGTCCAGTATCTCCTTTTCCTCCACAGGTTTGAGGAACAGGGACATAGGATTTGCTTCTATCAGTTCACAATTATAGTTCTCAACGTTTGCAATTTTTGCAGCAAGGTTTGGTCCAACATTTACATACAAAGAATTTATTAAATGTTTCGACGACTTCATTCATATTATTTAAAGTGTTATCCTCATCTTTGAAATATTTTGGATAATTAATCGTTCTTGGTTTATTTCTAATTATACTATTTAAGATGTTCCATAAACCTTTAATATTATTCTTATTGCTATCTAACAATGTATTATAATAATCCTGTTTACATTTTCTAATGATACCTGTCAGTTTATTTTTATATTTCTTATATTTATCCTCAGCTTCTTTTGTTTTGTTATTTATAAAGTTTTTGTAAAGATTATTTTTTTTCTTGCAAGCATTTAGTAAACCTTTAGACATCCATGGTGTTTCTTTGCACTTTCTGTTTTTACAGTATTTCTCCATTGGGCAGTTTTTGTCGTATACCTTTTGAAATACTCGCGTAAACTCATCATAAGCCATATTCGTGTCATTCTCTCTGTACACAATACTCCAGTCTTGAGCTAAAAGCTCCTTTTTAAATGCATCAATAGTTTTCTCTGTTTTTACCCTTCTAAACCAATACTTGTTTTCCTCTTCATCTTTTACATATCCATTTTTATACATAACGAAAACTGGAAGGTGATCACTAATATCATTTATAATTAACCCGCTGACTGTATCACTTTCAATTTCATTTGAGAAAATGTTATCTATCAAGGTTGCACTATGGGTTGTAATTCTACTCGGTTTGGTTATTAGAGGAAACAGACCTATACTGAATAAAGTATTTATAAATTCGTCCGTCTTTTTATGTTTATATGGGTTTAAAAGATCGATGTTGAGGTCTCCCCCCACAAACATGACTTTATGATTTAATCCTGAAAAGTGCTCCTCCATCCACTTAGAAAAAACATCTATATCAGAGCCAGGTGTTCTATAGATAGAACTCACAATAATATTTTTCTTTTTTTGCCTTGTAATCTCTACAGTAAGGCATTCAAGTGTATCATCCACCACCATTGTCTTATTTTCCATTACTTTGTAACTATAGTTGGAGTCTATAAACATAGCTACGCCCCCTCCATGCTTGTTCCTTCTGTTCATACTTATAAATTCATAACCATTAATAGAAAACTCAAATTCTCTGTCATTATTGATCCATGTTTCTGTGATTAAAATGACACTGAATGGTGTGGAAAACTGTTTTAAGAAGCTTTTGATGTGGTCAAAGTTTGCATAGAGGCTTCGACTATTGAAGTGGATTACAGTGAATGCCTTAATGTTCTTAAGTTTACTATTGTACAGATCCTCTGTGTAGTATTGACAGTCATTGGTAGCTCTAGAAAAGAAGTTATTTTCCGGGTCGATGTCGATCTCAGTGTTCTGTAGGTCGTACTGAGAGAATGTAAAATCCTGGGAGTTTGCTTCAGCATTTCTCCTTATTGAAAAATCCAAGTCGGTGCTTCCTATAGAACTGTATGTATTACTAGACATGTGAGATTATGTGCTTTTACATACCAAAATCCATACGTTTTTCTCGGTGTTTATACTGGATGTGGTGTACTGCTGCGTGGACGTATAATGAGTTTGTCATATCTCAAGAAGGCGATCTCCCCCCTTTCTCGTGCAGCTCTCAGCTCCGGCATCAGTTCTTTACGTTTTCTTTTTATTGATTCGGTGTAGTCCTCGTTAATGAAGATTTTTGTTCCTTTGAGTCGTTTGGCGCGCTGTAAGATTTCTTCACGATCCTTCCACCTCAGTAGTCTGGCGATGATGGGTCTCGGCCAGTCTCTCCCGCCGTCGTGTTTCCCTACGCGGTGAGCCCTCTCCACCTCCACCGCGTGCTGTAGCTGTAGCTTCTCCTTCAGTATTTCTTTCACTTTTACCTCGGCGTCGGCCCAAGTCTCCCCAGGCGACTCCAACACTCCCTCAAATACCAGGTTATTTCTGCGGCTCTGCCCCTCCAGATACTCCAGTTTGTCCGTGATGATGTGTAAATTGTCACATACTTTGTAAAAGTCCGTTTGTAAAGTGTTTGTGCGCTCCGTGAGTTTCAGATTTTGCTCTTTTAAAGTGTCCACCTCACCTTGCGTGAACTGCAGGCTTGTTTTTAGTTCTTGAATGTCCTTAGTCTGTAAATCCATGCGGGTGTTTGTTGATTCCATGATGAGTTTTATAAATCCTTTGAAGTTTTCCTGCTGTTGTTGAATTAATTCCCTGAACATGACCCTCTGCTGCTCCATGAGCTCCGTGACTCGACTGAGGCTTACGTATTCCTCTTCCACCGCCGAATCTGCCTGTTGCTTCGCCTCTATTTTCGGCGGTTTTGGCATTTTGCTCCCTCTCAGCAGGCCTGAATTTTCTTAACGAATATTATGATATTCTTGAGAACTTTTTTCGCGTTGGTCTAGCTTTGTCCGTCCCTGAAATCGGTCCGACCCGATTTTTCCAGTTTTTTAAATTGTGAAAGAAAAATGAGCTGAAAAAAAGGAAATTTCAGGGTGAATTAAAAATAAATAATAATCCTGTATTTATTGAGCACCTTTCATACCGGTGGGCAGTTCAAAGTGCTTTCCGATGGTAAAACATAACATCTAGAAATCACACTTATAACAATGAAAGAAAAAAGGAGTTAAAACAACAGCGAGCGAGTAAGATAACAGGTGTACAGATTAAACTAAAGACATTAGTTAAAAGTACGTTTTTAATTCAGTTTTTAAAATGGCAAGGGATTTTGCTGCCCTGGTTTCGTATGGCAGTGGGTTCCACAAGGTTGGGGCGTGAATCCTGAAAGCAAAACCCCAATTTTTTTTATCCCGATTGATACATTTTTTGTCCTGTTTTTGGGGGGATTTGGAGCAGCTTTGCCTCGGAAGATCGCAGTGCTCTCGGTGGTTTATATTCTTTTATCATGTCAGTGATATAGGCCGTGGAAGGCTTTGAATGTAATTACAAGTATTTTAAATCTATTGTAAAAACCACAGGGATCCAGTGCAGTGACTGGAGCACGGGGGGGATGTGGGCTCTTCTACCTGTATGAGTGAGGAGGCGAGCGGCTGGATTTTGGATGAGCTGAAGATTGTAGGTTCTCCTTTTTGGAAGACCGGTTAAAACTGCATTGCAGTAATCTAACCTGCTTGTAATAAAGGCATGGATTAAATTCTCTGCATCTTTAAAGTTTAAAAAAGGCAATGTTTCTTAAGTGATCAAATGCAGCCTTTGTGACCCTATTAACATCAATCACATTTTATTTATAGAGCCCTTTACAACACTCAAGGCGACCAAAGTGCTTTACAATAAAATCACATAAAATACATTAAAAACCTTCTTACAAACAAAAACAAAAATAAAATTAAACAGTAAGATAGAACTGATAAAAGTGCTGCCGTGCTACTGAATGTTCAAAGCCAGTCTGAATAAATGCGTCTTGAGCCTGGATTTAAAAAGGCCCAGATCAGTGATGGTTAGGTGTGGGCCCATGGCCATTATCCTTATTTATCTTAAATCTTTATATGTTTGCTATTTGTTTGTAGTGATTTTCAGTTGTGTTGCATGTTTTATTTTGTAAACCTTTTAAGTTGTTTGGTACGGGCCCGCCTACACCACCACCATTGGCTGTTCACACCTGTTGACAATCAGTACATCAATAAAGGGGGTGTGGTCGGCAACAAGGAAGGCGAAACGGGCAGAAGGGAAAACGGGAACAGAGACGGGCAGAGCGAGGGGCAGGACGGCACAGGCGTACGACATCCACGCGTGAGGGGAAGTCGACAGCCTGGGTGGACGGGCGCGGACTACGGAGGCGCGGACCACGGAGGCGCGGACTACGGAGGCGCGGACCACGGAGGCGCGGACCACGGAGGCGCAGACCACGTGTGATACAAGGCCTGTTTACTGTTACTGGGCGGCCAGGAGTCGAGTCTTGCCACCATCCCCTCTTAGTTTAGCCCCATTTCTTACTTTTTAGTATTAGGCCTAGTTTTTAACCTGTTTTGAGTGTTATTATTTTAACCAATTGTGTAATAAATTTTGAGTAACGTTTCCACCTCTTGGTTTCACTACTCACCCCTGTGATTCGAACCTGTGCTCTTAAAAATTGGGTCCTAGTCCCGCGACTAGGTGGCGTTGTCGGTTTCCAACCAAAAATCTAACTCAATACACCCCCGGCTACATAGGCATATCAGGGGGCAGTTTATTCCAGAGTCTGGGTCCAGCGACTGAAAAGGACCGATCACCCCAATGCTTGGACTTGGTCCTAGGCACTTCCAGCAAGAGCTGATTTGAAGACCTCAAGGATCTGCCCGAGTCACGAATAGTCAAAAGTTCAGACAGGTATTAGGTTTGTCTTATTTTATTATGTAAAAAAATAATATATATATTTAAACAAATAAAAATGAACAAATACATAAAAAAAACAAAACAAAAAGGACTGGGGTGATGTGCTGACGTCTGGGTGTGTTTGTTAAAAAACGAGCTGCAGCATTTTGCACCAATTGAAGACGATTAAGACAGGACTGGGACACTCCAAAATAAAGGGCATTACAACAGTCAATTCTTGAACTGATAAAAGCGTGGATGGTTCGCTCCAGGTCTGAGCGGTTTAAAAAAGGCTTTACTTTAGTTAAAACACGCAGCTGATAAAAACTTGACTTGACCACGCTGACAATTTGTTTGTCAAAACAAAACGAGTTATCAAAGAAAACCCCGAGGTTTCTGATCATTGGTTTGAAATTAGAAGAACACAATTTGAGTCACCAAACAAAATAAAATCTGTTGCAATAAAACTAAAATCTGAATCAAGTGTGACCCCCAGACTGGTATCGTTGTCTTTGACCCGCTGATTTAGAGGGACTAAGTTTTCTTTATCTTTTCTATGCCAACTAATAGGATTTCCATTTTGTTCTCATTTAATAATAATTAAAAAAAAAGTGATTTCATCCAGCTGTTAATGGCTGATGCTTGTGATGGAAGAGATTGCTTCTGTCCCACTAGGATCAGTTGAGATACAGTTGTGTATCGTCTGCATATGTGTGGAAGCAGACATTGTGTTCTCTAATAATATGGCCAAGTGGCAGCATATAAAGGCAGAAGAGCAAAGGTGCTAATGAACATCCTTGTGGGACCCCATAAAGGATCTCTCTTTGTGAGGACAGGTGGTCCCCGAGAGTGACTGGAAACATTCGATCCCTAATGTAAGAGCAAAGCCTCTGTAGTACGGTGCCGGACAGACCGGCCATGCTCTGCAACCGATCCATAAGAATATCATGATCAATCGTGTCAAACGCGGCACTAAGGTCTAGTAGAATCAGAACAGATCATTTATTGTTATTGAGATTGAGTCTAAGGTCACTGGTTATTTTAATAATTGCAGTTTCTGTGATTTTTCCTAAAACTGGACTGGATTTTTTCCTTAATGTCGTGAGTGGACAGAAAAGTGGAAAGTTGGCCGTGTACGACCTTTTCTAAAACCTTCCCGAGGAACGGTAGGCTCGAAATCGGTCTGTAGTTTGCCAATTCGTTGGATCAAGGTTAGGTTTCTTTAAGAGGGGTCTAACCAGAGCCGTCTTAAAGGCGTTCGGGTAAATTCCTGTCCTGAGGGAGGTGTTAACAATAGTAAGGTAAAAATGCGACACACAGTTAAAGGTTTTTGTGAGGAATACGGCAGGACGAGGGTCGACCGGTGATGTAGAAGAATTGCATCCTTTAACAGTTGTGAGGAGGTCAGTCAATGTCATTTCATTAAAGTCCACACGAGAGCCAGCAGGTGAGTGTCTGGATGTCTGAGTGGCATTGGTTGTACCTACCTGTATTTATAATGCTTTCTCTGATAGTAGTCATTTTGGTCTGAAAATAATCTGCAAATTCCTCACATTTCTCGGGCGAGTGGTCCGGCTGAGGAGGAGGTTTATTGAGTAGGTGGTTTATTGTGTTAAAATGAACTTTAGCGCTACCCACATTTTCGTCTATGATTTCTTTTTTAAATGACTTCTCCTCGTCTGCTTTACAGACATATTATACCCATACAGGGCCTTTTTATAGCTATGGTAGTGAACAGTATTCTTGAATTTTCGCTGCTCTGCAAATTCGCTTATGTTGTTTTACTGAGTTTGAGTTGAGCCAGGGAGAGGTTTTGTCGACCCGTCGCTTTTTCTTTTTTAGAGGAGTCACAGTGTCCATGGTGGAAGACAGCACATTGTTGAGATTGTCAAACATTTTATTCACATCTATGTTTATTGGGACGAAACCCAATTCCTGGGACAAAATAATCTCACAGAACTGTTTTCCCGAGTGCTCGCTTGTATGCCTTCTGTATATTATACTCTCTGGAGCAGAGCATGGGGGGAAATATCAATGCTAAATAGAATGCAGTAATTGTCAGATACTGAGACACTTTCAATGCCAATTTCTGAGGTAATCACTTTTTTCTTTTTTTTTAGTTTGTTTATTTGAGCAATACACATTGTGCTCAAAAGGAGTGGGCTAAAGCAAAAGCTTATGAGCCCCCCCCCCAAGTGCAATAAATAAAAAAAGAACATTTCAAAACATTTCAAGCAGCTACATTCGTACAGACCAACTTACAAACTTACAACAACAAAATATATGAACTGTTTATATAATTAATTCGAACAATGCACAGCTACAACAACAATCTTGTTTCATGTACGATGTCTAGAACAAAGCAAGTCAAAAAATGTGATCCTTAATATATTTCTTGCAGATTTTTACCCGTGATCACTGAGTTACTTTTATGGTATAAAGGTACATTAATAGATATTATAATCTGAGATCTTGATACTTTCCAGTTGTCATTACCATTCTCAGTATAATTTTAATTTGGGTTTAATTATCATAATCATTATTATATATTTATTTAATTGAGTTATATGTGAAGTATGATGAAAGCCCTGCTAAGGGCTTTCATCATACTAAGTCGAGGGTATTTCCCAACTGGTGGGTGGGCTGAGAAATGTGCTGCACTAGGGCAAAGCCTTCTAGTATTTTTACATCGGATAGCTTGTTGACGTGAATATTAAAATCACCAGATATTAGTATTTTATCATACTTGGTGATGCAGTGGGCAATCAGTTGAGAAAGCTCATCAAGGAACGCTGGTGAGTTCTAAGGGGGGTTTATACACTTTGAGAAAAATATGCAAGATGTTAAACGAGCAGTAAAATCCAATTTCCAGACCAGGACATCAGGGCTGAAGATGCCCCTGGATAAAAGGTCAAATGTGTTCACTTCAAAACAACTCAGTCGAAATGACTCATATTTGAAAATGTTTCTAAAAAGGAGCACAAAAAGATGATTTAAAGTTGACACAGAAATAAGATATAGAAATATTTAGAGTCTGTTTTTCATAATTCTTCACATGTGCACTTACATAATGTTAATAAAGATAAAGATGCTAATTGACCATTTCTATGCCTGTGAGTAAACCAGAAAATCCTGTGAAGGTTCTGTATATTATTTGCGGTTTCAGTAGCTAGTCCAGTATCTAGCACAAACATGATTTTAAATAAGATTTTAAATAATCAATCTATTTGTTCCTCACCTGAGAGTTTCCAGTCTGCAGTTGACACTCATCAGTCCAGAGCAGAGCATCTCCACTCCCGAGTCACGAAGGTCTTCATTGTTACTGAGATCCAGGTTCCTCAGACTGGAGAACTCTGAGCCGAGGACTGAGGCCAGTTGTCCACAGCAGCTCTCGGACAGAGAACAGTGACTCAAACTGAAATACAGTTTAGTTTAGTTTAGTTTATTTGTTTATTTGAGCAGTACACATAGTGCTCAAAAGGAGTGGGCTGAAGCAAAAGCTTATGAGTGCCCACCCCCAAGTGCAATAAAATAAATAAAAAAAGAACATTTAAAACATTTCAAGCAGCTACATTCATAACTTACAAACTTACCAAAAAAAATAATAATATATGAACTGTTTATACAATTAATTGAAGCAACGCACAGCTACAACAACAATCTTGTTTCATGTACGATGTCTAGAACAAAGCAGTCAAAAAAAAAAAAGTGATCCTTAATATATTTCTTTCAGATTTTCACCCTTGATAACCGAGAGTTACTTTTATGTTATGAAGGTACATTAATAGATATTATAATCTGAGATCTTGATACTTTCCAGTTGTCATTACCATTCTCAGTATAATTTTAATTTGGGTGTAATTTTCATAATCATTATTATTATATGTTTATTTAATTGAGTTATATGTGAAGTATGCTGTAGCCCTGCATAGTGTGGTGCATTAAAAAGCCAAAGTGTAGAGCGGGCCAGATGAAGAGGGCAGTAACTCCCAATCAACAAACCCCCACACGGCTGCCCTAACAGCTGATTTTGTAGAATATGTTCCTGTGCTGAGTGTTGCATTAAAAGACAAGGTTTAGAGCCCGTTGGGAGGATTCCTCTCAACAGATCCATAACCTGCCAACCCTAATTCTCCATTTGTAAATTTGAACAATAGAATGACAACCGTTCCAAGCAGCAACGCTCTTCCTTGATTATAGAGGAAACAATACACATCATTGATCCCACTGCTCCCCCTAGTGGCAACACATTTCTTCTTGTCTGTATATTTCAAAAGTCTTTTGTTTGTATTTAAATTTGAACAGGTTGATGTTTGGACATCGTTTCAATTCCATCTCCAGTTTATTCCACAATTATACAACATTAACTGTTGGACTAAAACTTTTCAAAGTTGTGCTATGTTTCTGAATCCTAAAGTTTAATTCATCACGTAATTCATAACAACCAGTACGTTCTTGGAACCTTCTTTGTATTTGGATTGGTAACAATTTATACCTTGCTTTGAATAACATCTGTACAGTTTGGAACTCAACAATGTCACAAAACTTCATGATCTTTGATTTTAAAAATAATGAGTTTGTGTGGTCCAAAAACCCAACTTTATGAATTACTCGGATAGCTCTTTTTTGCAACAATATTATTGGTTTAACTGTGTTTTTGTAAGTACTACCCCAAACCACAGTACAATAATATAAGTAGGGCAAAATCAGAGAACAGTATAAGGTATGTAGAGCTTTGATGTTTACAATGTGCTTTGCTTTTGCAATTACTGAAATGCTTCTAGAAATTTTCGTAGATATATATTTAATGTGAGATTTCCAAGTAATTCTGTCATCAATAATCACACCAAGGAATTTGATTTCATGCACTTGCTCGATAACAACACCCTCTATCTGAATTGCTTCCTGAGCATTGGAATTACAGTTGCCAAATATCATCATTTTGCTTTTACTCAGATTTAAAGATAATTTATTTTGTTTGAACCACTTGTTGACACTTTTGAGTTCCAAGTTAACAATCTGACACAGCTGCTGTAAGTCGTCTCCTGACCACAGACAATTTGTCGACAACTCGACTGATAGTCACCAATTTTCACACATTGTTTTCTATTTTTTAAGTAACTGGTAACCCACTGTAGAGCTACCCCCCTAATTCCATAAAGTTCTAGTTTATTAATTAATATATCATAGTTTATTGTATCAAACGCTTTACTCAGGTCAATAAATAACCCTATTGCATATTTCTTGTTATCTACAGCATTAGTTATTTCTTCAGTTATATCAAAGAGCGCGTGTGAGGTTGAGTGATTGTTCCTAAAACCAAACTGATTGTCCGAGAGTAAATTACACTTTTCAATAAAGCTGTCAAGTCTAGAGTTAAAAACCTTTTCTAAGATTTTAGAGAATTGCGGTAAAAGGGAAACAGGCCTGTAGTTTGTAAAGAGATGTTTATCTCCTGCTTTGAACAGAGGAATCACTTTTGCTACTTTCATACCATCAGGAAATTGTCCAGTTTGCAACGATAAGTTACAGATGTAAGTTAACGGCTTAGAGATACTTTCAATAACAGTTTTTAAAGTTTTCATGTCCATGTCATGGTAATCGGTCGAAGTTTTATTTTTACACCCTTTAACAATGTCCAGTATCTCCTTTTCCTCCACAGGTTTGAGGAACAGGGACATAGGATTTGCTTCTATCAGATCACAATTATAATTCTCAACGTTTGCAATTTTTGCAGCAAGGTTCGGTCCAACATCTACAAAGAATGTATTAAATGTTTCGACTACTTCATTCATATTTTTTAAAGTGTTATCCTCATCTTTGAAATATTTTGGATAATTAATCGTTCTTGGTTTATTTCTAATTATACTATTTAAGATGTTCCATAAACCTTTAATATTATTCTTATTAGTATCTAACAATGTATTATAATAATCCTGTTTACATTTTCTAATGATACCTGTCAGTTTATTTTTATATTTCTTATATTTATCCTCAGCTTCTTTTGTTTTGTTATTTATAAAGTTTTTGTAAAGATTATTTTTTTTCTTGCAAGCATTTAGTAAACCTTTAGACATCCATGGTGTTTCTTTACACTTTCTGTTTTTACTGTATTTCTTCATTGGGCAGTTTTTGTCGTATACCTTTTGAAATACTCGCGTAAACTCATCATAAGCCATATTCGTGTCATTCTCTCTGTACACAATACTCCAGTCTTGAGCTAAAAGCTCCTTTTTAAATGCATCAATAGTTTTCTCTGTTTTTACCCTTCTAAACCAATACTTGTTTTCCTCTTCATCTTTTACATATCCATTTTTATACATAACGAAAACTGGAAGGTGATCACTAATATCATTTATCATTAACCCGCTGACTGTATCATTTTCTATTTCATTTGAGAAAATGTTATCAATCAAGGTTGCACTATGAGTTGTTATTCTACTTGGTTTAGTGATTAGAGGAAACAGACCTATACTGAATAAAGTATTTATAAATTCGTCCGTCTTTTTATGTTTATATGGGTTTAACAGATCGATGTTGAGGTCTCCCCCCACAAACATGACTTTATGATTTAATCCTGAAAAGTGCTCCTCCATCCAGTTAGAAAAAACATCTACATCAGAGCCAGGTGTTCTATAAATACAACTCACAATAATATTTTTCTTTTTTTGCCTTGTAATTTCAACAGTAATGCATTCAAGTGTATCATCCACCACCATTGTCTTATTTTCCATTACTTTATAACTATAGTTGGAGTCTATAAACATAGCTACGCCCCCTCCATGCTTGTTCCTTCTGTTCATACTTATAAATTCATAACCATCAATAGAAAACTCAAATTCTCTGTCATTATTGATCCATGTTTCTGTGATTAAAATGACACTGAATGGTGTGGAAAACTGTTTTAAGAAGCTTTTGATGTGGTCAAAGTTTGCATAGAGGCTTCGACTATTGAAGTGGATTACAGTGAATGCCTTAATGTTCTTAAGTTTACTATTGTACAGATCCTCTGTGTAGTATTGACAGTCATTGGTAGCTCTAGAAAAGAAGTTATTTTCCGGGTCGATGTCGATCTCAGTGTTCTGTAGGTCGTACTGAGAGAATGTAAAATCCTGGGAGTTTGCTTCAGCATTTCTCCTTATTGAAAAATCCAAGTCGGTGCTTCCTATAGAACTATATGTATTACTAGACATGTGAGATTATGTGCTTTTACATACCAAAATCCATAAGTTTTTCTCGGTGTTTATACTGGATGTGGTGTACTGCTGCGTGGACGTATAATAAGTTTATCATATCTCAAGAAGGCGATCTCCCCCCTTTCTCGTGCAGCTCTCAGCTCCGGCATCAGTTCTTTACGTTTTCTTTTTATTGATTCGGTGTAGTCCTCGTTAATGAAGATTTTTGTTCCTTTAAGTCGTTTAGCGCGCTGCAAGATTTCCTCGCGATCCTTCCACCTCAGTAGTCTGGCGATGATGGGTCTCGGCCAGTCTCTCCCGCCGTCGTGTTTCCCTACGCGGTGAGCCCTCTCCACCTCCACCGCGTGATTTAGCTGTAGCTTCTCCTTCAGTATCTCCTTAACTTTTACCTCGGCGTCGGCCCAGGTCTCCCCAGGCGACTCCAACACTCCCTCAAATACCAGGTTGTTTCTGCGGCTCTGTCCCTCCAGATACTCCAGTTTGTCCGTGATGATGTGTAAATTGTCACATACTTTGTAAAAGTCCGTTTGTAAAGTGTTTGTGCGCTCTGTGAGTTTCAGATTATGTTCTTTTAAAGTGTCCACCTCACCTTGCGTGAACTGCAGGCTTGTTTTTAGTTCTTGAATGTCCTTAGTCTGTAAATCCATGCGGGTGTTTGTTGATTCCATGATGAGTTTTATAAATCCTTTGAAGTTTTCCTGCTGCTGTTGAATTAATTCCCTGAACATGACCCTCTGCTGCTCCATGAGCTCCGTGACTCGACTGAGGCTTACGTATTCCTCTTCCACCGCCGAATCTGCCTGTTGCTTCGCCTCTATTTTCGGCGGTTTTGGCATTTTGCTCCCTCTCAGCAGGCCTCAATTTTCTTAACGAATATTTTGATATTCTTGAAAACGTTTTTTTCGCGTTGGTCTAGCTTTGTCCGTCCCTGAAATCGGTCCGACCGATTATAATAACTACATTAACTGAAGTCCTAATCAATACAGCCTAAAACATAATAATACAGACCACCCTTGATTAGTATTTAATAATTAAAGTCACTGTCTCTGATTTTATTTATGATTATGGAACTTATCTGTTGCTTCCACACTTTTTAATCTTCCTGCCTCATAACAGAACTGAGGTGGAGCCATAAAGACTTTTCATAAAATAAACTCTTACATTGGTGGTTTCTCAAATTGGGTCCCCAGTGGTTTTTGACTCTACAGCTCCAGTTATTAGTTTAATTACTATAACAGGCACCATAACACAGGGCCACCAAAGCTCACCTGGACATCATGAATTTAAATAAATCCTCCCACTGAAAACCTGAACGTTTCCACAATTTCCTGTCCTATCGAGTCGGCTATTATACTGATGAAAGTCTTAAAAACAATCAATGAAGGAAAACTCTTGGCCGTTCTACAGCTGTTTAAGTTTTAAAGTTAAAAAATGCAAGTGTATTGCAAGTATTTGATTGTGTAAAATTGTGTAATTGCTTATTTGAAAGACAGACAGATATCAGTGAGTTTGTTTACAGATCAAATTAAACGTGTGTAACATTTATATAAAATACTAACCCTGATTCTTGTGGGTCTCACCTGGTTCATTTTTGTTTTACTGATTAAGAAACATCCCCTTATAATGCACTATTAAGTGATATATACACCTGTACATCTTTGTTTTCAGGACAGTTGATATTTACGTCATATTTATGCTGTAGTCGGGTCATAGGACTGTAATAAACATGTAATAAACATGTAATAAACATGATAATGAGGAAAAAAGACAAAAATCAGGCGTATATTCGTTTTCTGAAAAAGGGGAATTAAATGAAAATATGAAGTAGAGAAAGTATCATTGGAAAAATGTTTTTAGTGGTCCTCGTGATCAGGAGATGGATAATAAAGGTTGACCAGTAGAAATGTTCATTTTTGCCAAAATATCCAGGCGTTCATGTCACTTTACCTGCCTTTGACATGGATTTGTAGAACTATTCAATTTGTTGTCGCACAGTTTCTATAAGACCTTTGAAAGCGAGGAATGAGTTCATTCCAAAACAAAAGACAGGAAGTCTCTATCACGTACGGTTCCAGAGTTCTTGTTCGTAAAACCTTTCATACAAACAAGAACATACACGGTGGGGCGGGGAGTGTGATCAGCTTTCTGGAGCCCTAGGTGAATTATTTATTGTTTGTTGGGCCGACAAAAAATATTAGATCCCCCCCCCCCCAAAAAAAAAGAAAAAGCCTCTATCGCTTTCCATTCCGGGTAATGGGAAAAATAAAAATAAAATGTTTATACACAACAGGTGGTGTACAAACTCGTGAACAAATTTAAACTTGATGATATTCCGCCCCCTTGAGGCCTACACACATTTTAAAGCTCTGACTCTGATCATCGCGATGCAAAAATCGGTTTCGATTTCATGACACCCTCTAAGGTCCGTGACCTCACTGACCCACAAGGGTTTTAATATTTGTGAATAAAATGATGTAACTCACATGGCTGTTTTGCTGGCTTTGATGACTGGCAGCAGCTCCAAAAAAGCTCTTGGCGAAGCAGAGTATTTCCTCAGATCAAAGACCTCAAGTTCAGCATCTGAGGACAGTAGGATGAAGACCAGAGCGGACCACAGAGCAGGAGTCATGTCAGACAGACGTCCTTCTGTGATGTTTTTCTGGATCTGTTCAACCAGTGTGTGGTCGTTCAGTTCATTCAGACAGTGGAACAGGTTGATACTTCCCTCAGTGGACAAACCCTCACCAATCCTTTCTTTGATGTACTCAATAGTTTTCTGATTCATCTCAGGGCTACTTCCTGTCTGAGTCAGTAAAACTGGTAGCAGACTCTGATTGGTTGGCAGAGACAGCCCCAGGAGGAAGCGCAGGAACAAGTCCAGGTGTCCGTTTGGACTTTCTAAAGCGCGGTCCACAGCAGAGCGGTAGAAAGCTACACACTCATCCTCAGGGCTTTCCGAGGTCTGTTGTGTGGACAGCAGGTTAACTCCAGAGCTGAAGAAGGTCTGATGGACGTGAAGAGCAGCCAGAAACTCCTGCACACTCAGATGGATGAAGCAGTAGACCTTGTCCTGGTACAGGCCTGGCTCCTCTCTAAAGACCTGTGTGAAGACTCCAGAGTAACGAGCGATCTCTGCCGCGTCCAGCCCACACTCGCTCAGGTCTGACTCGTAGAAGATCAGGTTTCCTTTCAGCAGCTGCTCAAAGGCCAGTTTTCCCAGAGCCTGCACCATCTCCCTGGTCTCTGGACTCCAGGGAGAGTCTGTGGCAGAGCGTCCATCGTACTTGAGGCCCTTGACTTTGGCCTGGACCACGAGGAAGTGGATGTACATCTGTGTGAAGGTATGAGGCAGCTCTTCTCCCTCTTTCTCTTTCAACACATGCTCCAGGACTGAGGAGAGGATCCAGCAGAAAACTGGCATGTGGCACATGATGTAAAGACTTAGTGATTTCTTAATGTGGGAGATGACGGCTGTGGCCTGCTGCTCGTCTCTGAACCTCTTTCTGAAGTACTCTTCCTTCTGTGGGTCGGTGAACCCTTGCACCTCTGTCACCATGGAGACACACTCAGACGGGATCTGATTGGCCGCCGCGGGGCGTGTGGTTATCCAGAGGTGAGCGGAGGGAAGCAGGCTCCCCCTGATGAGGTTCACCAGCAGCTCCTCCACTGAGGCGCTCTCTGTGGGCTCAGTCAGGACCCGGGTCCGGCTGAAGTCCAGAGGAAGTCTGCACTCGTCCAGACCGTCCAAGATGAAGAGCACCTTTAGATGTTCTAAACTGCACAGTCCTTTAGCTTCACTGAAGAAGTGGTGCAGCAGCTCCATCAGACTGAACTGTCTGTCTCTGAGCACATTGAGCTCTCTGAAGGTGAAGGGGAACAGCAGCTGGATGTCCTGGTGGGCTTTGCCTTCAGCCCAGTCCAGACTGAACTTCTGAGTCAGCAGCGTTTTCCCGATGCCAGCCACGCCCTTCGTCAGCACCGTCCTGACTGGCCCCTGCCTCTCTGTCGGCTCTGCTCTGATTGGTTGCTCTGTCGGCTCTGCTCTGATTGGTTCCTCTTCTCTTCCATTTGGTTCTTGCTTTTTTGACTTTCCTGTTTTGACTGACCAGAGTCCAGAAGTCATCTTTTTAAACATGTTGTTTACGAAACCAAGTTTATCTATCACCTGGTCCTTGACTGGTGGTGACTGCCTCCTTATTTCCTTTGCTCTGATTTGCTCCTGTCCCATTGTTGGCTCCTCTCTAATTGGTCCCAGTTTTGGGGCGGGGCCTTTAAAGAGGTCTTCACATAAGATAGTAGCTTCAGATGTGAATCTTTTCCTGGACGCAGCCTGGATGTGCCTAACCTCATGTTCCTGGTTGACCTCTGAGGCCCCTCCCTCTGTGATGTAGAGCTCTGTGTAGATCTGGTTCAGGAGGGTTTGTTTTCCTTCTTTACTGATGCCCTCAGACACACAGCTGAACCTCTGCTTCAGGAGACTCTTCAGTTTGGTCTGACAAACCCCTGAAGGACTTTCTGAAACACAAAAACATGATGATAGGCATCACTAGCCCTGACACAGTGAGCCTGACTGTGGACTTACTGCTGTGTAAACGCTCAGCCAGTGACTCCTGTTTCATCCTTCTCAGGAAATCCAGGGTTATCGTGAGAAAAGCCTCTCGGTTATTCTGCTCTTCCTCCTCCTCCTCCTCCTCCTCTCTATCAAAGCATTCTGGGTCATTTGAGCACAGAACTCTATGGAACCTCTTCAGTTCACCTTTGACAAATGTTACAAGGGTTTCCTCCAGCCGCTAAAATGAGAACAACCAGTCACAAAATCAATCAAAGGACAAATCTAAGAGAAAAGAAGCGAGACACATTTGATAAAGTGCAGACCTTAAATATGGCGTCCAGCTCAGTCTGAGTCGGCTCAGAACTTGGTTCAAATCCTGAATCGTGAAGTTCTGTTTGACTGATGACACACAGTGAAATGAAATCAATATTCTGTTAAAAACTCTACCCTGCTCCTCTGTAGGCCTATATATGCTATTCAGAATGTTGTAAATCCACAAATAAATGTTGATTTGTACATAGTTTTGTGTCTAGGACCACACTAGTAAACAGATCCAATTTATTTAATTATAGACGATTGATTTTTTTGTTTTGCTATTGTTGCCATCCTGTACAGCCCTGCTGATTCTGTGGAAAGGATGAGATATTGGTTGGCGCTCAAGAAAAATTGTAGCAACTCTATTATATGAATAATTTAAAAAAAGTTTAATTAAATGTTTTTTTTAATTATATTTACTGTAATTGATACATTATGTTGATGTTTTATGCTTTCTTTTAATTTTATGCAACTGTGAAGCACCCTGAATTGCCTTGTGTATGAATCGTGCTCTACAAATAAACTTTAATATGTGTCAGAATGTCACCCGTGCTGTTGCTGTATCTGTACAGGAGTGTGAGCCAATCAGCACATATTAGTCCATCCTCTCATTAAAGTGCATATGACAAGATTTATTGCTTTTGGAAATAATGACTTATTGAGAAGGATAACGTCAGTGGTAAGTTCATCAGCTGCATAATTATTGTTTTATTTCAGTGAAGAAGCAATTTTAATGAAGAAATGTTGGGCAAAAACATTATTTTTATGTTTAAGATGCTGACAGGATTAGATTAGGTTGGTTTATTTGAAAGGGGACAGTGCAATTTCCTATAACACATGAACACACATGGTAAAAAAAAAAGCCAGAATTAGCTGGAAGGCTATTTTTCATCTGTAGTCCCCAAGATGTAAAAAGACATTAAAATACAAGCGTGACAATACATTTACAAGTCTTTGACAAATCAATAACAATATAAATGACACTGTAAAATAGCTACAAGCACACCGTACCTGTTACAATATTAAAACATACAAAAAACACTTTTTACATTATCCAAATATACAATACAGCATAACAGGCTCAGGTTTTAATGTACATTTTTTCGTAAAGGCCTCGTAAGTGGTGAGCTGTTTAACCTCCTCAAGTATTGTCATTAGCTGTGGCTGCTGGGGTGCTGTCCTGTGGGTGTCTGGATGGAGGTGTGGTGTTTCTACCGCGCCTCCTCCGGGCGCCCCGTGTTGGTGCCCTGTGGCTACGGCCGAGGTGCTGCTTCCGATGCAGACGGCTCCTTGGATGGTGTTTCCTTACCTGGTTTATCTGTACCCAGCCTTATCTCAGCCTTATGTCCATTGCGTCCATTGTTTTACCTTGAGTGTGTGTGGTGAGTCTCTGGGAAGGTGGAGGAGAATGTTTTAAATCTGTAAAGCACTTTGTGTTACATGAAATGTATGAAAAGCGCCATATAAATAAAGATTGATTGATTGATTGATTGATCGATCACCCAGTCGCCTCTTACAGAGCCTCGAGTGTCGCGCTCAGAGCTGTTTCTTTGGCTGATGAGCTCTGCCAGTGGAGATGGGGCTGAATCATGTGTTACTTTGTATACGAGACTCAGATCTGCAAATCTATGGAGACTGTCCCGGTTTAAAAGGCTATACTTTCTTTTAGAATTGCACAGTGACGATAGTGCCTTGGTTTTTTGCCCATGACGTTAATGGCTTGTTTGTATAATGTTTCCAAAGGTCTTTTGGCGCTGACTTGCCTGAGATCAACTTGTTAGGCAGTAGTTAAAGTGGCTGAGAATAATGGTATGTGGAAAATTATTGCAGCTTCGGTTGACATTTCATTACGGATTGAGCGGAAATTTGTAAGATTAAATGTAATATTTTGCATAATTTGTCAATATGGGCTTTAAAGGAGAGGTGTGAATTGATTAGGAAGTGACATAGATGAAGGTAAAGTTCCAGAGCAGTTTGACTCATTTCCCATTGACTTGACAAGTGTCGGCGCGGCAACAGTTTAAAATTGTTTGCCTTCATCTATGTCACTTCCTGTCGGTGTCCAATAAGGAAGTGAAACTATAAACATCACAAAAATGGCCAAACTAAAGAAAGCTGGGTACAATCTTTAGCAAAATCTTAATTGTGTTTACCATGTTTTAGCAAAAATGTTGTCTAATGATTCATATGCACTTTAAGTTATATCAGCGAGCACTAGTTGTGAACTATCCTCGGTTTAAACTGTGCAACGTTATGTTTGCTCAGGGAGGAGGGTGATGGACCCCTGTTGAAAAGCTTGAAGTTTTAAGTGTCCATTTTTCCACAATGAAGCATTACATAATGATTAGTTGATTTCCTGATTGTGAAATTGTGAAACTAAACTTAATCTTGGCCACATTGGTTTGAGCGTCTAATGCAGGTGGAAGCACTATATAGATTTACCATTGGTACCATTCTGTTATTGTATTGTAAGAATGTTTTGATTAATGTATCAATCAGCTGTTGTGACAATAACATTTCTCTTGTGGATCAATACATTTATCTATGTCACCAGGACTTCAGAACCAGAAACTCACCAAGGCTCAACAGAAGACTCATTATTGAATGTCACAGGAAGATTCTTGGAGCGGTTACTTCTGATGGACTCACAGCTGGGACCAGTGGGAGATGTTTTTGGCACACTGTGATACATGGTACAGTTAGTAAAAAAAAAAAAGGAAAAAAGTATTTATTCAGTATTTTTGATGGACTCACTTGAAATCAGAGGAAGAACGTTCATTTTTGAAGATAATAGGAACATCCTTGGAGCGGTTACTCTTGATGGACTCACAGCTGGGACCAGGACCCTCCTCCATCTTCCTCTTGAGGGAAGACAATTATGGAGGCCTGTTAATTAATAAACAACTATTAGAACTCATACTATAACTTTTTATAATGTGACTATAATGTGATAATGTATGTGCAATAATTCACCAAAACCACAGAACTTAATAAAAAAAAAAAGTTTGTATACATGGCAGAGTTGAAGGGCTAAATCGGTGCCAAGCCTAAACAAATTAGAGTCACTGTCATTTATTTATATATTTACTTATTTAATATTTAATATGGACATAACAATAACATTGGACGAACCAGATGCATTGTTTAACCTCTTAACCTCCACCTGAACCGACCATATTTTCTCCAGTTTGGCTTTACCCAAATCTAAAAGCTTCTTGAAAAAAGCATCAAAATAGCGACAAACATGAGACAAATACGAGGATTAAAATTTAACAAAAAAGCGACAAAAACGCTTTAAAAAAGCAATGAAAAAAAATGTGACAAAGGTTTTGTAGATTTGGGTAAAGCTGAACTGGAGAAAATGCACTTGTTTAAGGTGGGGGTTAAGAGGTTAAACAGTTTCAGTCCAGTGGGGAGAGAGTTCCACAGTGTCGCCCCTTGAAGGAGGCGCTGGACTGTCTGAAAGATTGGGAGCACACAGTCCAAGCTGACGGAGGTTCTGGTGGAGGGTCTGAACCCTGACGGAGGCTCTGGTGGAGGGTCTGAGTCCTGGCGGAGGCTCTGGTGGAGGGTCTGAGTCCTGGCGGAGGCTCTGAGTCCTGGCGGAGGCTCTGGTGGAGGCTCTGAGTCCTGGCGGAGGCTCTGGTGGAGGCTCTGAGTCCTGACGGAGGCTCTGGTGGAGGCTCTGAGGCCTGACGGAGGCTCTGGTGGAGGCTCTGAGGCCTGACGGAGGCTCTGGTGGAGGGTCTGAGTCCTGACGGAGGCTCTGGTGGAGGGTCTGAGGCTTGACGGAGGCTCTGGTGGAGGGTCTGAGCCCTGACGGAGGCTCTGGTGGAGAGTCTGAGCCCTGACGGAGGCTCTGGTGGAAGGTCTGAGTCCTGACGGAGGCTCTGGTGGAAGGTCTGAGTCCTGACGGAGGCTCTGGTGGAAGGTCTGAGCCCTGACGGAGGCTCTGGTGGAGGGTCTGAGCCCTGACGGAGGCTCTGGTGGAGGGTCTGAGCCCTGACGGAGGCTCTGGTGGAGAGTCTGAGCCCTGACGGAGGCTCTGGTGGAGGGTCTGAGCCTCTGGTGGAGGGTCTGAGGCCTGACGGAGGCTCTGGTGGAGGGTCTGAGTCCTGGCGGAGGCTCTGGTGGAGGGTCTGAGTCCTGGCGGAGGCTCTGAGTCCTGGCGGAGGCTCTGGTGGAGGCTCTGAGTCCTGGCGGAGGCTCTGGTGGAGGCTCTGAGTCCTGACGGAGGCTCTGGTGGAGGCTCTGAGGCCTGACGGAGGCTCTGGTGGAGGCTCTGAGGCCTGACGGAGGCTCTGGTGGAGGGTCTGAGTCCTGACGGAGGCTCTGGTGGAGGGTCTGAGGCTTGACGGAGGCTCTGGTGGAGGGTCTGAGCCCTGACGGAGGCTCTGGTGGAGAGTCTGAGCCCTGACGGAGGCTCTGGTGGAAGGTCTGAGTCCTGACGGAGGCTCTGGTGGAAGGTCTGAGTCCTGACGGAGGCTCTGGTGGAGGGTCTGAGCCCTGACGGAGGCTCTGGTGGAGGGTCTGAGCCCTGACGGAGGCTCTGGTGGAGGGTCTGAGCCCTGACGGAGGCTCTGGTGGAGAGTCTGAGCCCTGACGGAGGCTCTGGTGGAGGGTCTGAGCCTCTGGTGGAGGGTCTGAGGCCTGACGGAGGCTCTGGTGGAGGGTCTGAGCTGACGGAGGTTCTGGTGGAGGGTCTGAGGCCTGACTGAGGCTCTGGTGGAGGGTCTGAGCCCTGACGGAGGTTCTGGTGGAGGGTCTGAGCCCTGACGGAGGTTCTGGTGGAGGGTCTGAGCCCTGACGGAGGTTCTGGTGGAGGGTCTGAGCCCTGACGGAGGCTCTGACGGAGGGTCTGAGCCCTGACGGAGGGTCTGAGCCCTGACGGAGGCTCTGACGGAGGGTCTGAGCCCTGACGGAGGCTCTGACGGAGGGTCTGAGCCCTGACGGAGGCTCTGGTGGAGGGTCTGAGCCCTGACGCCTCAGCATGAGGCCAGAAAACAGCGGTGACACAGTTGTTCAAACATTTCAAAATCTATTTCAAAATACTAAAATGTACAAAGTTTTCAAAGGTAAAAAGCTTGTGAATTTGTGTGATATCACAATGATGCCTCTCAGGTTTCTTGTCAAATATATTTCACCCCCAACATATTTATATGAAATGTGTTACTACATTATCACATTTAAAATCATAACGTCATTATTACATCAACAGCTCCAAGTGCGGTGAGTATCCAGCGCTACCTGTTTTTCTAGCTCAGTCATACTTGAGGAGGGAGTGGGTTCTGTGTTTTGTTAAATAGACATGTTAAGTTAACCATGTTGAAGTGCATCAAGAGAGAGTTTTAAATAGTAAAACTAGTTAATGGAGCAGCTTATTCTGCGCCACCAAGTTATTACTGAGGTTATTATTGTGACTGTGATTTAGCACATTTCCAGTCTTTTATTAGACGATTCTGAGGTCGTATCTGTTCATGAGTAAAAATCTTATACTAGACCTATTATTTCAGTTTAAGTTTGTGGTTATCACAGTTTTTAAGGAATAATTTGTTTGCAAGTACGTGATTTGTCCTTATTTACAAACACAGGTGATTGCTGGAGACGTATCTTTTAACAACTTCCTCAAACAATAATATTTTTTTCAGATTTTGTCTCTAGTATTATGTAATGTTTTGTACCACAGGCTGATAATGTAGATTGTATGTGATGTAGATGTAGATTAAATGAAATACTCAAATATGTGAATGAACAGGAGTTTATCCAGTGGTGCTAACTCAACTGATGCACTTCTCTTAGAAAAATAGAAACCTTTCACATAAAAACAGATACCGGTATTATTAAAATGAATATAATACTTTGCTGTACATTCCCACACAATACTTTACAAAAACATTAGCAACATTTCTAATCATGGACAAGTTAACTTACCTGGTAAACACTCTCTCTGTCTTCGAACACCTTCAGTTCTGAGTTATATCCTGTTAAACTGGATTTCTAGGCAAAGGTTAAAGTAGGCGGGGCCTGAGGAATCTGACAAAGAAAAGAAATGTAAAGGTGTCAGGTTACATTCTCTTTTAAAGAAATATGACATGATTAAAAGGATCGATCTAATATCTCATATACGGTGAGTCCCAAACGTTTCCAGACCCTCCTCCGTTTACCTGTGACTCTTTGCTAAATAATTGGTACATCTTTCCCATAAACTGTTACAGTCTTTAAGAATCTGTCCCAAAGAAAATCATCCCATTAACACTTGTATTACCCCCAGAGGGACGACGGAAAAGGATTTAAGGTAAACAAGTTACTTAGTACTGCTTTAACCCAGCACATTTTTCCCAGTTCGGCTTTACCTCAATCTATGAAAATGTACTCGGTTCAGGCGGGGGTTGAGAGGTTAAGACCGTATAACATAGAAATTATGTATGCAATTTATTAATACATTCTTAGTGCAATAAAAACCTAGCTCCCTACTCTCCTCATTACTTCAGCAGAGCCAACCTCCCTTTAACACAAATTGAGATAAAGAGATGTCAATAATGTGTGCCGTTTAATTATATATTGCTCTTATGTTTTTTTATATTATATTATATATCTTCAATGAAGGTACTTGATTCATCTTCTGTACTCAGTAGTTGAAGTCTTCGAATCTACAGAAGATGAATCAAGTACCTTCATTGAAGATGGACAACTCCTGTACGACTGAGAACTTACACAGACATTATATTATATACATTTATTTTTATTATTCTATGCAGTGAGTGTTGGCACCGACACACACACTCAAGCATCAGAGATGTCTCAAGACTTTAAACCTTGTAATCATTTAAAAACTGAACAGCACAAAACATCAGATGTTTTGCAGCTTTATAATGGACAGGGTGACCTCCGATCAGACAAAAGAATCATTCATAATTAAAATGCTAGAACAGCACAAACCAAATAGTTTACTGCACACAACTGACATGTTAGTGTGAGGGGCAGATTCAAGATGGTGCAGGTGGATTTCCAGACACTTCCAGACCTCCGTGAATGCGCAATGTCCTTCAAGACAAATGCGGTTGATGCGTATCATAAACATTAACGTGAACCTGGCCCCCGTCATACTCAACATGGTTTAAAAAATATGTCAATTGTTTGTGCTGTTTTGTGCTGTAAAATATTGTGTTTGTGCTGTTTTCAGAATGGAGTCTATCCTTTTTGCTTGTGTGGCATGACGGGTGTTACTTTAGGATGTTTTTATTATTTTAGCTGACAACGCCACGATAGGAATTTCACCTAAAGAATAATCCGGGTTTTAAAGCTCAAGGCTCACAGGTAAGTACATGATGAGAAATGACAGGCAGTGTTCTATTTACAAATAAAACTTGCTACATTTGTACAATTTCATTCAGTTGCATTTTAGTTCCATCAGTTAAAACGACCTTTTAGTTAAACCACATTTTCGCAGCTTAGTTGAGCCACAGAACATAGCTGGAGAATCCATATTCATTCGGTAAAACGGAACCCAAAAAGACAAGGCAGCAGCTGAAAAGTCCCAGTTACCAGCACTGGAAGCTCGCAGCCTAGATGCAGATAGATGTTAGAACTACAGTATATTGGAGAACTGAGCCATTCTAATAACGGGAGTTGGTTTACCTGCTAAAGAAGCAGGGGGGACAGAGACCTTAGGTCTATGGACACACGACAGACGCTCCAAGCCGCACACCGGAGGCACCACGGAGGACAACATTCAGCGCACCGGGGGGCGCAGGCATGCCGCAGCTGAGCTGCACAAGATCGCTAAATTAGTATCAGTTTAAAAAGGATAAAAAGGCAGGGATTTAGAGGCTAACGCTCACCTGCGCACCCATTATGCAGCGCGCACCCAAACCAGGAAGGAGGACGGACATCAGGAGGGGCGGAGTGAAGGAGTCAGAGAGAGAGAGGGAGGAAAATAGGCTTTTTAAAGGGGCAACGCGTCGGTATAGACGAATAGAATGAGAGCATTTACGCAAGACATTTCAGGGCACACAGTGCACCCTGTCACACTTGGTTCGTGCTGTGCATATCTTTGGTTTATACAGTTCTGTTAAACATCGCACACACCTGTTATATTGACAGTGACGTCATATCCGGACACTTTATTGCTGCGTGATCAATTATGGACAGAACCTCTCGACGCTCCAACTTTTGGCAAGTACATCTCGTTTTAAACAACTATTTGAAGTTAAACTGCAGCTGCTTAATTAGTTCTTTGAATATTAATAATAATACATTTTATTTGTAATGAACTTTACATTTGACACCCAATCTCAAAGTGCTACAGTGGACAGCATAGTTAAAAGCAGTGAAAATGTTGATATTTAGCGGGTAAACTTAATGGTTAGCGCCTCCCAGTGGTATATAAAAAGTAAAGCATGCTGTGTTGGTGTTAATTAAATAATGACAAATGCTTTGACTATATCACTTTGAAGAAAACCTCTTTTCTTTGTCCTCGGTTACCTTGTACACAATAAAATATGATTAACACGTCGTCTTTACCTTTCCATTTTTTACCATTACCACCGTTGGACAATGCGCATTCACACTGGAAGGGGGATTAGAAAATTAGTCGTCAACACTGCCCTATCAGCCTAATAAACACACCAGGATTAAAGATGAATATGAAACCAGGAACTTAAAGTCACAAGGATTTTATTCACAGGTCACCTCACACAGACGCGTCTGTTCCCCAGGTCCCTAACACTCAATCTGTCAGCACCCCACACGGAGAAGACTGAACTCTCTGGGGACACAGACTTCTTCACACCACACCTCAAATTATAATATTCATGAGCCTATACTAAGCGCATCAGTTTCCCATCGTACGAGTCTGGCACTTTCCACTTATCGGCCCATGTCTGCCAGCCGGCCTTGGTAGGGCCCATGTTATCTCTTTGTTTACGTGTGCATGGGGTCTGTTCTCGGAGCCTGTCTGCACATCGGCTCAGTATTTTTCCACTCCACTGTAACAGAAAACTGAGAGGCTCCACAATGTAAAAACAACACTTCTATTGCTAAATTGTTCTCTAAGCAAGACATCATTGATTAGAAACAATCATTCTTTTCATCCCCCTTCTGGCCTCGAAGAGGCCATTTCCTTGTTTCTAATTAATGAAGGTACAGCCGTCGTCAAAACATAGTTGTCCCCTGCCCAATGTATAGTGCCACCACCAGGTGTCGAATTTGGCTTGGGCATAGGCAACCACATCCTCCAGTCCTGTGAAATCATCACTTTCTTCCCATGTATAATTACCACTCACTAATCGTTCCATCCGGAACCTGTATCTCCCAGGACTGGGTTCAATGATACATTTCACTTCCTCAGTTCCATAGGCTCCATCTCGAATCAATATGAAAATAAACATTCCTGCAAAATACAAACACAGCGAAGCAAAACACAACATAACACTCATCATATGGTTCTTAAAGTTATTCTGAGCCACGTGTGTCCTCCCATCCATATCCCAGAGCCTTAAATGCCCCGAGTTGATACAGGCTCGGCTCACCCCCTTCAGGCAGGGACCTGTCCCCGGCCTCTGGGTCCTCCGGGGGCAGGGTCACAGCTGCGTACAACCCCCCCGAAGTCCCCAGAGCCCTGGAGACCATGCTGCGGACGAGAGGGAGAACACAACAGAACAACACACAACACAACAACAGTATTACACCAATTAATATACCCACCTTTTGAAGTACATTATAACTATATTTAGGACAATAATTTTTACTGTCTTCGAGCCAATTATGGTTTAGTTCTGTTTGTTAGAAAGCTCCTTCTAATCGTAAATGTAGAACCCATTCTCTTACTCATTTGTATGAAGTACACTGATACACTATGTTTTCATAAACAAACCTCCACTTTTAGCCGAGCTTTGGAAGCTCAACCACCAATACTTATTCAAGCTCCAAAGATGCTTGATTGTCTTTGTCAGATCCAACCTGCCTCTCCGATTTCCTCTCTTGCTTGGAACACCAAATCGTTACACAAGGGATTCTGTTGCTCGGATAGGACCTCCAGGCCTCCAGAGCCAATCGACATTTTCTCCTTCCATGCTGCCTCCTGCAGCAATAAAAGAAGAACACTCCGGCCTGCATAAAATCAAATTTTACCATGCCATTGTGACCAGTTCTTGGCTCATCAGCTCCTGTCCTGAATCCGTCCCTGCAGCATCACAATTCCTCCTGTAAAGTCCCTGTTCCTGTGTAAAATTAATGTTATCAACCTGGAATGAATATGGATTAAAACATGTTACACTCTCAGTACATAAAATAGTCACACTTATAATCTTATAGTAACTTATGTTTTCTCATTATTTGTTTATTTAGATCCGAAAGAGTCACAATTATTTCTACGGAGATCCAATCGACTCTCCATCTCTTTTTAATAATCATAGCGAGTCTGTGTGCACCAAGAGACGCGATGACCATTAGAAAGCTGGGCAATATATCCTTGAGGTCATGAGTGTGACCTTTTCAGTGACTCTTAAGATACCGGATTTACACTGATCTTATCACATTTTGCTATTTTGAAATAAAACACGTTTGCCAACACCAACTTCAGATTTGAAGACGCCGTTTTACTTACACTGTATGTAAACCTCTATATTCAGAATTCATACCACTCCATATCTCGGCCTCAGATCTAAAATCTAAGCATGTGTTCAAATCTGGATTCAGCCACCCCTTCTTTGGCAAACCACACAATATTTCAACTCACGCATCCAAGGGTTTACCAGTGCAAATGTAAATGATCACTTTTATCACCAACACTCCAAATTAAGATACACCAGTATCTCCCGCTGATCAAAACATAGGACTCCATCTCTTTCCTGTGTTCAACCAAAACCCAACAATTAAACACTACGCCGTCAATTCCTGTACAAAACTCACTCAGTTTGCTCAAATTAAATTCACAACATCTCTGATCAATTTCGGGACGTTCAGAGACCACCTACACAATCAACAAATTGTTACGCCTTAACACACCTTAGACACAAACCCCCAAACAAGCAAATGAACCCCAACCACTCCTATCAACAAAACTCTTCCACACGACAATGGTAACCTGTGGATGTTTACTGTTCAAAGTTAAGGGGACAATATTATTATCAGCTGTAACCTGTGCTACAAAGTAATTGGAGAATTACTATACTGTTCTTGAGAAGCTAATCACACCACTGATTGAATATTCATTTTAATCGTTTATGTACTTTGCATAGATGCCTAAGATCCGCTGCAAATCAGGTAAAATTCAAATTAGGACACCTTTGCCTATAACCCAAAAATTATTAGAAATAATATTTTACTAAACCAATAACGGGCCTTAGCTACGCCTAAACTCGCCTCGCTACACCAAATTATTTTCACTTTGTGTGAACCCTACACTCGCTATGTTTATTTATCACTCTGTAAATATGTTATCTCTTAAAATATTTAATTAAGTGTATTTATCTGTTTATTTCATTATCTATTTCGACTTAATTATTATAGCTGTTTAATTAGGATGCACATTGATCAATTGGAGCATTCTAAAAGATCAAAAAATAAAATGAGAAAAATAGAGATAGATTACCGCCACGCGGAGTCCCATGGGCCCTGGCCCATTGGCAAAACACAAAAGAAATTGATCAAAACAAAATATAAAAATATGTATATTTGCCTAAAAAATTCAAAAATCTAAGTCCGAGTGGAGCAGAGGTCAAGGCATCAGACCTGTGGCAAATTGTGAAACACTAGTCCTCCTGCAGGCGGCTTTTCAGGGACTTTCAGGGGACAGCAGAAGGTGAGCTTCTTTTGTTGACATGTTTCGAGGGCATTTTCTCAGTGAGGCAGCATGGAGCAGACTTTCAGTGATGCGGACTTTCGCTTCAATGCACTTGGACCAATGCCCACGCAAAGCACAACAGGCCTTCGCCTCTCCCCCTTTTACCACCAAAAATTGTCAGAGTAAAAAGTAAAATTCAAAACCAGCATGTCCTATCACGCTCAGCATTTAAAATAGGGTAACATTCAAAAAAACTAACAAAAGTAAAAAATACACGAGTGAATATTGATAATAAAAATTAAAAGAATCCTCTGTCCACTATCAAAAAAGGCTCATGCTCCACTATTGCCTTTGAAGACAAGCATAGTGCTATTAATTTCTCCTTTTATTTTCAATATAATGTAGTTGCTTTTAGGTTGTTAAAACCACATCACTAATAATAAAACTTCAGGAATTCACATACTGGATAACGATCTAATGGAAGGTTTCTTTAACTAGTTATTTCATATGCTTATATTGATTAGTGATCAGTTTCCGCATATATTTTATCCTATTAAATTCAATAGTCTTTTTGTGTCAGACTCTTAGTTTTCGATTATAACGCTATGGCCGTCTTATCAAAAATATGTTTCTCCTAAACACAGTTCGGATTCCAGGTGACCTCCGATCTAACCTCAGGCGCAAACTTTAAAGGATGTAAGAAAGTTTACAAAGCAATTACTTAACTAATTTAAAGGAACCAGGAAAAGCCATCCTGCCGTAATCTGGGCAGCTCTCCTTTTATCAAAGTACCCCTGTACAACTGAGAGCCCGCTCAGACACCTAGAACCTATAAAGATAGAGCTAAGATTCACTTCACCACAAGTCTAAACGATAAAGACAATATTCTATATATCTTTGTATGTCCTGGTACCTTTAGAACCGGACCTACCAACCCAGGGTTCAGAAACAAATCACAGCAGAACAATATGTATTCACTCTATTAGCGCTTCCTGCAAGCACAACATTATATAATAATAAACTAAAAATGCAAGACATTTCACCTTTTATACTTTCTAAATATTGTTTGGCCGTTATCAATATTATTTGTTTTGGTTGTTTGATAAGCACAAATTATGCCCCATTTCCTTTAGCATAATGTCAAAGAATTATACGTCTTGTATTATTATTAAAACAACAACAACAAGCTCTTGGCCTTTACCCATTTATTCTCGTCTGGACCCTGGCCGTCTACATTAAGAGACCGTCGCTTCCTAGATCCATCGCCTTCTGTGGGAACAGACATGTTAGATAAAACCTTTCAACAAAACCTTCTCTTTCTTTCGGTTTTCCCATGTTTCTTGATTACAATAGATTGCCAACTTTCCGCATGGTTTTGTGCCTATCCGACGACACACTCTCAGGTATTCTCTCCTAAGTTGGGGAAAGGGATGTCCCCTTACTATCCCCTCACAACTGTTTTGGTCTTCCACCATTAACATACTTGGTATTATTGTCATACTTAAGGCCAGTATCAGTCCCCACACCCAAAATGGACACCGTAAGGGGCCCATACTCCACATTTTTGTTGATAATCTAATGATACTCTGCCATAGATGTATATCATATAAGTTTATTTGTTGGTTTATCTACCATACAGCACTGTCCCTTTTAAGAAGTCAGAACATGCTTGCATTGCGGAGTCTTTGTGATCTCCTGGGTGGGGGTGGGATTTGTCGGTGGGGGTGGGATTTGTCCTCCCCCCCCCTTCAGTGGGGCCACCGGTCCCACTACCATTTCTAATACGGGCCCAAAGCGGGAGCTCCTCCTCCGGGAGGGGCTTTTGAATCCCGCCCCCTGAGATGGGGGAAAAAATCTTCTCGTTTTTCCACCATTGTGCTGTTACCAGTTCAACCGGTTCCACGCGTTTCCCCACTGTCCGACACTCACTGAGCGCGAGCCCCAGCAGCTCTCCTACTCCTCCAGAGTCCACCACTCTCCCCCGACATTCCTCACACCCTCTTCCCCACACAAGCCACACACATTTGACCACCCGCAATAGACGATTCTAATCAGGCTCAAACAACACGTGTGCCCACGGCGGCTTTCACTCCTCTGACTGTTTCAACAACAAACCACATGGCCCATTCAACATTCAGCACACAGTCCAAATTAAAGACAACACGAAACAACAGCCACACACAGTTTGGGTACCCGACTATGACTCCAACAACATAACCGAACATTAATGCGCCTAATTTTCAATGTTTTCACCCCTAATTCCCCCGTTTTCGCAGACCTCCTCTCCACGAGAGGAGGGGATCCTCGATCCAGGGACTCAAACCCTTTAGGAACCTCGTTCCAGTATACTTTAGGATCCTCGATCCTATTTCAGACAGCCCCTCGGACTGTCAACGGCCGTGTCTCAACTCTTATCTCCAGCCCGCGCGTCCGCGGTGCTGGTCGGACATACCTACGTGCTTATCAGCTTTTACCGGGATATCCCCAACGCGTAGTCCTGTAGATATACTCTCGCTTCTGTAGTTATACTCCCAATTTCTTAACCTCTATTTTGGTTCGGTATTTGGTTCGGTATCTTAGTTATGACGTGTTTTCCCTTCTTACTTCCAAACATCAATGCAGATTTAAACCATCCAACACTTGGCTTCGTTGACTATACTCCTAACTAAAATTTAGACAAAAAATAGCCAATAGACGTACTTTGACACTCGTTAAAAATAGTAGTCAAAAGCAGTCTTACCTTATTCTAGAGTGGACGCGTCCCTGAAGCCGTGGGTGAGTGGTTTTTGGAAGATAAGACACCTGGCATGTCTACCGCGAAGAATTACCGGACCGGACCTTCGCCGTCGTCCGTAGTTGACGACTCCAACCCCCCCTTCAGCACTTTCGGGGTCACCAATGAAGAAAACCTCTTTTCTTTGTCCTCGGTTACCTTGTACACAATAAAATATGATTAACACGTCGTCTTTACCTTTCCATTTTTTACCATTACCACCGTTGGACAATGCGCATTCACACTGGAAGGGGGATTAGAAAATTAGTCGTCAACACTGCCCTATCAGCCTAATAAACACACCAGGATTAAAGATGAATATGAAACCAGGAACTTAAAGTCACAAGGATTTTATTCACAGGTCACCTCACACAGACGCGTCTGTTCCCCAGGTCCCTAACACTCAATCTGTCAGCACCCCACACGGAGAAGACTGAACTCTCTGGGGACACAGACTTCTTCACACCACACCTCAAATTATAATATTCATGAGCCTATACTAAGCGCATCAGTTTCCCATCGTACGAGTCTGGCACTTTCCACTTATCGGCCCATGTCTGCCAGCCGGCCTTGGTAGGGCCCATGTTATCTCTTTGTTTACGTGTGCATGGGGTCTGTTCTCGGAGCCTGTCTGCACATCGGCTCAGTATTTTTCCACTCCACTGTAACAGAAAACTGAGAGGCTCCACAATGTAAAAACAACACTTCTATTGCTAAATTGTTCTCTAAGCAAGACATCATTGATTAGAAACAATCATTCTTTTCAACTTCTTTATCAACAAAGCTCACATACAAATATCGTTTTCAAATTACAGCTTCAAGTTCCCGTTTCAGAGAGAGTTTCCTACGTTCAGGACTAATCTGGGAAGAAAAATGTATTTAATGTAACTTTCAACGTGAACACATGGCATCACATGGCAATAGAGGCCGGGCAGCGCCTGCAGACGACGGCACGAGTCAACATGACGCAAAAAGGAAAGACTCCGTTCTGAGTCAGTTCTGTGCATTTTCCAAAGAGTATGATGACGTCATCGTCCAAAAATGCAATTATTAAAATCTTAAAAACGATAACGGCACAAATGAATGACACTATTTTTTTTCCGTTTTGGAGCATTTTTTAGCAAAATGAGGGGCTGGGTGACCTCGGATTGACCTATAAAAGAATCCTCAATATCTCAAAAACAATAACAGCACAAACGATTGACATATTGTTTATACAATTTTGAGTATGACGGGGGGGCCAGGTTCACGTTAATGTCATAAACACATAGAGAGCCCTCAGACTGAAAACAGAATCATCCATTCAATCTAAATGTGTTACAAGCACAAACGATCGGCACACACTGAATGTGAAACTTTGCCAAAACAGACAAAATAGACTTTAACGTCTAAACCCACATCTGACCCGAGCACTTTCTTCAGTTTAGCTTTACCCGAAAATAAGAAAAGCTTCTGGAAAAAAAGCGTCAAAGTAGCGACGAAAACGAAAAAACAAAGAAAACCCAAACACAGCAGCAACCAAAGAGCCACAAAAACATGCCGGAAACACAACAATTAGAATAATAGGAAAGTGACACAAAATAGACAAAAAGGCGTTGCGTTAATCGTTGCTTCTACATCGTTGTTGTGTTGCTTTTGTGTTAGATTTGCGCAGCACCACATTGGAGATATTCGGTGAAAAGGTTCAACCCTTCGTGTGGTGCCGGGGCTCGACTGCCCCGTCCCTGCAGACCCGGTCTTACGCCCACACCCCAACAGTCCGCATGTGGAACAGCATTTAAGCGATGCGGCGCGGACATCGTGTAGGTCCCAGAACACACGACAGTCAAAGCCGACATTAGAAGTTTACCTCTGCGGGGACAGGGCTGTGTAGCCGCGGCTCTTTTCCAGACCTCGACTCGTTTCTCTGCGACCCGGAAACTCCACCTCGTCTGTCGGAGAAAACAGTCCCATCATTGTGGAGCACGAAGCATTTGGGCAAAAGAACAAGTACACCCATTAATATGACAAATGCCGTCCCTATAAATATTAATAAATTTTAAAAAATCAACAACCGATCACCGACGCCCCCCTCCCCCCCCCAAGCTAGCTCGAGCACCGCATGGCTCAACATGACCAAAGTATAACCATATTTATGTGTGATCACAGTCATGGCTTTAGGTGGTGTTGGGCCGGTCTTTCATTTGTCTGAAACCCAAGTAAAATATAATGTACTTACTTTCAACACGCTCCTCGGAGACGAACCTCTGACGCTGGGAAAAGGCCGAGTTGTTGCCGCGAAGTCAAAGCGAAGTGTATCGGGACCGTAGGGCGGACTGATGTGAACAGTGTCCTTCCGCTAATAGGCCGACGTCAGTTTAATCCAGATTAATTCATCTCAACAGCCTTTTTTTGAAGATGTTACGTTAGATTTATTATTAAAAGTACGCTTTCACCCCTCAGAAATATTTAGTCTGCATTTCCAGCACTATATGTGCGGCGCAATGATATGGGTGTGGGGTTACAAGATCCGGTCTCTTTAGGAAACTTCCCAAACTAAGTCAAGTTCATGTATTTAAATGTTACCCCGACACACCTAAAAGAGTTATTCACCTTTGAACGTATTGGCTTAAGTTAAACATTTAAAACGATCATTGTGAAAACAAACTACAATCTAACGTTACACCAACAAAATGGACTTTTAACAGTGTAGAGACAAAAACGAGACGTAAACGAGGATGAAAACACAGCAAAAAAGCAACAAAAAAAACACAATAATGTGACGACAATGCAAGGAAAAAACTTAGATCCATTTTGTAGGTCTTAGCTTTCAAATGAGGCGTTAGACTGGCCTATAGGCTGTACGCTCCAGAGCTCCAGAAGCTTTTAGATTTGGGTAAAGCCGAACTGGAGAGAATGTGCTCGGTTAAGGCGGGGGTTAAGAGGTTAATGATGGAAACGCCTGGCTGGAGGATTCACCTATTGTACATGTTTTTAGCGGTCGGGTAAACCGGAGCACCTGGAGGAAACCTCCGCAGACACGGGGAGAACATGCAGACTCCACACAGAAAGGCCCCGTGCAGGAAACTAACCGCTGCGCCACCGTTTGGATATTTATGCTCAGAATCTAGAATCACTCCTTGAGTCTGTTCCAATGGCTTTTATTGGGTTGTTTTATCACTTCAGCTTTTTTGGTTTATTTAAAGCTTATTCAACAACAATATCTGAGGAAAAGACAATATCTGACATTATATTTACAAGTCTAAGTCGTATTCGGGTCACGGCTCGTCGTCCCAGGGCGACTGTGGGTCCCGACGCCAAACCAGTTGAACCACTGCTTTAGGGGAACGCCGAGGGTTTTGCTCCTTTACAATAAACCGATACAGGAAGGACTGGGCTTCTCCAGAGAACATCACATGACCTCATTCACTGCATTGATCATTTTATTTATTCATTTCGAGTCAGGAACTTTGGCCCAAACAGTCGGCTGTGTTTGAAACAGACGCTCACTGGCTCAGCAAATGCAATTTCCACACATTTGTTCAGCCTTTGCCAAACAGGACACACAGACTGAAACACTTCTGATATTTAACTATACCTGAAACCTCATCTCTGTGACGTGTTTCATCAATGGATGGACAAGAGAACACGAGGTAACGCGGGGAACAGTCGATGTGTTATCACACTTCATCTGGAACTGAGGAGGTTCACACAACGTCTGTGTAATCTCACATTCACAAAGAAACAAGTGAATACACAAAAAGTATTATTGGTGAAGATGAGCAAATGTAAACGCTCAGAAAGCCAGTGGAACGGAGCAGTGCTGCTGAAAACCCGTCTTAAAACTGTACTTTTATATAAATCAATCTTCATTTTCAGACTCAAAAAGGTTCATAAAAAACATGTAAAAGAGACAGAGACGAAACATGGAGTATATCACTATTATACTTCCTGTTGGATTCTCACGTGGCCAGTGGTTTTCTTCTCCCAATATATTCCTGTGAGGGATTAGCAGTGTCTCATAAATCAATGTTGGAATCTATCTCAGTGTTTGTTTTTATCTTGATGCTCATGGTTAATTCTATATTTAAAAAAAAGAAAAACAATCACGTCAAGACTTGAACTAGTCTGGTGGAAAAAAAAATCATCAAACCTGTCTTTAACACGGTATAAGTTGTATTAAAGTGATAGTCTGTAAGATTGTGAGTGAGGTGAGAGTTCAAGTTCCTGATTGGATCTGAAGAGCCGGTTCACAGGAAAGCTCGTCTCATTGGTCAAAGAGACTTTAGAAAAAATATTATTGAATATTATTTGCATTGCATCACATTTCAGACCCAGTCGTTCAATTATTCACAAAAAAACCTCCTCGTTCATGAACACACGTTTCCACCAGTGAAGTATTTACATCCAATAATATGTTTGAACATGTGACCTGTGACTGTTCATCAGGAACTCACTGGAACAGGAGAAAATAAAACTACAAATATCAAATCAGAAGTAGTGTGTTGCCTGTTCGGCCATTTTGACTTTTTAAATCACATTTGGACACTATGAAATTGGAATTCCGCCATTTATAACTTTAACCTCTTAACCCCCGCCTTAACTGAGCAGATTTTCTCCATTTTGGCCTCACACAAATAAAAGTATCTTGGAAAAAAGTGTCTAAATAGCGACAAAACAAAGATGAAAATGCAACAAAAAAGTGACAACACGGCAACAACGTGAGGAAAAAGATCAGTTTAGATCAGTTTTTTGGGTCTTAGCTTTCAAATTAGGCACCGACCTATAGGCTGTAAGAAGCTTTTACATTTGGGTAAAGTGTGTTCGGTTAAGGCGGGGTTAAGAGGTTAATATACCTACAATACGCATTCAAATGATACAAGTCCTATTGTTGAGCACACGGCACCTTCATGAACACACAGGAATGAAGACGTTTCAAGAAGAGTTTGAAGCTAAATCAAACTAATGGTTTGTGAAATGATCAGAATGAACTTTAAATACACAAAACATACAGGATTACTCAAACATGCAGTAACAAAACACAGCTCCAGTGTTTGAGTACGTCTCTCTGCAGGATGGAGGGGGACCGTGATGGGAGCGGCCATGGCCACCGTGAACTCTATGGGGCGCGAGTTTGGGAGCGACGTAAAGGACATTCTTGTGGCGCTGGGACCGTCTGTGGGAGTCTGCTGTTACACCATGAACCCACACCAGGCCCAGGACTTCACCAAAATCCACCCTGACTGTGTCCCCGACCCAGAGTCCGCTCGGCCACACGTCAACATCCGCCTCGCAAACAGGTACGGCCCGGAGCGGCATATTGTCATGGTAACTGTGACCGTTCAAGTTCCCCTAATGTCAGAAGGGGACACCTCTCCTGACGGGGGACACTAAAGTCTACCTGTCTCTTCCAGACTGCTGTTGGAGAACGGGGGGGGTCCTGCCTGAGCACATTCACGACGACACGGTGCGGGACAGGCCTGAGGTGACGCCCTGCACCTGCTGTAACCCTCAGAAATACTTCTCACACGTTCGGGACGGAGTCAACTTTGGAACTCAGGTCGGCTTCATCTGGATCAGAGGAACTCAACAAGAGACTGTGATGAACGAAGGTCTGAGATGATCAACCAGGAAGAGACAGAAGGTCTGACTGTGATTATGTTCTACAGACATTGTTCTTTCATCGGACACTTTAGAGACAAAGTGTCCTCACACCGTTTTCCAGCTTCTAAGGCCATGTTCACACTTGGTTTATCTACTTCAGTCACTGGTCTAGATCATTGTTTTTCAACCACTGTGCCGTGGAACACTAGTGTGCCGTGAGATATTGTCTGGTGTGCCGTGGGAAATTATCCAATTTCACCGGGTTGGTTTAAAAAAAAAACATTTCGAAAGTAAATTAATTATTATCCGCAAATAATGTTCCGTTGTCAAGTCTCTGTGCAGTGATCAGCAATGTAACCATGTAATACTCTTCCATATCAGGAAGTGGGTGCAGGTCATTTCTTTGAGACAAGAGACTTAGTGATTCATGGATACGACAGGTGGCGGTGACAGTGGCGTTGTGGCTTAGACTATACATTGTTCCTATTCCAGACACTTTGATGGGAACGACTTTATATTGTGAATATGGGCGACAGAGTTTCATTTTTGTTACATTTTCTGCTGGTGGTGTGCCTCGTGATTTTTTTCAATGAAAAAAAAATGTGCCTTGGCTCAAAAAAGGTTGAAAAACACTGGTCTAGATCATGTTCACAGAGCGCAGTAACAACACTAGCCAGCAGGGGGCACTATGTCAATGTTTAGTGAAAGCACAGAAGTGGGCCCTAAATTTACAGCAGGGTCTCTTGGCTTTTCTCACAGAGTTAATAACGGCTAAGTTTAGAACAGCGATAATGACCGGGGACTTTTGTTACAAGAGTTTCATCTGTGTTGATGTTAGTGATACATCTGGACCAAATATATTTGATCAGAACATCATCCATTCATTTGTAACTTATGACCTTTATTTAACCAGGAAAGTCCCACTGAGATTAAGAATCTGTTTTTCAGGGGAGTCCTGGCTCCAGAGGGGAACCTACTGTACATGTTTTTAGTGGTCGGGGAAACCGGAGCACCCGGAGGAAACCTACGCAGACACGGGCTTGTGTTGTTGAGGGTTATTATCGGTTCTGCCTAAATATTTAAACAGGACAGGATTATGAATCACAAAACTCATCTACTGTCGATATGTTTCTGCTCATTTACACCGACTGAAAAAACCTCTTGTCCTCGAGCGTCATATGTGGATTGTTATTGAATCTGATTTCACGGATCTGAAACCATTTGAGTTTGTCAGGAATAAATGAAGGATTGCTTTCTATGCTGGACACATGAGTTCTCCAACACAGGACTTTCATAATAGAGGAGCACAGTGACTTTTGAAAGTAACTCTTCCCAACCCCCCATAGGATCATCAGCCCCACTAGAGCCCCTGAGGATGAGAGTTATTCTCTTCACTTGTTGTGAATGTTTTGCTTCAGTTCTAAGACTTCATAAAATATAAATCAATAATGTCTGAAGTAAAAATGAAAAGAAATCGATGTTGCAAAGTAAACATAAATTGTAACAGTTCATAAATGTTCGAGAATCGATTTATTGTTTCTGGATTAAATCAGGAAATAATGACACATTTTTACAATTTCCACAATATATGACTATATTGTTTTTAGTCACATTATTTACAATTTGTCTGAAATTAATGTTGAAAACAACTGATCTGTTGATGATGATTCTTAAATAATAATAATAATAATAATAATAACAAATTATTATTATTATTATTATTATTCTTAAATACAGATCTATCTTAGTTTATAAACTTTATAATCTTACATTTCCTTTGTCGCTGCTACAAAACATGTTCATCACACTTGATGCTTTTGTGCCTTGAGTTCTGCTGAAGACAGGAGTTCAAATAAGTCTGACAGAACTGCAGTAGGATGCAAACCCAGCCACAAGAGTTTCTGTGAAAGTGGAGCAGATACTAAAGATGAAACGACATTTATAATCAGAGGACACCTCAAAGAAATACAGCAATCCAGCATCAATATCCAAATACACGAACACTCGCTGTGAGTCAGAAGAGCGGAGACGATGCTCCTTTCCTCTGTGATAGAAAGAGTATCGCCCCTTAAACACTCTCAGAGTCCAGGATTCATCATTTCCCCCAAACAGACATTCTTTACCGTCTCCTTTTCTCTTCAGTTTTTTATCACACACAGCAATGTCCACCCACCCAGGGTTCTCCTCTCCACAGCCGTCCCACTGCACCTCCCAGAGGCACCGTCCCTCCAGAGCAGTGGAGGTCAGGACCTGGGGCCGACAGTCGAACCTGTCCTGGTGATCTGGGTACGGCTGCTCCTCCTCCACATGACTCACTGTTCTCAGGTCCTCAGACAGACGGAGCGCTCTGTGAGCTGTGTTCACATCCAGGACGAGGCCACAGGAATCTGAGGGACAAACAAACACAGTGAAGCAAGTTGATGATAGTTGACATGTATCACTAGACCTGTTGAATGGTACAAGTCCTGTGAACCTGAAACTCACACTTCATCAGACCTGGAGTTAAGTATTGGGCACCGGAAGGTTTCATCCTAAAACACAATGAAACATGGTCATTGCTCAAAGTCCAAAAGTGTATCCTGTACTTCTACAGTTTATGTCACAGGTGAGGAATAAACACAGAACTGACAATACCAAGTATTTTGGCGTCTTATGAGAAAAACAGTTATTCAGATCATACTGCTGTTTATTTGGGAAACAGTTCCTGATAGAGCAGAGCTCAGATCAAATCACAATCTGAATGTTTGAATGAAAGACTGAAATTAATCAAGTAGTAAAATATTCTTTGTAGCAGCGGCTCAGATGGTAGAGCGGGTCGTCTTATACCTGGAAAGTTGGAAACTCGAATCCCATATTTATCACAATTCATATTTTTTCTCTAAATGTTATTGCTCCATGTTTAAGACGTGTAAAGGAAACTGAATTTTGATTTGAAAACAATGTTCCCTCATTGAAGTGAAGTCGATGTGACAGAATACCTCACGGGCTTCTCACCTGAGAGAGTCCAGGCAGAAGTGGGACTGGTTTTGTAGAGCGCTCAGGAGCTCAGCGGAGGGTCCTGGATGGTTGTAGCTCATGTCTAACTCTCTCAGATTGGAGGAGGGAAAGCTCAGAGCTGAGACCAGTGCAGCTCCGCCCGTCTCAGAGACCAGACATCCAGACAGACTAAAACCACACACATTTGATTTACAAGACAATTCTTCCCTCTAAGACATTTCTGGGTCAAAGCAGGAACTGAACTGTCAAACTGTGACCAGGAGAGAGTTGGATTTCAGTGGCATCGAGGCACTGCTTAAAACCTGAAAGTCACAGGATCAGACTCACCTGAGGGTCTGCAGTCTGCATGTCGCGCTCTTCAGTCCAGAACACAGCAGCTCTACTCCTGAGTCCCTGAGGTCGTTGATACTGAGATCCAGGAGAGTTAGACTTGTTGACCTGAGGACCGTGGACAGAGGACCACAGCACTCCTCTGACAGGAGACAGCCCCTTAATCTGGAGAGACAGTGGCACATCAGACTCTTAAAGTCCTACTGGTAAAATCACTAATAAGAGTTTGTAAAATGTTAATAGAACAAACCACAGAGGAACTATTTGACAACAATTCAGGGCCTGCTCTCAGGTCGACTGTAATTATCTAAGACTGACACCTCACACCATTTACTGGAAGTATATTTAGTAAAAAACACATTGGCCTCATTTATCAAACTTGCGTTGGATGAAATCAGAGAGTATATGCGGTGTAGGAAAAATCAGCGCCTGTTTTGGCATTTATCAATCTGACGTGAGCCAGTCAGGAGGAGGTGCACACGATGCACCAGTTTGAACTAATCACTAAACAGTTTTAACAGCATGGATTACATCGCCACATTGCATATAATCCTCTTTGGTGATTTAAACATGAAACTAGGCTCTTGCTAATTGTAGGTATATCAGACAGAGTTTGAAAACAGACGCTGCTAAATTCTTTTTCTATACTATGATAATGCCACATCTGTGGGACTGTGTCACCAGCTGGTCTCAGTAAGACAACGCTGAAACCATCAACTCTGTCTATAAGCAGCTCTGAAGGTCCTGGACATGAAACCTTTTCATCATCACCATTGCAGTTTATTGGACAAATATAAACTGCTGAACTGGGAAAACGTCAAATTTCAAGATGTGAATCTGTTTTTTTAAATCTTACGTGGTTTGGCTCCTCCTCCACTTTCTAATTGTGTAAATCTGAGCAGGAGACAAACTAGATCCACTATCTCAAACAACCTGTTAGTTCCTCTCAGGAAAAGTGCCTTTAGCCAGTCGGCCTTTTCAGTGAGAGCCGTCCAGCTCTGGAATATTATCCCCTCTCATATACGCAATGTTGGTACATTAAGAACTTTCAGAAATATGTTAAAACCACGGTTACTTGAGAATCAAACTCGTGCACATCACCATTACTGTATTTTATTTCTTGCTGCTTTTGTGCTTCCTGCTGCCATTGTAATTCTGCCTGTGTGTAATTGTCCCTGGTGTTGATGATGCACCATGTGTAGAGCTTGAGATCCAACTAATAAACTGTTTTACCATTTCATAGGCTAATAATGATTATTGTACAGACAGTGCGTGTAGAAACAGAGCTCCCCATGCATCAGACAGTCATGAAAACCACAGTCATGGACAAGAAAGGAGTCGATGACGAGCGCAACGCCATGGCCTTCACCAACGCCATGGCCTTCACCAGCGCCATGGCCTTCACCAGCGCCATGGCCTTCACCAGCGCCATGGCCTTCACCAGCGCCACGGCCTTCACCAGCGCCTAAAACACTGACAGTGACTCGGGGCATCCGGGCCGATCCAGTGATACAAGTCTTTGCCGCACAAAAATACGGAAAAAATGACGAGCGTAACGAACAGTCGTAACTCGCTACTGAGGCCGATTTGAGCGTAACCTGAATCGTTGGATGTTGTGATATTGGAAATTTGAAATTTGGTGCGATAGCGCCCCCTGCAGAGCACAAAATAAAAATTTATGATGAAAAAAATTTAACTTTGTCAGACATCCTTCACGTGACCCCGAACAAAAAAGTCATTGATGCCCCGCCCCTTTTCCCACCGTGTTGCCATGGCAACGACCCGTTCTCAACTTTGGCGCAGCCAAACCAAAATTGGTACACGCGTGCGTCATGACTGTCCGAACTAAAAAGTACATTACATGGTTGCTAGGCGACCAACAGGAGGTCGGCCATTTTGGGAAAATCAGCGCCGAAGGCGCCATTTCTTGCCTTTGCTCTTTTACAAACTCCACCGAGGGTGGCAGCGACATAAGCAGGTAGGGCGCGGCAGAGCCTCCCGGTTATTGCGGCGGCGTGCGATGTCATGCGGCAACCGGCCAACGAGACCCGCGAGGGCCTCTCAATGCCGCTTGCGGCTTTAATTGTTGTTATTGTTTGCTGCTGGTGATCTACATCTTGTCCAGAGACTATGGTTGAAAACTAGCTTTAGAGCTAAAACTGGCTCATTTACAGAGATGTTGATTAATGTGCATTGTCCCTGTTCAAATAAATGGATAAAATAAAAACAGCGTAAATGTTTATGGACAGACTTTGATTCAGTGCTGCATCGAGATGGTCCTCTACGCCACGGGGCATTTATGATCAGTTGCTCGTGCGTACGGCAGGACTGGAGCGGAAAGCACAGGTTCATAAATGCCACGCGCCCTCTGGCGTACGTCACAAACACACACACACATACACCATTTCTGTGGCAGTGTTGATAAATGAGGGCCAGTATGTGAATATGTTTAAAGCTTGTTGACAAACTTGCTGGATGAAGACGTGACATCTTGGCTTTGTTTCCTGAAAATTGCTTTAGTAACTAAGCGGCTAAAACGATCTTAATTCTGTACAAACTAACTCTGTCCTCACCTGAGTGTCTCCAGTCTGCATGGGGCGCTCTTCATTCCCTCACACAGCAGCTCCACTCCTGAGTCCTGGAGGTTGTTGTAACTGAGATCCAGGTGTCTCAGACTGGAGGACTCTGAGCAAAGCACTGAGGCCAGAGGACCACAGCAGCTCTGGGACAGAGAACAACGAACCAATCTGGAGAAACACAAGGACATAAATGTCAGCACAGGCGGTAACAGTCTGTAGCCTTTAAAGAGACACTTGCCTTTAGTCAGTGAGTGGGAATAATAATAATAATAATAATAATAATAATAATAGTGAGCAGTTTGTTTGCTTTATCATCACTGATCTGTTAAGCCTCGCTCACAACCGGCCGTAGAACTTTTAGGTCGTGTGATTTCTGGCGTTTCAAATGGCTGAGTTTATTTCTTGTTGGTGGAATCGTAGTTGTGGTGTTCAGATCACCGCGCACCAAACGTGCGTCACACGGAGCTGCTCAGACGTGCGGCTGTTGCTTCATTCGTGCAGCAAACGCAATAAACGTACTGACCGTGGGTTCATGCGGCTTCGATCTGTACGTCGTGTGAACCAACGCCGTGCGTGATCTCAGAGGTTACCGGCGTTTTGGAGCGAATAGCCTCTATATGTCGCTCTTGGATACAGAGAAGGCGCAGGTTTGATCAGTATGACACTTTTCCAGGAGCCTGAGAGCGAAAGCCACGGTTACTACAAGTCTTATATTCACATAGATCCAGAAAAGCTTTGGTGAAGCTGCTGCATAAGGCCTTTCTCTCTCCTCGCCCTCGTCCCCTCGGCGTGTTGCAGAAACTTTGTACTTTGTCCCGGGTCAGAGGCGGCTCTGAAGCTTCATACAGCCGAGTTTCCACTCTCGCCGAACGGGCAATTCACAAACGACTTAAGCCAAATGTTTAGAGGACGCAGGCGATATCTGAGCGAGCGTTGGTCGCACTAATGGTGTGTGTGACGCACGACACAATCACAAAGTCTGTAAGTGCGACAAACGAAAAGCTCCGGTCGGAGGTAGGATCGAAAAACTAAAATTCTTTCGGTTCTTTTTCTCTCTAGACGGTAATATATGACCCGCAGTCAGTCTAAAAAAAAGCAACATGAACGTGTGCGCTGATAATGAGCCGCTTCAGCGCAAATGGAGCAAAGCAAAACTATAACAAATCTATAACTTAAACCAAGCAAAGCTATAACGTACTAAACTTTTGTAATAGAGATGGCTCAGCCGCGGTCTGCGCCAGGACTGAGCCAGGACTAAACCAGGACTCACACCGGTTGTAAAACCCAGAGCCAAACTAAACCAGTTATTATAAACCAGGACTGAATAAGAAACTTGAGTTTTTAGGCAAATTGAAAAACAAAACAGAGCAGTGACAACAAGAAAGACGTGTTTACCTTTAGCGACAGACCCGGAGGCTGAGTTTACAACTTCACAAGCAGCTGCAGTGAGGGGAATATCAAAGATTGTTTGTGTATTAGACATTTTTAGTACAGTTGTTGTACATTATTAGTGACAGAGTGAGCGCTCACACCATGTACGGATCTTTGACAGGAAAGTGCTTTCGCTTCGTCAAAGCGCAGTGTGTTTAGAAAAGTTTATCCGAAAGAAACCGTGTCCTGATGTGGATCTGTCTCTGCAGCTCAGGAGGTAATAACGTCCTTTCTTTCTTTTCATCACTGCTTAAGTGGAAATTGTGCTCAAAACACGAAGTTACAGGTGACGCTGCTGCACCTGTGGAGCTTCTGTTTTGCTGTTTTAGGACTTTTTCCTGAACGACACTTTTTATACAAGTTATTTTAATTGAATTAAAATGACATAGGTATCGGAAAAAGTACCGTTAAGGCACCGGCACCGAAAAGCAGGTATCGTTAAAGTCATCAAAAAAAACGAACGGTGCCCATCCCTAGTGACGCACGACACATGCACGAAGTCTGTAAGTGCGACAAACGAAAGACACACACTGGCCGTACAGACGACGCACGCAGACGTACGGCGTTTTTGCAACCTGGAAAAAACGTAAGCGCCGTAGAGTTTGTTTGACGTCAAAGAACCTCTGACTCCAAAATAAGCGTCACACGTTTTCTTGAGTTTTGTGCACGTTTGTGACCAGAGCTTTACATATGGGTAAAAGTTTACAGGTCTATGTTTATGGATAAAGGACATTATTCAATAACATGGACATGATGTTGATCAGTAGAAAGGAGTTTCTGCAACAGTGGTGCAGTGGTTAGCACTTATGCCTCAGAGCTAGACAGTCCCAGGTTCAATTCCTGGGCGGGGCTTTCTGTGTGGAGTTTACATGTTTCCTCCAAACCTCCAGAATGGAGCTACATATGGCCTGATGTGATGTAATGTTTGATTAAGACTTTGAATGAATCAGTATTAGCCAACGTTTGTTGTGTTCTTACTTCAGGGTTTCCAGTCTGCAAGTGGAGCTCTTCAGTGCAGAACACAGCTGCTCCACTCCTGAGTCCTTCAGGACGTTTAAACTGAGATCCAAGTCCCTCAGACTGGAGGACTCCAGGACAGAGGACAGAGGACCACAGCAGCTCTGGGACAGGGAACACTGTCTCAGACTGAAAGAAAAAAATAACCAGGGCTCCAGATTGTGGGAGTTTTCAGCACCAGAACATAGATGCATCACTTTAGATGTAGGGCTGGGGATCGTTAAACAATACTAGTATGATATCGACAAAATAAAAGCATAGAAAGCAGGTCCCGAAAAAATTATATCTTTAGATCCAAGTTTTGACGTCTGTTGGTCCAGGGACGGCGTTAAAGGAAGTGACTCATTTGTTTCAGCTCAAATAAATGAAACAAATTCTTTTATGGAATAAATTAACATTATTGTTCTGTTTTCTGGTTCTGAATGACAAATATTTTAGTATCATTATTTAAAAAAGTATCGAAAACAAAGTATTGTTAACGTTCCAATATTGGAAAAAATATATATAAATCCACTAAATGTTTTAAATAATATCGGCCTTTGGAATAGGGTGAACAAACTTGATATTTGTGCATAATTGACCTTTGTGTGACCCAATGGTTGTATGAGTGGTCAGCATGGCGCCTTTACTTTCCATCACGGTGCCTCTACAACGCTCCAGGATCAATTGTTTTCTGAGAGGGTTCATCAGCAGCGAAAACCACCAGAAACTCTAAAACAATGGATCCTGGAGCATCATATGAGCCACTGTGATGGAAACTAAAGGTCATGCTGATGCAGCCCCTGGGTAATTAAAGGAACAGGCACCGTTTTTACAAACTGTTCTAACCTGAGCTTAGACGAGTTGATGCGTAACTGTCTGGTGTTTGTGCGTGCGCTCAGTCACGTAAATGCGTTTAGCCGCTCCCAGCAAAGGTATAGCCCCAAACTGGGGTGAAGTTAGAAGCGACCGAGCTGTTCCACGTTTCCCCTATTTACACGATCCAAGTGTAGTCACACAAAATTAAACATATCGATTTTCTAAGCAGATAAAAAGGGGAACTATATTGTGAGGCGTAATAACACATCGACATATCACAGCGCGGACATCGAAGTACTCCAGCTGTTATTACAACTCAAAATATATAGTTCCCCTTAGAAAATCGATATGTTTAATTTTGTGTGACTAGACTTGGATCGTGTATCGTTTCACGTAACTGTATTTAAATAGAGGAAACGTGGAAGAGCTTCTATCTTCTAACTACATTTAAAAAAAAAAAAAAATCCATAATGTATCTCTAACTTAAATATTAACACATTCTAGTAGAATCGGCTCCTCAGGTGTTATGTAACAAGTGAATATTGTTTTGTACCATGAGAATTGTATGGTATTGTAAAATGTCTTCAATTCAAAACAACTCAGTCCAAATGACTGATATTTGAAAATGTTTCTAAAATGGAACACACAAAGTTTACACAGAAATAAGATATAGAAATATTTAGAGTCTGTTTTTCATAATTCTTCACATGTGCACTTACATAATGTTAATGAAGATGCTAAATGACCATTTCTATGCCTGTGAGTAAACCAGATAATCCTCTGAAGGTTCTGTATATTATTTGCTGTTTCAGTAGCTAGTCCAGTATCTAGCACAAACATGATTTTAAATAAGCCAATCAATCTATTTGTTCCTCACCTGAGAGTTTCCAGTCTGCAGTTGACACTCATCAGTCCAGAGCAGAGCACCTCCACTCCTGAGTCATGAAGGTCATTGTCACTGAGATCCAGGTTCCTCAGACTGGAGAACTCTGAGCCGAGGACTGAGGCCAGTTGGCCACAGGAGCTCTCAGACAGAGAACAGTGACTCAAACTGAAATACAGGACATTATAATAACTACATTAACTGAAGTCCTAATCAATACAGCCTAAAACATAATAATACAGACCACCCTTGATTAGTATTTAATCATTAAAGTCACGGTCTCTGATTTTATTTATGATTATGGAACTTATCTGTTGCTTCCACACTTTTCAATCTTCCGGCCTCATAACAGAACTGAGGTGGAGCCACAAAGACCTTTCATGAAATAAACTCTAAACCACTCCCAGTGGTTTTCAACTCTACAGCTCCAGTTATTAGTTTAATTACTATAACAGGCACCATAACACAGGGCCACCAAAGCTCACCTGGACATCATGAATTTAAATAAAGCATCCCACTGAAAACTTGAACTAGGTCTGTAATAAACATGAGAAAAGAATGAGAAAAAAAGACAAAAATAAGGCGTATAAATGTGTTTTCTGAAAAACAAAGGGAATGAAATGAAAATATGAGGTAGAGAAAGTATCATTAGAACAATGTTTTTAATGGTCCTCGTGATCAGGAGATGACTAATAAAGGTTGACCAGTAGAAATGTTTATTTTTGCCAAAATATCCAGGCGTTCATGTCACTTTACCTGCCGTTGACATGGATTTGTAAAACTATTCAATCTGTTGTTGCACAGTTTCCGTAAGACCTTTGAAAGCGAGGAATGAGTACGTTCCAAAACAAAAGACAGGAAGTCTCTATCTCTTTCCGTTCCGGAGTAATCGGTAAAAAAAAAAATATGTACAACAGATGGTGTAGACACTCGTGACCGAATTGCAACTTGATGTTATTCCGACCCCTTGAGGCAGGGGTGTCAAACGTACGGCCCGCGGGCCAGAACCGGCCCGCCAGTGGGTTCAGTCCGGCCGGTTTAAGTTCCGAAAAACTGTGAATAAATGTTTTGCAACATTGTACAATCGCTGATCAGTTTTTATGCATAGTGCAGTTGAATAAATGTTAAAGTGAGTAAAAGTGTTGAAATTGCACATACTTTTCTTAAAAACTCTTAGGTTGTTCATAATATATTTAGTAAAAGGTACAATTCATTTCATATGAAGATTTTTAAAATTTACTTCTTCTTTGCACTAATACAAAGAAAAAAAGTGGACTTATTGTTAGTTCTATGTAATTTTGGAATGAGTTTACTGGTCTGGCCCCCTTGAGATCCGATTAAGTTGTAGACGGCCCCAAGACCAAAATGAGTTTGACACCCCTGCCTTGAGGCCTACACACATTTTAAAGCTCGGACTCTGATCATCGCGATGCAAAAATCGGTTTCGATTTCATGACACCCTCTAAGGTCCGTGACCTCACTGACCCACAAGGGTTTTAATATTTGTGAATAAAATGATGTAACTCACATGGCCGTTTTGCTGGCTTTGATGGCTGGCAGAAGATTCAAAAATGCAGTTGGCGAAGCAGAGTATTTCCTCAGATCAAAGACCTCAAGTTCAGCATCTGAGGACAGTAGGATGAAGACCAGAGCGGACCACAGAGCAGGAGTCATGTCAGACAGACGTCCTTCTGTGATGTTTGTCTGGATCTGTTCAACCAGTGTGTGGTCGTTCAGTTCATTCAGACAGTGGAACAGGTTGATACTTCCCTCAGTGGACAAACCCTCACCAATCCTTTCTTTGATGTACTCAATAGTTTTCTGATTCATCTCAGGGCTACTTCCTGTCTGAGTCAGTAAAACTGGTAGCAGACTCTGATTGGTTGGCAGAGACAGCCCCAGGAGGAAGCGCAGGAACAAGTCCAGGTGTCCGTTTGGACTTTCTAAAGCACGGTCCACAGCAAAGCGGTAGAAGGCTGCCTCAGACACAGACCTTCTACGTCTTCGTTTTGTGGACAGCCGGTTAACTCCAGAGCTGAAGAAGGTCTGATGGACGTGAAGAGCAGCCAGAAACTCCTGCACACTCAGATGGATGAAGCAGTAGACCTTGTCCTGGTACAGGCCTGGCTCCTCTCTAAAGACCTGTGTGAAGACTCCGGAGTAACGAGCGATCTCTGCAGCGTCCAGCCTACACTCGCTCAGGTCTGACTCGTAGAAGATCAGGTTTCCTTTCAGCAGCTGCTCAAAGGCCAGTTTTCCCAGAGCCTGCACCATCTCCCTGGTCTCTGGACTCCAGGGAGAGTCTGTTGCAGAGCGTCCATCGTACTTGAGGCCCTTGACTTTGGCCTGGACCACGAGGAAGTGGATGTACATCTGTGTGAAGGTATGAGGCAGCTCTTCTCCCTCTTTCTCTTTCAACACATGCTCCAGGACTGAGGAGAGGATCCAGCAGAAAACTGGCATGTGGCACATGATGTAAAGACTTAGTGATTTCTTAATGTGGGAGATGACGGCTGTGGCCTGCTGCTCGTCTCTGAACCTCTTTCTGAAGTACTCTTCCTTCTGTGGGTCGGTGAACCCTTGCACCTCCGTCACCATGGAGACATACTCAGACGGGATCTGATTGGCCGCCGCGGGGCGTGTGGTTATCCAGAGGCGAGCGGAGGGAAGCAGGCTCCCCCTGATGAGGTTCACCAGCAGCTCCTCCACTGAGGCGCTCTCTGTGGGCTCAGTCAGGACCCGGGTCCGGCTGAAGTCCAGAGAAAGTCTGCACTCGTCCAGACCGTCCAAGATGAAAAGCACCTCTAGATGTTCTAAATGGCACAGTCCTTTAGCTTCACTGAAGAAGTGGTGCAGCAGCTCCATCAGACTGAACTGTCTGTCTCTGAGCACATTGAGCTCTCTGAAAGTGAAGGGGAACAGCAGCTGGATGTCCTGGTGGGCTTTGCCTTCAGCCCAGTCCAGACTGAACTTCTGAGTCAGCAGCGTTTTCCCGATGCCAGCCACGCCCTTCGTCAGCACCGTCCTGACTGGCCCCTGGCTCTCTGTCTGCTCTGCTCTGATAGGTTCTTCTATCTGCTCTGCTCTGATTGGTTGCTCTGTAAGCTCTGCTCTGATTGGTTGCTCTTCTCTTCCAGTTGGTTCTTGCTTTTTTGTCTTTCCTGTTTTGATTGACCAGAGTCCAGAAGTCATCTTTTTAAACATGTTTTTTACCGGACGTTGTTTCTTTATCACCTGGTCCTTGACTGGTGGCGACTGCCTCCTTATTTCCTTTGCTCTGATTTGCTCCTGTCTCATTGTTGGCTCCTCTTTGATTGGTCCTAGTTTTGGGGCGGGGCCTTTAAAGAGGTCTTCACATAAGATAGTAGTTTCAGATGTTAATCTTTTCCTGGACGCAGCCTGGATGTGCCTAACCTCATGTTCCTGGTTGACCTCTGAGGCCCCTCCCTCTGTGATGTAGAGCTCTGTGTAGATCTGGTTCAGGAGGGTTTGTTTTCCTTCTTTACCGATGCCCTCAGACACACAGCTGAACCTCTGCTTCAGGAGACTCTTCAGTTTGTTCTGACAAACGCCTGAACGACTTTCTGAAACACAAAAACATGATGATAGGCATCACTAGCCCTGACACAGTGAGCCTGACTGTGGACTTACTGCTGTGTAAACGCTCAGCCAGTGACTCCTGTTTCATCCTTCTCAGGAAATCCAGGGTTATCTTGAGAAAAGCCTCTCGGTTATTCTGCTCTTCCTCCTCCTCCTCTCTATCAAAGCATTCTGGGTCATTTGAGCACAGAACTCTATGGAACCTCTTCAGTTCATCTTTGACAAATGTCACAAGGGTTTCCTCCAGCCACTAAAATGAGAACAACCAGTCACAAAATCAATCCAAGGACAAATCTAAGAGAAAAGAAGCGAGACACATTTAATAAAATGCAGACCTTAAATATGGCGTCCAGCTCAGTCTGAGGCTCGAAACTTGGTTCAAATCCTGAATCGTGAAGTTCTGTTTGACTGATGACACACAGTGAAATGAAATCAATATTCTGTAAAAAACTCTACCCTGCTCCTCTGTAGGCCTATATATGCTATTCAGAATGTTGTAAATCCACATAAATAAATGTTGATTTGTACATAGTTTTGTGTCTAGGACCACACTAGTAAACAGATCCAATTTATTTTAATATAGATTGATTATAGATTATTTTTTTATTTTTTGCTATTGTTGATACACATTGTAAATTGAACTGTTGAAAGCCATCCTGTACAGCCCTGCTATTTTTGTGGGTAGGATGAGATATTGGTTGGCGCTCGAGAAAAATGGTAGCAACTCTATTATATGAATAGTTTAAAAAAAAAGTTTAATTAAATGTTTTTTTTAAATTATATTTACTGTAAATGATACATTATTATGTTGATGTTTTATGCTTTCTTTTAAGTTTATGCAACGGTGAAGCACTTGCTGTGAAGCACTTTGAATTGCCTTGTGTATGAATCGTGCTCTACAAATAAACTTTAATGTGTGTCAGAATGTCACCCGTGCTGTTGCTGTATCTGTACAGGAGTGTGAGCCAATCAGCACATATTAGTCCATCCTCTCATTAAAGTGCATATGACAAGATTTAATGCTTTTGGAAATAATGACTTATTGAGAAGGATAACGTCAGTTTTAAGTTCATCAGCTGCATAATAATTGTTTTATTTCAGTGAAGAAGCAATTTTAATTAAGAAATGTTGGGCAAAAACATTATTTTTATGTTTAAGATGCTGACAGGATTAGATTAGGTTGGTTTATTTGAAAGGGGACAGTGCAATTTCCTATAACACATGAACACACATGGTAAAAAAAAAAAGCCAGAATTAGCTGGAAGGCTATTTTTCATCTGTAGTCCCCAAGATGTAAAAAGACATTAAAATACAAGCGTGACAATACATTTACAAGTCTTTGACAAATCAATAACAATATAAATGACACTGTAAAATAGCTAAAAGCACACCGTACCTGTTACAATATTAAAACATACAAAAAACACTTTTTACATTATCCAAATATACAATACAGCATAATAGGCTCAGGTTTTAATGTTAATTTTTTCGTAAAGGCCTCGTAAGTGGTGAGCTGTTTAACCTGGATGGATGGAGATGTGGTGTTTCTACCGCGCCTCCTCCGGGCGCCCCGTGTTGGTGCCCTGTGGCTACGGCCGAGGTGCTGCTTCCGATGCAGACGGCTCCTTGGATGGTGTTTCCTTACCTGGTTTATCTGTACCCAGCCTTATCTCAGCCTTATGTCTATTGCGTCCATTGTTTTACCTTGAGTGTGTGTGGTGTGTCTCTGGGAAGGTGGAGGAGAATGTTTTAAATCTGTAAAGCACTTTGTGTTGCATGAAATGTATGAAAAGCGCCATATAAATAAAGATCGATTGATTGATTGATTGATTGATCACCCAGTCGCCTCTTACAGAGCCTCGAGTGTCGCGCTCAGAGCTGTTTCTTTGGCTGATGAGCTCTGCCAGTGGAGCTGGGGCTGAATCATGTGTTACTTTGTATACGAGACTCAGGTCTGCAAATCTAGGAAGACTGTCCCGGTTTAAAAGGCTATACTTTCTTTTAGAATTGCACAGTGACGATAGTGCCTTGGTTTTTTGCCCATGACGTTAATGGCTTGTTTGTATAATGTTTCCAAAGGTCTTTTGGCGCTCTGACTTGCCTGAGACCAACTTGTTAGGCAGTAGTTAAAGTGGCTGAGAATAATGGTATGTAGAAAATTATTGCAGCTTCGGTTGACATTTCATTACGGATTGAGCGGAAATTTGTAAGATTAAATGTAATATTTTGCATAATTTGTCAATATGGGCTTTAAAGGAGAGGTGTGAATTGATTAGGAAGTGACATAGATGAAGGTAAAGTTCCAGAGCAGTTTGACTCATTTCCCGTTGACTTGACAAGTGTCGGCGTGGCAACAGTTTAAAATTGTTTGCCTTCATCTATGTCACTTCCTGTCGGTGTCCAATAAGGAAGTGAAACTATAAACATCACAAAAATGGCCAAACTAAAGAAAGCTGGGTACAATCTTTAGCAAAATCTTAAATATAATTGTGTTTACTATGTTTTAGCAAAAATGTTGTCTAAAGATTCATATGCACTTTAAGTTATATCAGCGAGCACTAGTTGTGAACTATCCTTGGTTTAAACTGTGCAACGTTATGTTTGCTCAGGGAGGAGGGTGATGGACCCCTGTTGAAAAGCTTGAAGTTTTAAGTGTCCATTTTTCCACAATGAAGCATTACACGATGATTAGTTGATTTCCTGATTGTGAAATTGTGAAACTAAACTTAATCTTGGCCACATTGGTTTGAGCGTCTAATGCAGGTGGAAGCACTATATAGATTTACCATTGGTACCATTCTGTTATTGTATTGTAAGAATGTTTTGATTAATGTATCAATCAGCTGTTGTGACAATAACATTTCTCTTGTGGATCAATACATTTATCTATGTCACCAGGACTTCAGAACCAGAAACTCACCAAGGCTCAACAAAAGATTCATTATTAAAGGCAATAGGAGGATTCTTGGAGCGGTTACTTCTGATGGACTCACAGCTGGGACCAGTGGGAGATGTTTTTGGCACACTGTGATACATGGTACAGTTAGTAAAAAAAAAAAAGTAAAAAAGTATTTATTCAGTATTTTTGATGGACTCACTTGAAATCAGAGGAAGAACGTTCATTTTTGAAGATAATAGGAACATCCTTGGAGCGGTTACTCTTGATGGACTCACAGCTGGGACCAGGACCCTCCTCCATCTTCCTCTTGAGGGAAGACAATTATGGAGGCCTGTTAATTAATAAACAACTATTAGAACTCATACTATAACTTTTTATAATGTGACTATAATGTGATAATGTATGTGCAATAATTCACCAAAACCACAGAACTTAATAAAAAAAAAAAGTTTGTATACATGGCAGAGTTGAAGGGCTAAATCGGTGCCAAGCCTAAACAAATTAGAGTCACTGTCATTTATTTATATATTTACTTATTTAATATTTAATATGGACATAACAATAACATTGGACGAACCAGATGCATTGTTTAACCTCTTAACCTCCACCTGAACCGACCATATTTTCTCCAGTTTGGCTTTACCCAAATCTAAAAGCTTCTTGAAAAAAGCATCAAAATAGCGACAAACATGAGACAAATACGAGGATTAAAATTTAACAAAAAAGCGACAAAAACGCTTTAAAAAAGCAATGAAAAAAAATGTGACAAAGGTTTTGTAGATTTGGGTAAAGCTGAACTGGAGAAAATGCACTTGTTTAAGGTGGGGGTTAAGAGGTTAAACAGTTTCAGTCCAGTGGGGAGAGAGTTCCACAGTGTCGCCCCTTGAAGGAGGCGCTGGACTGTCTGAAAGATTGGGAGCACACAGTCCCCGCTGACGGAGGGTCTGAACCCTGACGGAGGCTCTGGTGGAGGGTCTGAGTCCTGGCGGAGGCTCTGGTGGAGGGTCTGAGTCCTGGCGGAGGCTCTGAGTCCTGGCGGAGGCTCTGGTGGAGGCTCTGAGTCCTGGCGGAGGCTCTGGTGGAGGGTCTGAGGCCTGACGGAAGCTCTGGTGGAGGGTCTGAGGCCTGACGGAGGCTCTGGTGGAGGGTCTGAGTCCTGACGCAGGCTCTGGTGGAGGGTCTGAGGCCTGACGGAGGCTCTGGTGGAGGGTCTGAGCCCTGACGGAGGCTCTGGTGGAGAGTCTGAGCCCTGACGGAGGCTCTGGTGGAGGGTCTGAGCCCAGACGGAGGCTCTGGTGGAAGGTCTGAGTCCTGACGGAGGCTCTGGTGGAGAGTCTGAGCCCTGACGGAGGCTCTGGTGGAGGGTCTGAGCCCTGACGGAGGCTCTGGTGGAGAGTCTGAGCCCTGACGGAGGCTCTGGTGGAGGGTCTGAGCCTCTGGTGGAGGGTCTGAGGCCTGACTGAGGTTTTGGTGGAGGGTCTGAGCCCTGACGGAGGCTCTGGTGGAGGGTCTGAGCCCTGACGGAGGCTCTGGTGGAGGGTCTGAGCTGACGGAGGTTCTGGTGGAGGGTCTGAGCTGACGGAGGTTCTGGTGGAGGGTCTGAGGCCTGACTGAGGCTCTGGTGGAGGGTCTGAGCCCTGACGGAGGTTCTGGTGGAGGGTCTGAGCCCTGACGGAGGTTCTGGTGGAGGGTCTGAGCCCTGACGGAGGTTCTGGTGGAGGGTCTGAGCCCTGACGGAGGCTCTGGTGGAGAGTCTGAGCCCTGACGGAGGTTCTGGTGGAGGGTCTGAGCCCTGACGGAGGCTCTGACGGAGGGTCTGAGCCCTGACGGAGGCTCTGACGGAGGGTCTGAGCCCTGACGGAGGCTCTGGTGGAGGGTCTGAGCCCTGACGCCTCAGCATGAGGCCAGAAAACAGCGGTGACACAGTTGTTCAAACATTTCAAAATCTATTTCAAAATACTAAAATGTACAAAGTTTTCAAAGGTAAAAAGCTTGTGGATTTGTGTGATATCACAATGATGCCTCTCAGGTTTCTTGTCAAATATATTTCATCCCCAACATATTTATATGAAATGTGTTACTACATTATCACATTTAAAATCATAACGTCATTATTACATCAACAGCTCCAAGTGCGGTGAGTATCCAGCGCTACCTGTTTTTCTAGCTCAGTCATACTTGAGGAGGGAGTGGGTTCTGTGTTTTGTTAAATAGACATGTTAAGTTAACCATGTTGAAGTGCATCAAGAGAGAGTTTTAAATAGTAAAACTAGTTAATGGAGCAGCTTATTCCACGCCACCAAGTTATTATTGTGACTCTGATTTAGCACATTTCCAGTCTTTTATTAGACGATTCTGAGGTTGTATCTGTTCATGAGTAAAAATCTTATACTAGACCTATTATTTCAGTTTAAGTTTGTGGTTATCACAGTTTTTAAGGAATAATTTGTTTGCAAGTACGTGATTTGTCCTTATTTACAAACACAGGTGATTGCTGGAGACGTATCTTTTAACAACTTCCTCAAACAATAATATTTTTTTCAGATTTTGTCTCTAGTATTATGTAATGTTTTGTACCACAGGCTGATAATGTAGATTGTATGTGATGTAGATGTAGATTAAATGAAATACTCAAATATGTGAATGAACAGGAGTTTATCCAGTGGTGCTAACTCAACTGATGCACTTCTCTTAGAAAAATAGAAACCTTTCACATAAAAACAGATACCGGTATTATTAAAATGAATATAATACTTTGCTGTACATTCCCACACAATACTTTACAAAAACATTAGCAACATTTCTAATCATTGACAAGTTAACTTACCTGGTAAACACTCTCTCTGTCTTCGAACACTTCCAGTTCTGTGTTATATCCTGTTAAACTGGATTTCTAGGCAAAGGTTAAAGTAGGCGGGGCCTGAGGAATCTGACAAAGAAAATAAATGTAAAGGTGTCAGGTTACACTCTCTTTTAAAGAAATATGATATGATTAAAAGGATCGATCTAATATCTCATATACGGTGAGTCCCAAACGTTTCCAGACCCTCCTCAGTTTACCTGTGACTCTTTGCTAAATAATTGGTACATCTTTCCCATAAACTGTTACAGTCTTTAAGAATCTGTACCAAAGAAAATCATCCCATTAACACTTGTATTACCCCCAGAGGGACGACGGAAAAGGATTTATTAAGGTAAACAAGTTACTTAGTACAGCTTTAACCCAGTTCGGCTTTACCTCAATCTATGAAAATGTACTCGGTTCAGGCGGGGGTTGAGAGGTTAAGACCGTATAACATAGAAATTATGTATGCAATTTATTAATACATTCTTAGTGCAATAAAACCCTAGCTCCCTACTCTCCTCATTACTTCAGCAGAGCCAACCTCCCTTTAACACAAAATGAGATAAAGATATGTCAATAATGTGGGCCGTTTAATTATATATTGCTCTTATGTTTTTTTTATATTATATTATATATCTTCAATGAAGGTACTTGATTCATCTTCTGTACTCAGTAGTTGAAGTCTTCGAATCTTCAGAAGATGAATCAAGTACCTTCATTGAAGATGGACAACTCCTGTACGACTGAGAACTTACACAGACATTATATTATATATATTTCTTTTTATTACTGCATGCAGTGAGTGTTGGCACCGACACACACACTCAAGCATCAGAGATGTCTCAAGACTTTAAACCTTGTAATAATTTAAAACCTGAACAGCACAAAACATCAGATGTTTTGCAGCTTTATAATGGACAGGGTGACCTCCGATCAGACAAAAGAATCATTCATAATTAAAATGCTAGAACAGCACAAACCAAATAGTTTACTGCACACAACTGACATGTTAGTGTGAGGGGCAGATTCAAGATGGTGCAGGTGGATTTCCAGACACTTCCAGACCTCCGTGAATGCGCAACGTCCTTCAAGACAAATGCGGTTGATGCGTGTCATAAACATTAACGTGAACCTGGCCCCCGTCATACTCAACATGGTTTAAAAAATATGTCAATTGTTTGTGCTGTAAAATATTGTGTTTGTGCTGTTTTCAGAATGGAGTCTATCCTTTTTGCTTGGTTCGTGCTGTGCATATCTTTGGTTTATACAGTTCTGTTAAACATCGCACACACCTGTTATATTGACAGTGACGTCATATCCGGACACTTTATTGCTGCGTGATCAATTATGGACAGAACCTCTCGACGCTCCAACTTTTGGCAAGTACATCTCGTTTTAAACAACTATTTGAAGTTAAACTGCAGCTGCTTAATTAGTTCTTTGAATAATAATAATGCATTTTATTTGTAATGAACTTTACATTTGACACCCAATCTCAAAGTGCTACAGTGGACAGCATAGTTAAAAGCAGGGAAAATGTTGATGTTTTAGCGGGTAAACTTAATGGTTAGCGCCTCCCAGTGGTATATAAAAAGTAAAGCATGCTGTGTTAGTGTTAATTAAATAATGACAAATGCTTTGACTATATCACTTCTTTATCAACAAAGCTCACATACAAATCTCGTTTTCAAATTACAGCTTCAAGTTCCCGTTTCAGAGAGAGTTTCCTACGTTCAGGACTAATCTGGGAAGAAAAATGTATTTAATGTAACTTTCTACGTGAACACATGGCATCACATGGCAATAGAGGCCGGGCAGCGCCTGCAGACGACGGCACGAGTCAACATGACGCAAAAAGGAAAGACTCCATTCTGAGTCAGTTCTGTGCATTTTCCAAAGAGTATGATGACGTCATCGTCCAAAAATGCAATTATTAAAATCTTAAAAACGATAACGGCACAAACGAATGACACCATTTTTTTTCCGTTTTGGAGCATTTTTTAGCAAAATGAGGAGCTGGGTGACCTCAGATTGACCTATAAAAGAATCCTCAATATCTCAAAAACAATAACAGCACAAACGATTGACATATTGTTTATACAATTTTGAGTATGAGGGGGGGGCCAGGTTCACGTTAATGTCATAAACACATAGAGAGCCCTCAGACTGAAAACAGAATCATCAATTCAATCTAAATGTGTCACAAGCACAAACGATCGGCATTGAATGTGAAACTTTGCCAAAACAGACAAAATAGACTTTAACGTCTAAACCCACATCTGACCCGAGCACTTTCTTCAGTTTAGCTTTACCCAAAAATAAGAAAAGCTTCTGGAAAAAAAGCGTCAAAGTAGCGACGAAAACGAAAAAACAAAGAAAACCCAAACACAGCAGCAACCAAAGAGCCACAAAAACATGCCGGAAACACAACAATTAGAATAATAGGAAAGTGACACAAAATAGACAAAAAGGCGTTGCGTTAATCGTTGCTTCTACATCGTTGTTGTGTTGCTGTTGTGTTAGATTTGCGCAGCACCACATTGGAGATATTCGGTGAAAAGGTTCAACCCTTCGTGTGGTGCGGGGGCTCGACTGCCCCGTCCCTGCAGACCCGGTCTTACGCCCACACCCCAACAGTCCGCATGTGGAACAGCATTTAAGCGATGCGGCGCGGACATCGTGTAGGTCCCAGAACACACGGCAGTCAAAGCCGACATTAGAAGTTTACCTCTGCAGGGACAGGGCTGTGTAGCCGCGGCTCTTTTCCAGACCTCGACTTGTTTCTCTGCGACCCGGAAACTCCACCTCGTCTGTCGGAGAAAACAGTCCCATCATTGTGGAGCACGAAGCATTTGGGCAAAAGAACAAGTACACCCATTAATATGACAAATGCCATCCCTATAAATATTAATAAATTTAAAAAAATCAACAACCGATCACCGACGCCCCCCTCCCCCCCCCAAGCTAGCTCGAGCACCGCATGGCTCAACATGACCAAAGTATAACCATATTTATATGTGATCACAGTCATGGCTTTAGGTGGTGTTGGGCCGATCTTTCATTTGTCTGAAACCCCAGTAAAATATAATGTACTTACTTTCAACACGCTCCTCGGAGACGAACCTCTGACGCTGGGAAAAGGCCGAGTTGTTGCCGCGAAGTCAAAGCGAAGTGTATCGGGACCGTAGGGCGGACTGATGTGAATAGTGTCCTTCCGCTAATAGGCCGACGTCAGTTTAATCCAGATTAATTCATCTCAACAGCCTTTTTTGAAGATGTTGCGTTAGATTTATTATTAAAAGTACGCTTTCACCCCTCAGGAATATTTAGTCTGCATTTCCAGCACTATATGTGCGGCGCAATGATATGGGTGTGGGGTTACAAGATCCGGTCTCTTTAGGAAACTTCCCAAACTAAGTCAAGTTCATGTATTTAAATGTTGCCCCAACACACCTAAAAGAGTTATTCACCTTTGAACTTATTGGCATAAGTTAAACATTTAAAACGATCATTGTCACGTGAAAACAAACTACAATCTAACGTTACACCAACAAAATGGCCGTACGACTTTTAACAGTGTAGAGACAAAAACGAGACGTAAACGAGGATGAAAACACAGCAAAAAAGCAACAAAAAACACAATAATGTGACGACAATGCAAGGAAAAAACTCAGATCCATTTTGTAGGTCTTAGCTTTCAAATGAGGCGTTAGACTGGCCTATAGGCTGTAAGCTCCAGAGCTCCAGAAGCTTTTAGATTTGGGTAAAACTGAACTGGAGAGAATGTGCTCGGTTAAGGCGGGGGTTAAGAGGTTAATGATGGAAACGCCTGGCTGGAGGATTCACCTATTGTACATGTTTTTAGCGGTCGGGTAAACCGGAGCACCTGGAGGAAACCTCCGCAGACACGGGGAGAACATGCAGACTCCACACAGAAAGGCCCCGTGCAGGAAACTAACCGCTGCGCCACCGTTTGGATATTTATGCACAGAATCTAGAATCACTCCTTGAGTCTGTTCCAATGGCTTTTATTGGGTTGTTTTATCATTTCAGTTATTTTGGTTTATTTAAAGCTTATTCAACAACAATATCTGAGGAAAAGACAATATCTGACATTATATTTAGTCTAAGTCGTATTCGGGTCACGGCTCGTCGTCCCAGGGCGACTGTGGGTCCCGACGCCAAACCAGTTGAACCACTGCTTTAGGGGAACGCCGAGGGTTTTGCTCCTTTACAATAAACCGATACAGGAAGGACTGGGCTTCTCCAGAGAACATCACATGACCTCATTCACTGCATTGATCATTTTATTTATTCATTTCGAGTCAGGAACTTTGGCCCAAACAGTCGGCTGTGTTTGAAACAGACGCTCACTGGCTCAGCAAATGCAATTTCCACACATTTGTTCAGCCTTTGCCAAACAGGACACACAGACTGAAACACTTCTGATATTTAACTATACCTGAAACCTCATCTCTGTGACGCGTTTCATCAATGGATGGACAAGAGAACACGAGGTTAACGCGGGGAACAGTCGATGTGTTATCACACTTCATCTGGAACTGAGGAGGTTCACACGACGTCTGTGTAATCTCACATTTACAAAGAAACAAGTGAATACAGAAAAAGTATTATTGGTGAAGATGAGCAAATGTAAACGCTCAGAAAGCCAGTGGAACGGAGCAGTGCTGCTGAAAACCCGTCTTAAAACTGTACTTTTATATAAATCAATCTTCATTTTCAGACTCAAAAAGGTTCATAAAAAACATGTAAACGAGACAGAGACGAAACATGGAGTATATCACTATTATACTTCCTGTTGGATTCTCACGTGGCCAGTGGTTTTCTTCTCCCAATATATTCCTGTGAGGGATTAGCAGTGTCTCATAAATCAATGTTGGAATCTATCTCAGTGTTTGTTTTTATCTTGACGCTCATGGTTAATTCTATATTTAAAAAAAAGAAAAAGAATCACGTCAAGACTTGAACTAGTCTGGTGAAAAAAAAATCATCAAACCTGTCTTTAACACTGTATAAGTTGTATTAAAGTGATAGTCTGTAAGATTGTGAGTGAGGTGAGAGTTCAAGTTCCTGGTTGGGTCTGAAGAGCCGGTTCACAGGAAAGCTCGTCTCATTGGTCAAAGAGACTTTAGAAAAAATATTATTGAATATTATTTGCATTGCATCACATTTCAGACCCAGTCGTTCAATTATTCACAAAAAAACCTCCTTGTTCATGAACACACGTTTCCACCAGTGAAGTATTTACATCCAATAATATGTTTGAACATGTGACCTGTGACTGTTCATCAGGAACTCACTGGAACAGGAGCAAAAAAAAAACTACAAATATCAAATCAGAAGTAGTGTGTTGCCTGTTCGGCCATTTTGACTTTTTAAATCACATTTGGCTACTATGAAACTAGAATTCCGCCATTTATAACTTTAACCTCTTAACCCCCGCCTTAACTGAGCAGATTTTCTCCATTTTGGCCTCACACAAATAAAAGTATCTTGGAAAAAAGTGTCTAAATAGCGACAAAACAAAGATGAAAATGCAACAAAAAAGTGACAACACGGCAACAACGTGAGGAAAAAGATCAGTTTAGATCAGTTTTTTGGGTCTTAGCTTTCAAATTAGGCACTGACCTATAGGCTGTAAGAAGCTTTTACATTTGGGTAAAGCCAAACTGGAGAAAGTGTGTTCAGTTAAGGCTTGGGTAAGAGGTTAATATACCTACAATACGCATTCAAATGATACAAGTCCTATTGTTGAGCACACGGCACCTTCATGAACACACAGGAATGAAGACGTTTCAAGAAGAGTTTGAAGCTAAATCAAACTAATGGTTTGTGAAATGATCAGAATGAACTTTAAATACACAAAACATACAGGATTACTCAAACATGCAGTAGCAAAACACAGCTCCAGTGTTTGAGTACGTCTCTCTGCAGGATGGAGGGGGACCGTGATGGGAGCGGCCATGGCCACCGTGAACTCTATGGGGCGCGGGTTTGGGAGCGACGTAAAGGACATTCTTGTGGCGCTGGGACCGTCTGTGGGAGTCTGCTGTTACACCATGAACCCACACCAGGCCCAGGACTTCACCAAAATCCACCCTGACTGTGTCCCCGACCCAGAGTCCGCTCGGCCACACGTCAACATCCGCCTCGCAAACAGGTACGGCCCGGAGCGGCATGTTGTCATGGTAACTGTGGCCGTTCAAGTTCCCCTAATGTCAGAAGGGGACACCTCTCCTGACGGGGGACACTAAAGTCTACCTGTCTCTTCCAGACTGCTGTTGGAGAACGGGGGGGTCCTGCCTGAGCACATTCACGACGACACGGTGCGGGACAGGCCTGAGGTGACGCCCTGCACCTGCTGTAACCCTCAGAAATACTTCTCACACGTTCGGGACGGAGTCAACTTTGGAACTCAGGTCGGCTTCATCTGGATCAGAGAAACTCAACAAGAGACTGTGATGAACGAAGGTCTGAGATGATCAACCAGGAAGAGACAGAAGGTCTGACTGTGATTATGTTCTACAGACATTGTTCTTTCATCGGACACTTTAGAGACAAAGTGTCCTCACACCGTTTTCCAGCTTCTAAGGCCATGTTCACACTTGGTTTATCTACTTCAGTCACTGGTCTAGATCATTGTTTTTCAACCACTGTGCCGGGGAACACTAGTGTGCCGTGAGATATTGTCTGGTGTGCCGTGGGAAATTATCCAATTTCACCGGGTTGGTTTAAAAAAAAAAAACATTTCGAAAGTAAATTAATTATTATCCGCAAATAATGTTCCGTTGTCAAGTCTCTGTGCAGTGATCAGCAATGTAACCATGTAATACTCTTCCATATCAGGAAGTGGGTGCAGGTCATTTCTTTGAGACAAGAGACTTAGTGATTCATGGATACGACAGGTGGCGGTGACAGTGGCGTTGTGGCTTAGACTATACATTGTTCCTATTCCAGACACTTTGATGAGAACGACTTTATATTGTGAATATAGGCGACAGAGTTACATTTTGTTACATTTTCTGCTGGTGGTGTGCCTCGTGATTTTTTCAATGAAACAAAAAGTGCCTTGGCTCAAAAAAGGTTGAAAAACACTGGTCTAGATCACGTTCACAGAGCGCAGTAACAACACTAGCCAGCAGGGGGCACTATGTCAATATTTAGTGAAAGCACAGAAGTGGACCCTAAATTTACTGCAGGGTCTCGTGGCTTTTCTCACAGAGTTAATAACGGCTAAGTTTAGAACAGCGATAATGACCGGGGACTTTTGTTACAAGAGTTTCATCTGTGTCGATGTTAGTGATACATCTGGACCAAATGTATTTGATCAGAACATCATCCATTCATTTGTAACTTTTGACCTTTATTTAACCAGGAAAGTCCCACTGAGATTAAGAATCTGTGTTTTTCAGGGGAGTCCTGGCTCCAGAGGGGAACCTACTGTACATGTTTTTAGTGGTCGGGGAAACCGGAGCACCCGCAGGAAACCTACGCAGACACGGGCCTGTGTTGTTGAGGGTTATTAACGGTTCTGCCCAAATATTTAAACAGGACAGGATTATGAATCACATAAACTCATCTACTGTCGATGTGTTTCTGGTCATTTACACCGACTGAAAAAAATCTCTTGGCCTCGAGCGTCATATGTGGATTGTTATTGAATCTGATTTCACGGATCTGAATCCATTTGAGTTTGTCAGGAATAAATGAAGGATTGCTTTCTATGCTGGACACATGAGTTCTCCAACACAGGACTTTCATAATAGAGGAGCACAGTGACTTTTGAAAGTAACTCTTCCCGACACCCCATAGGATCATCAGCCCCACTAGAGCCCCTGAGGATGAGTTATTCTCTTCACTTGTCGTGAATGTTTTGCTTCATTTCTAAGACTTCATAAAATATAATCAATAATGCCTGAAGTAAAAATGAAAAGAAAGTTGCAACATTGATGCATAGAAAGACATTAATTGTAACAGTTCATAAATGTTCGAGAATCGATTGATTTATTGTTTCTGGATTAAATCAGGAAATAACACATTTTTACAGTTTCCACAATATATGACTATATTGTTTTTAGTCACATTATTTACAATTTGTCTGAAATTAATGTTTAAAACAACTGATCTGTTCAGTTCATGACGACTCTTAAATAAGGATCTATCTTAGTTTATAAACTTTATAATCTTACATTTCCTTTGTCGCTGCTACAAAACATGTTCATCACACTTGATGCTTTTGTGCCTTGAGTTCAGCTGAAGACAGGAGTTCAAATAAGTCTGACAGAACTGCAGTAGGATGCAAACCCAGCCACCAGAGTTTCTGTGAAAGTGGAGCAGAAACCAGTGATGCAACGACATTCACCATCAGAGGACACCTCAGAGAACCACAATAATCCAACATCAATATCCAAATACACTCTCACTCGCTGTGAGTCAGAAGAGCCGAGTTCATACTCATTTCCTCTGTGATAGGAAGAGTATCGCCCCTTAAACACTCTCAGAGTCCAGGATTCATCATTTTGCCCAAACAGACATTCTTTACCGTCTCCTTTTCTCTTCAGTTTTTTATCACACACAGCAATGTCCACCCACCCAGGGTCCTCCTCTCCACAGCCGTCCCACTGCACCTCCCAGGAGCACTGTCTCTCCAGAGCAGTGGAGGTCAGGACCTGGGGCCGACAGTCGAACCGGTCCTGGTGATCTGGGTACGGCTGCTCCTCCTCCACATGACTCACTGTTCTCAGGTCCTCAGACAGACGGAGCGCTCTGTGAGCTGTGTTCACATCCAGGACGAGGTCACAGGAATCTGAGGGACAAACAAACACAGTGAAGCAAGTTGATGATAGTTGACCTGTATCACTAGACCTGTTGAATGGTACAAGTCCTGTGAACCAGAAACTCACACTTCCTCCAACCTGGAGTTAAGTATTGGGCACCGGAAGGTTTCATCCTAAAACACAATGAAACATGGTCATTGCTCAAAGTCCAAAAGTGTATCCTGTACTACTACAGTTTATGTCACAGGTGAGGAATAAACACAGAACTGACAATACCAAGTATTTTGGCGTCTTATGAGAAAAACAGTTATTCAGATCATACTGCTGTTTATTTGGGAAACAGTTCCTGATAGAGCAGAGCTCAGATCAAATCACAATTTGAATGTTTGAATGAAAGACTGTAATTAATCAAGTGGTAAAATATTCTTTGTAGCAGCGGCTCAGATGGTAGAGCGGGTCGTCTTAAACCTGGAAAGTTGGAAACTCGAATCCCATATTTATCACAATTCATATTTTTTCTCTCAATATTTTTGCTCCATTTTTAAAATGTGTAAAGGAAACTGAATTTTGATTTTAAAACAATGTTCCCTCATTGAAGTGAAGTTGATGTGACAGAATACCTCACGGGCTTCTCACCTGAGAGAGTCCAGGCAGAAGTGGGACTGGTTTTGTAGAGCGCTCAGGAGCTCAGCGGAGGGTCCTGGATGGTTGTAGCTCATGTCTAACTCTCTCAGATTGGAGGAGGGAAAGCTCAGAGCTGAGACCAGTGCAGCTCCGCCCGTCTCAGAGACCACACATCCAGACAGACTAAAACCACACACATTTGATTTACAAGACAATTCTTCCCTCTAAGACATTTCTGGGTCAAAGCAGGAACTGAACTGTCAAACTGTGACCAGGAGAGAGTTGGATTTCAGTGGCATCGAGGCACTGCTTAAAACCTGAAAGTCACAGGATCAGACTCACCTGAGGGTCTGCAGTCTGCATGTCGCGCTCTTCAGTCCAGAACACAGCAGCTCTACTCCTGAGTCCCTGAGGTCGTTGGTACTGAGATCCAGGAGAGTTAGACTTGTTGACCTGAGGACCGTGGACAGAAGACCACAGCACTTCTTTGACAGGATACAGCGCCTTAATCTGGAGAGACAGTGGCACATCAGCCTCTTAAATTCTTACTGGTAAAATCACTAATAAGAGTTTGTAAAATGTTAATAGAACAAACCACAGAGGAACTATTTGACAAAACTTCAGGGCCTGCTCTCAGGTCGACTGTAATGATCTAAGACTGACACCTCACACCATTTACTGGAAGTACACTCAACAAAAATATAAACGCAACACCTTTGTTTCTGCTCCCATTTTTCATGAGATGGACCCAAAGATCCAAAATTCATTCCAGATACACAATATTACCATTTCTCTTAAACATTGCCCACAAATCAGTCTAAATGTGTGATAGTGAGCACTTCTGCTTTGCTGAGATAATCCATCCCACCTCACAGGTGCGCCACATCAAGATGCTGATCTGACATCATGATTAGTGCACAGGTGTACCTTATACTGCCCACAATAAAAGGCCACCCTGAAATGTGCAGTTTTTTGCTTTATTGGGGGTCTGGGGACTCAGAACCAGTCAGTATCTGGTGTGACCACCATTTGCCTCATGCAGTGCAACACATCTTCTTGGCATAGAGTTTATCAGATTGTCAATTGTGGCCTGTGGAACGTTGGTCCACTCCTCTTCAATGGCTGTGCGAAGTTGCTGGATATTAGTGGGAACTGGTACACGCTGTCATATTCGCCGGTCAAGCACATCCCAAACATGCTCAATGGGTGACATGTCCGGTGAGCAACATGGGGCCGTGCATTATCTTGCTGAAACATGAGGCGATGTTCATGGATGTATGGCACAACAATGGGCCTCAGGATCTCATCACGGTATCTCTGTGCATTCAAAATGCCATCAATAAAATGCACCTGTGTTCTTCGTCCATAACAGATGCCTGCCCATACCATAACCCCACCACCACCATGGGCCACTCGATCCACAACATTGACATCAGCAAAGCGCTCACCCACACGACGCCACACACGCTGACTGCCATCTGCCCTGAACAATGTAAACCGAGATTCATCCGTGAAGAGAACACCTCTGTAACAATGTCACTGCTATTGTTGTAAGGTGTATTCATTTGGGCTGTATTTACTTTGACTGCATACCTGAAGATAGGTTCATATGGAGCTTGTGGATTAAATGACCAGACCAACAAGCATTTGAAGTGATATATACATATATTACACATAAAGTGTGGGGGAAACAAAAAACAACGGGGAGAAAATGTGTAGCCAAGAGGGCTTTGAGTTCATTTGATTTTGTTCTAAAAAGTTCAACTTTGTTCACAAGAGTTGCTTTGGTCCTACCAGCTCGCCATCCTCTGGGTTGGACGCGAAATCCAACGCCACATAAAAACCTGACCTATAGATGAGGTCAAACAAAACTGCACATTAGCATTCATATCAAATCCACAAAACATTTACCGGTAAACAAGAATCAATAATGTCCGTCAGTACTCAAACAGTATTCACACATGACATATCTTTTTCAATAACAATGGAGTTGCGCAACATCACATACGGCGCTCGAGCCGTGACATCTTTAGAATATAAACAACACAGGCCAGAACAACTAATGGCCTTTGGCCCAAAACAAGGCACATATACAAAGACAGAACCTGCCGAATTAAAGTAAACCCCTTAACAAGGTAACCACATAAAGTATATAGCTCATGTCGTGGAAGTTTCTATCCACAGTAAGGAAAAAGCTGGAAAGGTATTTGTCTTTATCAGGAGCGTAAGTTTATTTTAACACACGTGCGGAGAACTCACGTACACAAATAGCATACATCAGTTCTGCCGGGCCAGTTCCAGGTCCCCGTTTACATAGGTAACACATGAAAGACAGTCACGCCCACAAAAGGTGGGAGGGGTCACAGTTTGAGACGGGCCTCCAGATGGCGAGGCGCCTTGCCTGGTGAGAGCCACTCTTTGCGCCATGGAGATGCAAACATAGGGACAATAGATATGCAGAATGTAAAAGGGACAATAGAGATGCAAAGATGTAAAAGGGGCAAAGGTGAGAGAATAATTTTCGTCATGTCTGTCGGTGCAGGAGGGAGACCGGTTCCTTCCTGCAGGTTAATTGAATAGAACAGCGGGGGGTGAGTTGGCGTCCTTGAGGCTAACCAACTTGCCATAACACTCCTCTCCCGTGATAATGTAGAAACCCCAGTTTTACAGAAATCACATTCAGGTGGGTGAGTTTTGACTTTGGTCCCTGAGCAAAACAAGAGTTGTTGATGGACAGGCTACGCTGCCGTCACCCAAGCCTCTTGTATTACGAGGTTTGTGGTCAAAGCTCTTCACTGTGATACCCTCCCCCTACATTGTAGGCGGAACAAGTGGAAAAATAAAAACAAGGTAAACAAAAAAGAAAAACGTTAGAGCCACACCTGTGTGGCCGTAACCCCTTATCCGCAGACAAAGTTAGCTTATTGTGGGTCCACTCGCGGGCCCCAAAACCCCTCAGCGTGAATAGCTGAATTAGACAAAGTCGTCGTCCGAATCGCTGATATAATCAGGATCGGGGTTCAGTGGGACAGCGGCCAGGTCCGCCTCAGGGTCTTTGTATTGAACGGACACAAAGTGAGTGGATATCATTTTACCAACGGCCCGAAACACCATAGGTAATACACATGAAAATGAAATCATAACAGTCAATAGGGCTAAACCAAGTCAACACGGAAAGTACTGTCAGCGTGGCCAGCATAATAGTCCAAGGGCCCATGCCGGTCTTAGCCGGACTACATTCGGTAGTCTTTTTCGCGGGAATGCTCACGAGTAGTGCCGTCTTGCAGTCAGTGGCACCGCTCCCTCTGAGCGTGTGTGGAGCGTTAGTGATCATGGCGATGTTTGGTCTTGGAGCGGCAGAACTCTAATCGCGTTGAATCCTTGGCCTCAGCACTCGGTTGGGCAGAGTGCTCGGGGTTTGGGGTGTGGCCTTGGGATCCGGGGGCTGGGGAGTTGGGCAAAGGGGAGTCGCCTCGGGATTCGGAGGCAGGGGAGTTGGGGCGTTGTGTTCTTCCGGGGGTTGCGCCTCGGGAACGCTGGGATTCTCTGGGTGTTGTTGTTGGCCTGTTTCACCGACGGTGGTCGCACGCCGGCCGACCTCTTCAGCGTAGGGAGCCGCGGATGGGCCTGGTCCGTCGTCACCCTCGGTGTCCTCGTCTATGGCCCTCAGTGGCGGCACCGCACGACAGTGGTTGGCGTGGATCCAAGTTGTCCTCTCTGCGATCTTAACGGCAGTGTCCGTCACCAGGAGGACGAGGAATGGGCCCAGCCAGCGCTTGGACCGCCAATGTTTCCGTCTCGCTTCCTTCACCAGGACCCAGTCGCCTGGCCTGATCTTGTGCAGAGCCGCCTGCGCAGCCTGTGGCAGGGCGCTCCTGACCTGGGCAGAAATAGAGGACAAAAGTGCATTAATTTCCTTACAATAGGACAGCATGTCGTCATCACACAAAGAGGTGCTTGGCAAATCTCTGGTCGGGGGTCCCGCGCCCAAGTTGGGCGGTCTGGCAAAGAGGATTTCGAATGGGCTTAGGTTTGACCTTGACCTGACTCTCATGCGCATGTACATGAGGGCTAGCGGCAGAGCTTTGATCCAAGACAGGTCTGTCTGTTCGCAGATTTTAACAAATTTGTTTTTCAGAGTGCCATTCTCTCGCTCGCACGCGCCTCCGCTCCAGGGGGGCGTAACTGCAGTGTTTACGTATATCAATGCCCAGAAATTCACCTACTTCCTCAATGACTTTTGCTACGAAGTGACTGCCATTGTCACTAGAGATTTTTTCCGGGACACCCCATCGTGGCACAATTTCTGTGAGCAGAGCTTTCACCACCGCGTTGCTCGTGGCGTGTTTGCATGCAAATACTTCAGTCCATTTGGACCAGAGATCCACCAGAACCAGACAGTATTTCTTACCTTGGCATGGTGCGAGTTCAACAAAGTCCATTTGGACATGTTGAAATGGGCGCAGGGGCGGAGGATGGGCAGCCTGTTGAATAATTTGGGACTTACCCGGGTTGTGCGCGAGGCAGATAGCGCATGTTTGGCAGAATCTCTGTGCAATTGCCGTAAACCCCTTCGTATACCAATTTTGTGTAATTAAGTTACACATCCCTCCTTTTGAGGCATGGTCTCGACCATGTGCTAAAATCGCAAAATGTCTGAAGAAATGCCGTGGTAAGCACGGTTTGAGGTCTGGTCGCAGCCACACACCATGCCGTCGTTGGGCCCCATTTCCCTCCCACAGCACCGTCTCTGCTGGAGTAGCCAGTGCCTGCATTGCTGACAGAGAGGAGAAAATATCAACGTCTTGAGTGAGGTAGTGTGTGTGTGTGGACAGGGGTGAGTATGCCGCTGCCTTCGCTGCCTTGTCCGCGCGCCGATTCCCTGCAGAGATGGGGTCAGTGGCATTAGTGTGGGCCTGGCATTTGCATACAGCGATCTCTAAGGGCAACATTACAGCTTTCAGCAGATGTTCAACCTGTGTGGAGTTAAGAATTGGTTTACCATCAGATTTCATGAAATTGCGGTGTTTCCACAGTGCCCCCCAGTCGTGCACCACAGAGAAACCATAACGCGTATCACAGAATATGTTAACAGTTTTGCCCGCTGCCAGCTCACAAGCCCTGGTGAGCGCGACCAGTTCAGCGGTTTGTGCTGAATGGTGGTGGGGCAAACTACCAGAGTCTACAGTATCAAAATCAGAACACACAGCATAGCCGAGTCGGTTGTTAAATTGTTGACACTCGTATGTAGTCCGACGTCCAGCAGCCGGTCTGTACCTGTGGGATCCTGCTCCAAAAGAGACAGCAACGGGTCGTTAGCTTCAAGTTATTCAAATGAAACAATGATTTGTTAGGTGTCAGTTTGTTAGTGGTTAGTTGTCATTAAATACACAGAATTTCGTTATCCTGTGTCCGCTGCGGGTCGTGTTTGTGGTTATATGCCTGTAAATAAATGACCAGAAACGCACATCAAATATACACCCACACACACACACACACAACGATCAACTGAGACACACAATGACATCAACACAAACAAAAACGCTTGCGCAGTAAGTTGTCAGGTCAGGTCAGAAAGTCATTGTAAAAAAAAAAAAAAATGTTTGTTCAGGCCGTCAAATTTCTTCGGGCCTGCTTTTCATATCTTTCAGCCCAGAATTTGTTGAGCGCTCTTATTTTGAAAGCGTGATCGTCTTTCACCCATCCGTTCCACTAGTGGAGAAAAATAAGACACCACCGCAGTGCAAAAAGGAAAAATAAATAAATCAAAATGTCAAAAAAAACCCACAACCCCAAAACTACATAAAAAGTAAATTCAAAAGCATTAAAACAATAAGGACCTGAGTTACCAACGTCATGCCCTATTTTGATTGGCTTTTTGCGCCACGAGAGTGTGATAAAAATAAGTCCCATTTTGATTTCACCATGTTGATTGTTCATTCTTTGTTTAAATCAGTTTAGAAGATCAGCTTTGGCCAGCCAATTTAAAAAAAAATAAAAAAATAGTTTCAACCCTCTGATCATGTTGAATTTAGGTATGCATTTTGGCATCTGTCCATCAGATTATGAAACAGATCTCTGTTGGGATAAAATTGTAACCCTTCACACCTTTTGTTAGGGTTTCCTTCTTTGTTTTTGTTGTTTGCTTTTATGCAAACTTGGTGGAAAAAAAATAAAAATTAAAAATAAAAAGGGCTTCTCCATGCGTTTGCATTTCTGGAGAACCACGAGTGTCCATCTTGGACCTGTGTCCAGCCTCCAGCACTGCTACACTTATTAATACATGCAGGGACCTCCCTCCACGCTGCAGACGTGGGTTCGGACAAAACTGTGCGCAAAGTGGAGCACAGTGGGTCGATAAAATGTTTTTGTTTGCAACACGTTAGGTAATACCGCGGAGTCGTGCCTATCCCAATAAACGTACTCCGTTCGTAGCCTATCTTCACTACGCTGAAGCCATGAGTTTTGTGAAGCGACCACTCATTTGAGAACGGACCAAAATCTGTCATCTTATGTTTTGTTTTTAACACAGGATTTGTTGTCCCTGAATCATCTAGAATTTTAACTTTTACACCACAGATTGTTAGCGTATATTACGGGAATTCAGAATGAATTATCTCTAAAAAGTGCCAATTGCAATTTGTTCTTCAAACTTACGTGACATGAGCGGTCGCTTTGGTGACGAATGTGGACCCGGGTTTGATCAGTCGCTCGTGTTTCCTCCACGCCCGCCTCTGCCGTCCTCTGGCCCCGTGTGAGCTTGAGAGGCCCTCTGCCTTTAACGCCTCCTCCGGTAACAGTCCTTCGACACATGTCGAGCACACAGTCTTTCCGCCGGGCTGTGGAAAAGCTGCCGCCAGTCCGTGACACATGTTCCTGCGCGCTCCGCAGCACCGTAGTCCTGGCTCTGGCAAATAGCTTAAGTTTCTCAAAGTCCGCAGGAGGCCCAGGTAGCCCAAAGCGTTCAAATAACGTTAGCCTGTGGTCCATGAGGGTTGGTTAATAACCAAACGTGCCGGTCCCAATGGCTTCTTCTGTTTGCGGTGCGGGGGCAACTTTCAACGGGGTTTCAGCGGGTGCGTTTGTTGTTGCACGCTGCCGCCTCAAAAGTCACGGGATTTGGAGCAGTTTGTCTCTGGCCTCGAAAGCAGTTGTCGGTGTCTCACATAATGTGTCCACGGAGTGAGTCGTGAGCTTCGGTTTCCTGAGCGTGTATCTGCTTCCGCCGCTTCTTCTTCTGCTCCCGGGTTTGGGCCCACTTCTCGCGGGGTATCAGCTGGTGCGAGAGGCTCTGTGAGCCGCCGCCGTGGTTGGGGCGTGGGGCTGGTGCTGGGGCTTTTGAGGCGGAGGGCAGGGCGCGGAGGAAAACGCCGACAGACCTGGACAGGGAGAGGAAAAAGGGGACAACAGTAGTCTGCTCATTTTTTTAAACCCCAACGCCTTGTTTGGGTGCGCACTTATTGTTAGTAGGGGAGTTTGGGGGAAATTTCTCGGGGCTGATCGCCTTACGCGTTCGCCTGTGTGTTCTCCGCTTCGGTGAAAAGCGGAGGAGCTATTGTTACATATTTCTTTCTCTAACGTCTTTTGCCGTGATATTTTTAAAACCAAGTAATCGTTCCCTTCCTTCTTCTAATTTTCACGCAAGATGCGTAATCGATTAAAGGACATAAAAAAAACCTCCCTCCGGAAGATCCGAATGGGCTGCACATAATTTGCAACCGTTTTTCCATTGCCATTTGTAACGGGACGTCTGAATCCCTTTCTAATGTACTTTCCTCCATTTTCTCTTAAAGAACAATGGCGCCAACCTCGCGTAGTCGCTCCTGCTGTCTCCTTGTGGAGCGATCCGTCCTCCCCGTACGTTTATCCCCTCCGTTAGTGCTGCTAGCGGGGAGCGTTTTCGGACCGGACCGGGCTGGCTGAAGCACACAGAACTCAGGGCCGCCTTGAAGCACTACTACCGCGCAGCCGTTAGCCTAAATTACCCTCTACACCAATGGCAATGAATGAAATACCCCAAAAATACGTAAATAAATCAAATACCCGTGTACACTTAAGCGCTGCCCTGGGCTTGTTACGCAACTGAAAAGACAAAACTCACCAAATCAGGTTCTTTTATGGTCCTGTAGTCGGATAGTTTTTCCTGCGCGAGGCGAGCGGTGTCCCTCCCGTCTTCTCGTCAAACGCTAAGTGAGGTAGGGAGGCTGGTTTTTTGTAGTAAATCCCAGGTCGGCCAAACAACACACGATCGTCTCCACGCTGGAAAAAAAATCAGACATAGAACGTGCCAACAACGCCAAATTGTCGTGGAAGTTTCTATCCACAGTAAGGAAAAAGCTGGAAAGGTATTTGTCTTTATCAGGAGCGTAAGTTTATTTTAACACACGTGCGGAGAACTCACGTACACAAATAGCATACATCAGTTCTGCCGGGCCAGTTCCAGGTCCCCGTTTACATAGGTAACACATGAAAGACAGTCACGCCCACAAAAGGTGGGAGGGGTCACAGTTTGAGACGGGCCTCCAGATGGCGAGGCGCCTTGCCTGGTGAGAGCCACTCTTTGCGCCATGGAGATGCAAACATAGGGACAATAGATATGCAGAATGTAAAAGGGACAATAGAGATGCAAAGATGTAAAAGGGGCAAAGGTGAGAGAATAATTTTCGTCATGTCTGTCGGTGCAGGAGGGAGACCGGTTCCTTCCTGCAGGTTAATTGAATAGAACAGCGGGGGGTGAGTTGGCGTCCTTGAGGCTAACCAACTTGCCATAACACTCATCAATCCAAAACACGCAGGTAAACATAATTACAAACCTTGAAGTGGTCACACCACTAGCCCATATCCACCCGGTAGCGCCGGTAGCTGCAGCGCAACAGCTATAAACACACATTAGCGGACAACATGACTATCTGTTGCACGCAACTACCATTACAAGCTTTTCGTAAGGATTTGGCCAGACTCACCATCAATTGTCAGCCAGTCCTAATCTGAATTAGCGATTGGAAACACCGCTGGAGCTGCTCAAACCACACAGACGCCAGAAGTCACAGCACGCAGTGCGAGGGGGGGAGGAGGAGGAGGAAGTGAGACACTCCGGTCCGGGCATAAAAGCTTTTCACAATGTAGGTGAAAGCTCATCTGGGCCGCATCGTCATTTGATGGGTGTTACACCTCTCCAACGTGCCAGACGCCATCGAATGTGAGCATTTGCCCACTCAAGTCTGTTACGGCGACGAGCTGGAGTCAGGTCAAGACCCCGATGAGGACGACGAGCAGTTGAGCTTTCCTGAGACGGTTTCTGACAGTTTGTGCAGAAATTGTTTGGCTATGCAAACCAATTGTTTCAGCAGCTGTCTGAGTGGCTGGTCTCAGACGATCTTGGAGGTGAACCTGCTGGATGTGGAGGTCCTGGGCTGGTGTGGTTACACGTGGTCTGCGGTTGTGAGGCCGGTTGGATGTACTGCCATATTCTCTGAAACGCCTTTGGAGACGGCTTATGGTGGAGAAATGAACATTCAATGCACGAGCAACAGATCTGGTTGACATTCCTGCTGTCAGCATGCCAAGTGCACGCTCCCTCAATGCTTGTGGCAACTGTGGCATTTTGCTGTGAGACAAAACTGCACATTTCAGGGTGGCCTTTTATTGTGGGCAGTATAAGGTACACCTGTGCACTAATCATGATGTCAGATCAGCATCTTGATGTGGCACACCTGTGAGGTGGGATGGATTATCTCAGCAAAGCAGAAGTGCTCACTATCACACATTTAGACTGATTTGTGAACAATGTTTGAGAGAAATGGTGGTATTGTGTATCTGGAATTAATTTTAGATCTTTAAGTCCATCTCATGAAAAATGGGAGCAGAAACAAAGGTGTTGCGTTTATATTTTTGTTAAGTGTATATTTAGTAAAAAACAAAAACAATCCATGCTCTCTTGTTCTTTTTCACACTGGCCTCATTTATCAAACTTGCGTTGGATGAAATCAGAGAGTATATGCGGTGTAGGAAAAATCAGCGCCTGTTTTGGCATTTATCAATCTGACGTGAGCCAGTCAGGAGGAGGTGCACACGATGCACCAGGTTGAACTAATCACTAAACAGTTTTAACAGCATGGATTACATCGCCACATTGCATATAATCCTCATTGGTGATTTAAACATGAAACTAGGCTCTTGCTAATTGTAGGTATATCAGACAGAGTTTAATACAGACGCTGCTAAATTCTTTTTCTATACTATGATAATGCCACATCTGTGGGACTGTGTCACCAGCTGGTCTCAGTAAGACAACGCTGAAACCATAGACTCTGTCTATGAGCAGCTCTGGAAGTCCTGGACATGAAACCTTTTCGTCATCACCATTGCAGTTTATTGGACAAATATAAACTGCTGAACTGGGAAAACTTTGTCAAATTTCAAGATGCAAATCTGTTTTTTAAAATCTTATGTGGTTTGGCTCCTCCTCCACTTTCTAATTGTGTAAATCTGAGCAGGAGACAAACTAGATCCACTATCTCAAACAACCTGTTAGTTCCTCTCAGGAAAAGTGCCTTCAGCCAGTCGGCCTTTTCAGTGAGAGCCGTCCAGCTCTGGAATATTATCCCCTCTCATATACGCAATGTTGGTGCATTAAGAACTTTCAAAAATATGTTAAAATCACGGTTACTTGAGAATCAAACTCGTGCACATCACCATTACTGTATTTTATTTCTTGCTGCTTTTGTGCTTCCTGCTGCCATTGTAATTCTGCCTCTGTGTAATTGTCCCTGGTGTTGATGATGCACCATGTGTAGAGCTTGAGATCAAACTAATAAACTGTTTTACCATTTCATAGGCTAATAATGATTATTGTACAGACAGTGCGTGTAGAAACAGAGCTCCCCATGCATCAGACAGTCATGAAAACCACAGTCATGGACAAGAAAGGAGTCGATGACGAGCGCAACGCCATGGCCTTCACCAGCGCCATGGCCTTCACCAACGCCATGGCCTTCACCAGCGCCATGGCCTTCACCAGCGCCATGGCCTTCACCAGCGCCATGGCCTTCACCAGCGCCTAAAACACTGACAGTGACTCGGGGCATCCGGGCCGATCCAGTGATACAAGTCTTTGCCGCACAAAAATATGGAAAAAAACCCGCATTGGGAAACATTGACAAAGAAGAGGTCAATGACGAGCGCAACGAACAGTCGTAACTCGCTACTGAGGCCGATTTGAGCGTAACTTGAATCGTTGGATGTTGTGATATTGGAAATTTGAAAATTGGTGCGATAGCGCCCCCTGCAGAGCACAAAATAAAAATTAATGATGAAAAATGTTTAACTTTGTCGTAGACAAACACAATTTGGCACAGACATCCGTCACGTGACCCCGAACAAAAAAGTCATTGATGCCCCGCCCCTTTTCCCACCGTGTTGCCATGGCAATGACCCGTTGTCAACTTTGGCGCAGCCAAACCAAAATTGGTACACGCGTGCGTCATGACTGTCCGAACAAAAAAGTACATTACATGGTTGCTAGGCGACCAACAGGAGGTCGGCCATTTTGGGAAAATCAGCGCCGAAGGCGCCATTTCTTGCCTTTGCTCTTTTACAAACTCCACCGAGGGTGGCAGCGACATAAGCAGGTAGGGCGCGGCAGCGCCTCCCGGTTATTGCGGCGGCGTGCGATGTCGTGCGGCAACCGGCCAACGAGACCCGCGAGGGCCTCTCAATGCCGCTTGCAGCTTTAATTGTTGTTGTTATTGTTTGCTGCTGGTGATCTACATCTTGTCCAGAGACTATGGTTGAAAACTAGCTTTAGAGCTAAAACTGGCTCATTTACAGAGATGTTGATTAATGTGCATTGTCCCTGTTCAAATAAATGGATAAAATAAAAAATAAAAACAGCGTAAATGTTTATGGACAGACTTTGATTCAGTGCTGCATCGAGATGGTCCTCTACGCCACGGGCCCGAGTGCAGAGGCTCGATCAGCCCGGACCAGAGACACTAGAACCTGGGTAGAACAGATGTGTAAAAAAATAAGTAATGTCGTGATCATAAAGTCATTTACCTGGCTGGTGTCAAGGATGATGACAATGACTATTGAACATGACAGTGATTGAGACGCTCATGATGTCGTTTGTGTTTTTGTTTTTAACACAAAAAAGACGCTGTAGCCGTAGTGCAAACGTGTAGACGGCTCCCCCGCCTCACACGCTCCTGTTCAGGCCGTAAAACCCGTGGGTGAGGCCTCCTGATACATAGATATTTGGGCATTTATGATCAGCTGCTCGTGCGTACGGCAGGACTGGAGCGGAAAGCACAGCTTCATAAATGCCACGCGCCCTCTGGCGTACGTCACAAATACACACACACATACACCATTTCTGTGGCAGTGTTGATAAATGAGGGCCAGTATGTGAATATGTTTAAAGCTTGTTGACAAACTTGCTGGATGAAGACGTGACATCTTGGCTTTGTTTCCTGAAAATTTCTTTAGTAACTAAGCAGCTAAAACGATCTTAATTCTGTACAAACTCTGTCCTCACCTGAGTGTCTCCAGTCTGCAGGGGGCGCTCTTCATTCCCTCACACAGCAGCTCCACTCCTGAGTCCAGGAGGAAGTTATAACTGAGATCCAGGTGTCTCAGACTGGAGGACTCTGAGCGAAGCACTGAGGCCAGAGGACCACAGCAGCTCTGGGACAGGGAACAACCGACCAATCTGGAGAAACACAAGGACATAAATGTCAGCACAGGCGGTAACAGTCTGTAGCCTTTAAAGAGACACTTACCTTTAGTCAGTGAGTGGGAATAATAATAATAATAATAATAATAATAATAGTGAGCAGTTTGTTTGCTTTATCATCACTGATCTGTTAAGCCTCGCTCACAACCGACCGTACGACTTTTTGGTCGTGTGATTTCTGGCGTTTCAAATGGCGGTGTTTATTTTCTTGTTGGTGGAATCGTAGTTGTGGTGTTCAGATGACCGCGCACCAAACGTGCGTCACACGGAGCTGCTCAGACGTGCGGCTGTTGCTTCATTCGTGCAGCAAACGCAATAAACGTACTGACCGTGGGTTCATGCGGCTTCGATCTGTACGTCGTGTGAACCAACGCCGTGCGTGATCTCAGAGGTTACCGGCGTTTTGGAGCGAATAGCCTCTATATGTCGCTCTTGGATACAGAGAAGGCGCAGGTTTGATCAGTATGACACTTTTCCAGGAGCCTGAGAGCGAAAGCCACGGTTACTACAAGTCTTATATTCACATAGATCCAGAAAAGCTTTGGTGAAGCTGCTGCATAAGGCCTTTCTCTCTCCTCGCCCTCGTCCCCTCGGCGTGTTGCAGAAACTTTGTACTTTGTCCCGGGTCAGAGGCGGCTCTGAAGCTTCATACAGCCGAGTTTTCACTCTCGCCGAACGGGCAATTCACAAACGACTTAAGCCAAATGTTTAGAGGACGCAGGAGATATCTGAGCGAGCGCTGGTCGCACTAATGGTGTGTGTGGCGCACGACACAATCACAAAGTCTGTAAGTACCGTTAAACTAAAATTCTTTCGGTTCTTTTTCTCTCTAGACGGTAATATATGACCCGCAGTCAGTCTAAAAAAAAAAGCAACATGAACGTGTGCGCTGATAATGAGCCGCTTCAGCGCAAATGGAGCAAAGCAAAACTATAACAAATCTATAACTTAAACCAAGCAAAGCTATAACGTACTAAACTTTTGTAATAGAGATGGCTCAGCCGCGGTCTGCGCCAGGACTGAGCCAGGACTCACACCGGTTGTAAAACCCAGAGCTAAACTAAACCAGTTATTATAAACCAGGACTAAACCAGGACTGAATAAGAAACTTGAGTTTTTAGGCAAATTGAAAAACAAAACAGAGCAGTGACAACAAGAAAGACGTGTTTACCTTTAGCGACAGACCCGGAGGCTGAGTTTACAACTTCACAAGCAGCTGCAGTGAGGGGAATATCAAAGATTGTTTGTGGAACAGTGAGCGCTCACTCTGTATTAGACCCTTTTGGTACAGTTGTTGTACATTATTAGTGACAGAGTGAGCGCTCACACCATGTAAGGATCTTTGAAGGGAAAGTGCTTTCGCTTCGTCAAAGTGTGTTTAGAAAAGTTTATCCGAAAGAAACCGTGTCCTGATGTGGATCTGTCTCTGCAGCTCAGGAGGAAATAACGTCCTTTATTTCTTTTTATCACTGCTTAAGTGGAAATTGTGCTCAAAACACGAAGTTACAGGTGACGCTGCTGCACCTGTGGAGCTTCTGTTTTGCTGTTTTAGGACTTTTTCCTGAACGACACTTTTTATACAAGTTATTTTAATTGAATTAAAATGACATACGTACCGAAAAAAGTACCGTTAAAGTAGTGGTATCGAAAAAAAACGAACGGTGCCCATCCCTAGTGACGCACGACACATGCACGAAGTCTGTAAGTGCGACAAACGAAAGACACACACTGGCCGTACAGACGACGCACGCAGACGTACGCCGTTTTTGCAACCTGGAAAAAACGTAAGCGCCGTAGAGTTTGTTTGACGTCAAAGAACCTCTGACTCCAAAATAAGCGTCACACGTTTTCTTGAGTTTTGTGCACGTTTGTGACCAGAGCTTTACATGTGGGTAAAGGTTTACAGGTCTATGTTTATGGATAAAGGACATTATTCAATAACATGGACATGATGTTGATCAGTAGAAAGGACTTTCTGCAACAGTGGTGCAGTGGTTAGCACTTATGCCTCAGAGCTAGAAAGTCCCAGGTTCAATTCCTGGGCGGGGCTTTCTGTGTGGAGTTTACATGTTTCCTCCAAACCTCCAGAATGGAGCTACATATGGCCTGATGTGATGTAATGTTTGATTAAGACTTTGAATGAATCAGTATTAGCCAACTTTGTTGTGTTCTTACTTCAGGGTTTCCAGTCTGCAAGTGGAGCTCTTCAGTGCAGAACACAGCTGCTCCACTCCCGAGTCCTTCAGGACGTTGAAAGTGAGATCCAAGTCCCTCAGACTGGAGGACTCCAGGACAGAGGACAGAGGACCACAGCAGCTCTGGGACAGGACAACCCGTCTCAGACTGAAAGAAAAAAATAATCAGGGCTCCAGATTGTGGGAGTTTTCAGCACCAGAACATAGATGCACCACTTTAGATGTAGGGCTGGGTATCGTTAAACAACACTAGTATGATATCGACAAAATAAAAACATCGAAAGCCGGTCCCGAAAAAATTCTATCTTTAGATCCAAGTTTTGACGCCTGTTGGTCCAGGGACGGCATTAAAGGAAGTGACTTGTTTGTTTCAGCTCAAATAAATGAAACAAATTCTTTTATGGAATAAATTAACATTATTCTGTTTTCTGGTTTTAAATGACAAATATTTTAGTATCATTATTGAAAAAAGTATCGAAAACGAAGTATTGTTAACGTTCCAATATTGGAAAAAATATATATAAATCCACCAAATGTTTTAAATAATATCGGCCTTTGGAATAGGGTGAACAAACTTGATATTTGTGCATAATTGACCTTTGTGTGACCCAATGGTTGTATGAGTGGTCAGCATGGCGCCTTTACTTTCCATCACGGTGCCTCTACAACGCTCCAGGATCAAGTGTTTTATGAGAGGGTTCATCAGCAGCGAAAACCACCAGAAACTCTAAAACAATGGATCCTGGAGCATCATATGAGCCACTGTGATGGAAACTAAAGGTCATGCTGATGCAGCCCCTGGGTAATTAAAGGAACAGGCACCGTTTTTACAAACTGAGAAATGTTCTTACCTGAGCTTAGACGAGTTGATGCGTAACTGTCTGGTGTTTGTGCGTGCGCTCAGTCACGTAAATGCGTTTAGCCGCTCCCAGCAAAGGTATAGCCCCAAACTTGTTAGAGATTTGTTTTTGCCGTTCTGCTCCCCCTCCTTTTCTGTTTCTGTGCAGGGCGTGTGTGACAGGGGGCGTGGCTGGCTCCTCCCAGGGGAATGAGGCACACCTGAAGTTACTCACTCATTTGCAGTCTTCAAAACCCTGGTTCTCCCTCCACATCCTTGCCGGATTATTACGTCTACTTGGTAGAGTTCTGTCTGTCGTAACTTAGAAAACTCCATGGTTTTTGGGTCTAATTTTTGTCCTTTGCGCAGATCTCCTGGTGCCTACCACTCTGCCAGCCAGCCCCCTGTCTCCACTGCCAAGCCTGCCTGCCTTGTGTGAAGAAAATAAATTTCTTTTGAACTTTGTTTGGTCCGTCTCCGGCTCTGCTTCGGGGTTCCTATTTTACCACCCTTAACAAAACTGAGGTGAAGTTAGAAGCGACCGAGCTGTTCCACGTTTCCCCTATTTACACGACCCAAGTGTAGTCACACAAAATTAAACATATCGATTTTCTAAGCAGATAAAAAGGGGAACTATATTGTGAGGCGTAATAACACTTCGACATATCACAGCGCGGACATCGAAGTACTCCAGGTGTTATTACAACTCAAAATATATAGTTCCCCTTTTTATCCGCCTAGAAAATCGACATGTTTAATTTTGTGTGACTAGACTTGGATCGTGTATCGTTTCACGTAACTGTATTTAAATAGAGGAAACGTGGAACAGCTTCTAACTTCTAACTACATTTAAAAAAAAAAAAAAATCCATAATGTATCTCTAACTTAAATATTAACACATTCTAGTAGAATAGGCTCCTCAGGTGTTATGTAACAAGTGAATATTGTTTTGTACCATGAGAATTGTATGGTATTGTAAAATGTCTTCAAAACAACTCAGTCCAAATGAATCATATTTGAAAATGTTTCTAAAATGGAACACACAAAGTTTACACAGAAATAAGATATAGAAACATTTGGAGCCTTTTTTTCATAATCCTTCACATGTGCACTTACATAATGTTAATAAAGATGCTAAATGACCATTTCTATGCCTGTGAGTAAACCAGAAAATCCTCTGAAGGTTCTGTATATTATTTGCTGTTTCAGTAGCTAGTCCTGTATCTAGCACAAACATGATTTTAAATAAGCCAATCAATATATGTGTTCCTCACCTGAGAGTTTCCAGTCTGCAGTTGACACTCATCAGTCCAGAGCAGAGCACCTTCACTCCCGAGTCATGAAGGTAATTGTTACTGAGATCCAGGTTCCTCAGACTGGAGAACTCTGAGCCGAGGACTGAGGCCAGTTGTCCACAGGAGCTCTCGGACAGAGAACAGTCACTCAAACTGAAATACAGGACATTATAATAACTACATTAGCTGAAGTCCTAATCAATACAGCCTTAAAACATAATAATACAGACCACCCTTGATTAGTATTTAATCATTAAAGTCACGGTCTCTGATTTTATTTATGATTATGGAACTTATCTGCTGCTTCCACACTTTTTAATCTTCCTGCCTCATAACAGAACTGAGGTGGAGCCATAAAGACTTTTCATAAAATAAACTCTTACATTGGTGGCTTCTCAAATTGGGTCCCCAGTGGTTTTTGACTCTACAGCTCCAGTTATTATTTTAATTACTATTACAGGCACCATAACACAGGGCCACCAAAGCTCACCTGGACATCATGAATTTAAATAAAGCCTCCCACTGAAAACCTGAACGTTTCCACTATTTCCTGTCCTATCGAGTCGGCTATTATACTGATGAAAGTCTTAAAAACAATCAATAAAGGAAAACTCTTAGCCGTTCTACAGCTGTTTAAGTTTAAAGTTATAAATGCAAGTATATTGCAAGTATTTGATTGTGTAAAATTGTGTAATTGCTTATTTGAAAGACGGATATCAGTGAGTTTGTTTACAGATCAAATTAAACATGTATAACATTTATATAAAATACTAACCCTGATTCTTGTGGGTCTCACCTGGTTCATTTTGTTTTGTTGATTAAGAAACATCCCCTTATAACGCACTATTAAGTGATATATACACCTGTACATCTTTGTTTTCAGGACAGTTGATATTTACGTCATATTTATGCTGTAGTGGGGTCATAAGACTGTAATAAACATGTAATAAACATGTAATAAACATGATAGAATGAGGAAAAAAAGACAAAAATCAGGCGTATATGCGTTTTCTGAAAAAGGGGAATTAAATGAAAATATGAAGTAGAGAAAGTATCATTAGAACAATGTTTTTAGTGGTCCTCGTGATCAGGAGATGGATAATAAAGGTTGACCAGTAGAAATGTTTATTTTTGCCTAAATATCCAGGCGTTCATGTCACTTTACCTGCCTTTGACATGGATTTGTAGAACTATTCATTTTGTTGTTGCACAGTTTCTATAAGACCTTTGAAAGCGAGGAATGAGTACATTCCAAAACAAAAGACAGGAAGTCTCTATCACGTACGGTTCCAGAGTTCTTGTTCGTAAAACCTTTCATACAAACAAGAACATACACGGTGGGGCGGGGAGTGTGATCAGCTTTCCGGAGCCCCAGGTGAATTATTTATTGTTTGTTAGGCCGACAAAAAAATAGTAGATTCCAAAACAAAAATGTTTAAGTCTCTATCTCTTTCCATTCCAGGTATTGGGCAAAATAAAAATAAAATGTTTATACACAACAGGTGGTGTACAAACTCGTGACCGAATTTCAGTTTGATGTTATTCCGCCCCCTTGAGGCCTACACACATTTTAAAGCTCTGACTCTGATCATCGCGATGCAAAAATCGGTTTCGATTTCATGACACCCTTGTAAGGGTTGCAGCGAAATCTAAGCTCCTGATTCGTGCTTTGCTCACAGGCTACAGAACAAGATGCCCGGTCACGGTAACTGGCAACACCATAATTAGTCTGAACATAAACGTGAAGGACAGATAGAGTACACGCACATAGACCAAACAACTGATTCACTGGTAGGCTGTCCCCCTCTCTACGGAGAGAAGTGTGAGACGAGGATAAAAGAAGACGGTGGACGGAGGTCTGGACTTCACTTCTTCTCTTTCTCTGAAGTCACCAGCTGGTTATTCTGCTCTGTAACTTTGTAACTAGGAACAATGGCAATAAAGGCCTTTCTTTGAGACAACTTCTATCTCCAGTGTATGCTTTGGCTATATCCAAGTTACTCTCCTCGTGTGACATAAAAGAACCTTACAAATGGTGCCGAAACCCGGGATGTCTTCACGAGGATAATAATTGTTTTCTTTCTTGTTTAGAGCCTCGAACGAGACAACATGGCGATCTCCTAATTGGACTGGCCAACCAGTAGCAGACGTGGGAGCCGCAGCCTGAGGACGGGAACACTCAAAGGGGAAAGGGGCCTCAAAACAAGGTGAGCAGAAAACCTTTTCTAAATTTCTGCCACGCTCTGGCGTGTTATTTCCCTGTATTTGAGTGGCCTCGCTCTTAAGGTTTGGTACATCCCTGTTTAAATTTTTTGACATACACTGATCAAAGGCAAGAGAAATAGAGGAAAAACAGATTGCCGTTCCTTCTTACAAGGATCCCTTAGATAACAGTTAAGGTTGAATTTAAGTTCCGTGCGTAAACACGTCGAGAAAACTAAGGTCCGTGCGTAAACACGTCGAGAAAACTAAGTTCCGTGCGTAAACACGTCGAGAAAACTAAGTTCCGTGCGTAAACACGTCGAGAAAACTAAGTTCCGTGCGTAAACACGTCGAGAAAACTAAGGTCCGTGCGTAAACACGTCGAGAAAACTAAGTTCCGTGCGTAAACACGTCGAGAAAACTAAGGTCCGTGCGTAAACACGTCGAGAAAACTAAGTTCCGTGCGTAAACACGTCGAGAAAACTAAGGTCCGTGCGTAAACACGTCGAGAAAACTAAGGTCCGTGCGTAAACACGTCGAGAAAACTAAGTAAGCATAAATAAATAAATAAAAAAATAAAAAAATAAAAATAAAAAAAATAAAAAAAAATTAAGTCAAAACATAATAATAAATAAAAGATAAATGAAAATAAAGTCTTACAAAATGGATAGGAAAGAAATAGGGGAAGGTTCAGCCCTAACTAATGAAATATTGGAACAAGTGTGCCCAAAATGGGTCGCAGCGGACCCAGAAACTGTGAGAGGAATGATGCTGAAGTTGATCAGAGAATGGATGCCTGGTAAATCTAAAACCGATATTATGGTCAGAGCAGGGGACCTAGAGCAGTGGATGGAAATAGCAAAGAAATGTGGAATAATTACTGGCAAAAAGGGGCTTATACCAAGCCTAAAAACGATTCAAACATATAACAGGACCATTGACAACAAGGTACAGGTTTTTTTTGGTCAGGAGCAAGGTCCTAAACTTTTCAAAGGGAGAACAGTACAAGACAAAGTGAAAAAATTGACAGCTATGTCAGCGTTAAATGTGTGGATCATGAAGACATGGTATAATATTGCCGAGCGAGAGCAAAAGAAAGACACAACAGTAGAAGAGATACCGCCCTGTGTCCAGACAGCTCAGTGCAGTCAGGCTCCCCAACAAACTGAGCAGATAGACACAGCACATGTCTCACCATATGCTGAGGTGATCCAGGCACTCAAAGATTTGGGTAAAACAGAGTTAATTGCAAAACAGGCACACACTGTACAGGCCCCTATGATATCGATCAAAGAAGGAATACTAAATTGTGATGAATTTGCCTTAGACACAACCAGCGAGGACCCAGGTTTTTTGGCGTTAGAAACAAAACTGTTGAAAGAACAACAGGAGTACTCTAGACAAAAACTAGAAAAAGAGCATGAATACACCAAACTGTGGGAAGAACAGAATGAGCTGCAGCGAGAGGCGTTGAAAGATGGGGATGAGCGTAGAGCAGGCCTACAGCAAATAACAAGGCTAACAGCAGAAATGAGGGAACTAAAAATGAATATGGAGGCGCAAAAAGATGTATGGAAAGCAGAGGAACTGAAAGAATTAGAGAACCTAAAACAAGAATTACTCAGAAACAAAACAGGAGAGGCGAGTGAGAGTGGGGCACAAGGTTACACAGTTAGAGGTGCAAACACAGATATCAGTAACATGCTCACCCTGTCAGGCAGTGAAGAGGAGGAGGACACAGAGGAAGAGTGGGACGAGGAGGAGGAAATCATTAAAATGAAGTCACAAGAACAGAAAGAGGAGACAGAAAGGCTAAGGAAAAAAGTGATTGAGGAGAAGGAAGAGAAGCAGTTACAAAAAACAATGATAAGATTAGCAAAATTAAAAAAACGATTAGGAGTGGTAGAAAAGGAGCTGTCCACAACCAGGAGTGGGAAACAGTTTGGACAAAACACTGGAGGGACAACACCAAAGGGAAAGGGAGATAAGAAATTCAACGCATACACTGACGTCACTGGCCATGCCACTGATACTAAAGAACGATGAGTTAGGGAGAGAAGAACAGACTTACACCCCATTTTCAATGAATGATGCAGAACTATTCAGGGCAAAGCTTCCCCCACTCAGGGAGGGGGGAGGACCCTGGATTTCAGCATTTGCAGATCTCACTACAGGACACACACTAGCCCTGGGAGACATAAGAATAGCGTTAAAAGGACACATTTCAAGAACAGAAATGGCAATGCTTGAGCAAGATCTTGGTACAATAGAGGAGCCAAACCACACCCCTTTTTATGGTTACGTGGAGGACCTGTGGAAAATTTTGAGAGAGAAATATCCAACTAAAATAGACGCTGGCCGCCTAACACAAGAAAAATGGAGAAGGGGTGAATCAGGGGCAGATTATCTACAGAGATTTAGAACCTTATGGGTCCAACAGTTGGGAGCAGAATTAAATTGCCAAACAATGCTGCTATACAGGAATGCAGTTGAGGCCGGTTGTCCAGATACAGTGAAAAACAAACTGATAGGGACCGTAGGGTTATCATCAATGCCCCTGGAAGGATGGAAAGAGCATGTGTGCCATCACATTAACGCCCACAATGATCATAACGAAAAACAGGAGAACCATCTTAGAGACGTGCAGTTACAATTAGCCAAGTTGAACCTAGAAAATGCAAGAAAACAAGTAAATGCTGAGAAAAAAATTATCACTCAAAAGCAGACTTCCTCTGATGAGGCTGAAACTGAGGAGTCTCCGGGTACTCAGATGTATGCTTCTGTACAAGGGCCCTCTCCAGGGGGAGGCATACAATGTTATAATTGCCAAAATATTGGCCATTTTGCAAGAGGTTGTCCCTACTCTGAGGAACCAAGGAATAATAATTACCGTCGCAATAGGGGAAGGGCATGGAGAGGACAGTATGGAAACCAAATGCAATACGTTGATATGTACAATGCAAATTATATGCCACAACAACAGTACATGCCCATGGTTCAGGCTCCCCCACCACAACCACAGCTGTATTTAATGACACCAAACCAACAGCCACAGGCAAATGCTTACTACCAACCTGTACAGGGGGTAGGTGTACATCAACAGGGGGTGCAACCACAGGGAGCGCAAGGGGCACAGTACACTCTACCTAATGCACATAACCTTCCACCGCTCTAGGGGTGTCAGGGGCCAACGGGGGAGGTGTCAGGCCGGAAAGGTATATGTACTATAGGGACCAGCGCCAAAACGACATTATTGAAAAAACAACTCAAATAAATAATTGAATACATGGGAATACTAAACTCTGCTGTGAAGTTCTGATACAAAGGTGTACAGGAAACCTTGTCGGGGAACCCTTGGAAGTGGTCCTGGAGTAAATACAGGAAGGAGACCGGGTGATGAGAAGACGGAACAAGTGGAGGTGGGACAAACTTAAATTGCAAGTGGTAAGAGCCTCTTTATTTAGAGCCTCTTTATTTCACTACATTCACATGTGAAGACAAAATGATGTCAAAATATTTGGTTTTTAATCGACACTGCGCAGAATTGAGTGTATGTTTAAACAGTGAATAGAAAAATGTTTTTACATGTCTCGAGCTGTGTCCTCACATAGCGTTATCTAAGCCTGAGGCTGTGATGTGGGTCGAAGTTCAGGAATTTCTTGATGAATGTGTGTGGGAGCGTCTGATTGGCTGGATGAGGTGAAGCTGGTGTTTATGTTTATGTATCTCACAGCGTGTGCGCGTACCACGCTTCTCTAAAGCAAACGCATGGTGTTACGCGCGGGACTTTCTTGGAGACTGTGGAGCGGCTTTCTCACAATGGCAAGAAACTTGGCACCTGTCACTTGCTCGCTGGCTACGCTATATTGCTGTGCTTCTTGAACTTTCAAATAACTTTGTGAAGAGAGTGGGAGAACTTAACCCTGCTTGACTTTGTCCCGTCCCCACAGATGGAGACGAACACGGCTGTATAGCTGTAGAGGAAAGTCTGTACAACACGTACTGACCTCTCTGATGTGCTTCTGATTATACCCTGATCTGTATGTTCTGTATGTTCTGTTTGTTCTGTATGTTCTGTATGTTCTGAATGTTCTGTTTGGTCTGTATGTTCTGTATGTTCTGAATTTGACACTGTTGTATCCGGCCCAGTGTCTTCTCGTTTTTCAGCCCAGACTGCTGAGGGCCTTTTGCTCCTCCAGCCGCACAAACATCTGTTTGTCCAAAAGGAAACTAATGATGAAGTGTTTTCTTGACTTTGTGAGATGGAAACTGGTGCAGGCACTTTGCTGGTTTAGCACACGGGATTGGTCATGCATGATGGACGTTGTCAGAAACCTCACGGTGGGACGAGGAACATGGTAAGTATTTCGAAAAGGCAAAAGTAGTACAATCAGTGTAAAAACGGTATCTTAAGAGTCACTCAAAAGGTCATGACCTCAATGGTATATTGTCCAGTTTTTTTAACATTCATCCCGACTCTGGGTGCACACAGAGCTCGCTATGATTATTAAAAAGGGGATGGGCCAGAAGGAGAGTCGATTTGACCTCCGTAGAAATAATTGTGACTCTTTCTGATCGGAATACACAAATAATAAGGCTTCGAATCTAAATAAAAAAAAAGTAGATTCTGGTAAGAATTGACATTACATGTTTTGAATTGAATTGAATTAAAAAAGGACATAGACAAACATTATTAAAAGTATAGGACATGAACCTCAAAATGACCAGGTGAGCCAATTGGACAATAACAAGGTTAGACATGGGGGTGAGGGAGAGTAGGGAAACGTCCCCAGTTGTTCTCCTTGATTCTGTTACAGGTGTTGGTGAGATGGAGATGGAGATCATGAGGCTGGAAACCTCGGACGTGACAGTTTAGGGTCTACATTACTGATACACAATGTTGCTAAAGTGAATCACACATGTTTACGCTGTGCTTTGCTAGAAATAGTTGTAGGGTTGCTTATTTATATTTTTGTCAGGAACACAATGTTTAGTAATGAAAATAATACACTATGTGCTTTGCAAAACAAAAACAAAAAACACACACGCTACATGCTGGCATTGACTGGAACTGAAAGGGTGGCAGAGCTGAGTTGGGGGTGGTCAGCATCACGTTAAAGCCACGCCTAGCTATGGAGGTGACAGTGGAATGTCCTACACATAGGATCACACACCACACAAGCTGAGTTAGTTGGTTTAGGATTAAGGGCTATTTTAGAGGGCTTGGTTTTGGAACTTCTTGTTATTATACTTATTATACTTACTCTTGCTGAGTAAGTAACAGGGGGATTGTAAGGGTTGCAGCGAAATCTAAGCTCCTGATTCGTGCTTTGCTCACAGGCTACAGAACAAGATGCCCGGTCACGGTAACTGGCAACACCATAATTAGTCTGAACATAAACGTGAAGGACAGATAGAGTACACGCACATAGACCAAACAACTGATTCACTGGTAGGCTGTCCCCCTCTCTACGGAGAGAAGTGTGAGACGAGGATAAAAGAAGACGGTGGACGGAGGTCTGGACTTCACTTCTTCTCTTTCTCTGAAGTCACCAGCTGGTTATTCTGCTCTGTAACTTTGTAACTAGGAACAATGGCAATAAAGGCCTTTCTTTGAGACAACTTCTATCTCCAGTGTATGCTTTGGCTATATCCAAGTTACTCTCCTCGTGTGACATAAAAGAACCTTACTGACCCACAAGGGTTTTAATATTTGTGAATAAAATGATGTAACTCACATGGCCGTTTTGCTGGCTTTGATGACTGGCAGAAGATTCAAAAAAGCTCTTGGCGAAGCAGAGTATTTCCTAAAATCAAAGACCTCAAGTTCAGCATCTGAGGACAGTAGGATGAAGACCAGAGCGGACCACAGAGCAGGAGTCATGTCAGACAGACGTCCTTCTGTGATGTTTTTCTGGATCTGTTCAACCAGTGTGTGGTCGTTCAGTTCATTCAGACAGTGGAACAGGTTGATACTTCCCTCAGTGGACAAACCCTCACCAATCCTTTCTTTGATGTACTCAATAGTTTTCTGATTCATCTCAGGGCTACTTCCTGTCTGAGTCAGTAAAACTGGTAGCAGACTCTGATTGGTTGGCAGAGACAGCCCCAGGAGGAAGCGCAGGAACAAGTCCAGGTGTCCGTTTGGACTTTCTAAAGCACGGTCCACAGCAGAGCGGTAGAAGGCTACACACTCATCCTCAGGGCTCTCAGAGGTCTGTTGTGTGGACAGCAGGTTAACTCCAGAGCTGAAGAAGGTCTGATGGACGTGAAGCGCAGCCAGAAACTCCTGCACACTCAGATGGATGAAGCAGTAGACCTTGTCCTGGTACAGGCCTGGCTCCTCTCTAAAGACCTGTGTGAAGACTCCGGAGTAACGAGCGATCTCTGCAGCGTCCAGCCCACACTCGCTCAGGTCTGACTCGTAGAAGATCAGGTTTCCTTTCAGCAGCTGCTCAAAGGCCAGTTTTCCCAGAGCCTGCACCATCTCCCTGGTCTCTGGACTCCAGGGAGAGTCTGTTGCAGAGCGTCCATCGTACTTGAGGCCCTTGACTTTGGCCTGGACCACGAGGAAGTGGATGTACATCTGTGTGAAGGTATGAGGCAGCTCTTCTCCCTCTTTCTCTTTCAACACATGCTCCAGGACTGAGGAGAGGATCCAGCAGAAAACTGGCATGTGGCACATGATGTAAAGACTTAGTGATTTCTTAATGTGGGAGATGACGGCTGTGGCCTGCTGCTCGTCTCTGAACCTCTTTCTGAAGTACTCTTCCTTCTGTGGGTCGGTGAACCCTTGCACCTCCGTTACCATGGAGACACACTCAGACGGGATCTGATTGGCCGCCGCGGGGCGTGTGGTTATCCAGAGGCGAGCGGAGGGAAGCAGGCTCCCCCTGATGAGGTTCACCAGCAGCTCCTCCACTGAGGCGCGCTCTGTGGGCTCAGTCAGGACCCGGGTCCGCCTGAAGTCCAGAGAAAGTCTGCACTCGTCCAGACCGTCCAAGATGAAGAGCACCTTTAGATGTTCTAAATGGCACAGTCCTTTAGCTTCACTGAAGAAGTGGTGCAGCAGCTCCATCAGACTGAACTGTCTGTCTCTGAGCACATTGAGCTCTCTGAAAGTGAAGGGGAACAGCAGCTGGATGTCCTGGTGGGCTTTGCCTTCAGCCCAGTCCAGACTGAACTTCTGAGTCAGCAGCGTTTTCCCGATGCCAGCCACGCCCTTCGTCAGCACCGTCCTGACTGGCCCCGGCCTCTCTGTCTGCTCTGCTCTGATTGGTTCCTCTGTCTGCTCTGCTCTGATTGGTTGCTCTGTCGGCTCTGCTCTGATTGGTTGCTCTTCTCTTCCAGTTGGTTCTTGCTTTTTTGTCTTTCCTGTTTTGACTGACCAGAGTCCAGAAGTCATCTTTTTAAACATGTTTTTTACCGGACGTTGTTTCTTTATCACCTGGTCCTTGACTGGTGGCGACTGCCTCCCCGTTTCCTTTGCTCTGATTTGCTCCTGTCCCATTGTTGGCTCCTCTCTGATTGGTCCCAGTTTTGGGGCGGGGCCTTTAAAGAGGTCTTCACATAAGATAGTAGCTTCAGATGTGAATCTTTTCCTGGACGCAGCCTGGATGTGCCTAACCTCATGTTCCTGGTTGACCTCTGAGGCCCCTCCCTCTGTGATGTAGAGCTCTGTGTAGATCTGGTTCAGGAGGGTTTGTTTTCCTTCTTTACCGATGCCCTCAGACACACAGCTGAACCTCTGCTTCAGGAGACTCTTCAGTTTGTTCTGACAAACCCCTGAAGGACTTTCTGAAACACAAAAACATGATGATAGACATCACTAGCCCTGACACAGTGAGCCTGACTGTGGACTTACTGCTGTGTAAACGCTCAGCCAGTGACTCCTGTTTCATCCTTCTCAGGAAATCCAGGGTTATCTTGAGAAAAGCCTCTCGGTTATTCTGCTCTTCCTCCTCCTCCTCCTCTCTATCAAAGCATTCTGGGTCATTTGAGCACAGAACTCTATGGAACCTCTTCAGTTCACCTTTGACAAATGTCACAAGGGTTTCCTCCAGCCGCTAAAATGAGAATAACCAGTCACAAAATCAATCCAAGGACAAATCTAAGAGAAAAGAAGTGAGACACATTTGATAAAGTGCAGACCTTAAATATGGCGTCCAGCTCAGTCTGAGGCTCGGAACTTGGTTCAAATCCTGAAACGTGAAGTTCTGTTGGACTGATGACACACAGTGAAATTAAGTTCATATTCTGTCAAAATCGTTATGTACCCTCCCTCCTCTGTAGGCCTATATATGCTATTCATCCATCCATCCATTTTCTCCCACTTGTCCGTTGCCGGGTCGTGGGGGCAGCTGTCGGAGCCGCCCAAATCACATCGCACCAGTCCCTATATGCTATTCAGAATGTTGTAAATCCACATAAATAAATGTTGATTTTTCTTTTTTTCAGATTGACTATAGATAGATTTTTTTGCTATTGTTTATACACATTGTACATTGGATGGTTGAAAGCCATCCTGTACAGCCCTGCTGATTCTGTGGATAGAATGAGATATTGGTTGGAGCTCAAGGAAAATGGTAGCAATTCTATAATATGAATATTTAAAAAATATAAAAATAATAAATACATATTTTTTTATTATATAATTGATACATTATTATGTTGATGTTTTATGCTTTCTTTTAAGTTTATGCAACGGTGAAGCACTTTGAATTGCCTTGTGTATGAATCGTGCTCTACAAATAAACTTTAATATGTGTCAGAATGTCACCCGTGCTGTTGCTGTATCTGTACAGGAGTGTGAGCCAATCAGCACATATTAGTCCATCCTCTCATTAAAGTGCATATGACAGGTTTTAATGCTTTTGGAAATAATGACTTATTGGAAAGGATAATGTCAGTTGTAAGTTCATCAGCTGCATAATTATCATTTTATTTCAGTGAAGAAGCAATTTTAATGAAGAAATGTTGGGCAAAAACATTATTTTTTTATTTTTAAGCTGCTGACAGGAAGTGACATAGATAAAGGTAAAGTTCCAGAGCAGTTTGACTCATTTCCCATTGACTTAACAGTGTCGGCACGGCAACAGTTTAAAATTGTTTGCCTTCATCTATGTCACTTCCTGTCGATGTCCAATAAGGAAGTGAAACTATAAACATCACACAAATGGCCAAACTAAAGAAACCTGGGTACAGTGTTTAGCTAAATCTTAAATATAATTATGTTTACTATGTTTTAGCAAAAATTCTGTCTAATGATTCATATGCACTTTAAGTTATATCAGCGAGCACTAGTTGTGAACTATCCTCGGTTTAACCTGTGCAACGTTAAGTTTGCTCAGGGAGGTGGGTGATGGACCCTGTTGAAAGCTTGAAGTTTTTAAGTGTCCATTTTTCCACAATGAAGCATTACATAATGATTAGTTGATTTCCTGATTGTATGTGTGAAATTAATCTTGGCCACATTGGTTTGAGCGTCTAATGCAGCTGGAAGCACTATATAGATTTACTATTGGTACCATTCTGTTATTGTATTGTAAGAATGTTTTGATTAATGTATCAATTGTGACAATGAAATGTCTCTTGTGGATCAATAAATGTGTTTATTTCTCCAGGACTTCAGAACCAGAAACTCACCAAGGCTCAAAAGAAGGTTCATTATTAAAGGCAATAGGAGGATTCTTGGAGCGGTTACTTCTGATGGACTCACAGCTGGGACCAGTGGGAGATGTTTTTGGCACACTGTGATACATGGTAGTTAGTAAAAAAAAAATATATATATATATCAAAAGGGATATATCCAGTATTTTCCGACAGTATCCTCACTTGAAATCAGAGGAAGAACGTTTATTTTTGAAGTTAATCAGAAGATCCTTGGAGCGGTTACTCTTGATGGACTCACAGCTGGGACCAGGACCCTCCTCCATCTTCCTCTTGAGGAAAGAAAATGACGGAGGCCTGTTAATTAATAAACACACGACTATTTACCATATTATTACTTATACTATAACTTTTTATAATGTGATAATTCATGTGCAATAATTCACCAAAACCACAGAAAGTTTGTATACATGGCAGAGTTGAAGGGCTAAATCGGTGCCAAGCCTAAACAAATTCACTGTTGTTTATTTATATATTTACTTATTTAATATTTAATATGGACATAACAATAACATTGGACGAACCAGATGCATTGTTTAACCTCTTAACCTCCACCTGAACCGACGATATTTTCTCCAGTTTGGATTTACCCAAATCTGAAAGCTTCTTGAAAAAAGCCTCAAAATAGCGACAAACATGAGACAAATACGAGGATTAAAATTTAACAAAAAAGCGACAAAAACGCAAAAGCAATGAAAAAAAAGTGGACGACAAAGGTTTTGTAGATTTGGGTAAAGCTGAACTGGAGAAAATGCACTTGTTTAAGGTGGGGGTTAAGAGGTTAAACAGTTTCAGTCCAGTGGGGAGAGAGTTCCACAGTGTCGCCCCTTGAAGGAGGCGCTGGACTGTCTGAAAGATCGTCTGAACTTTGGGAGCACACAGTCCCTGCTGACGGAGGCTCTGGTGGAGAGTCTGAGCCCTGACGGAGGCTCTGGTGGAAGGTCTGAGTCCTGACGGAGGCTCTGGTGGAGGCTCTGAGCCCTGACGGAGGCTCTGGTGGAGGCTCTGAGCCCTGACGGAGGCTCTGGTGGAGAGTCTGAGCCCTGACGGAGGCTCTGGTGGAGGGTCTGAGCCCTGACGGAGGCTCTGGTGGAGGGTCTAAGTCCTGACGGAGGCTCTGGTGGAGGGTCTGAGGCCTGACGGAGGCTCTGAGCCCTGACGGAGGCTCTAGTGGAGGCTCTGAGCCCTGACGGAGGCTCTGGTGGAGGGTCTGAGTCCTGGCGGAGGCTCTGGTGGAGGGTCTGAGGCCTGACGGAAGCTCTGGTGGAGGGTCTGAGGCCTGACGGAGGCTCTGGTGGAGGGTCTGAGGCCTGACGGAGGCTCTGGTGGAGGCTCTGAGCCCTGACGGAGGCTCTGGTGGAGGCTCTGAGCCCTGACGGAGGCTCTGGTGGAGGGTCTGAGCCCTGACGGAGGCTCTGGTGGAGAGTCTGAGCCCTGACGGAGGCTCTGGTGGAGGGTCTGAGGCCTGACGGAGGCTCTGGTGGAGGGTCTGAGCCCTGACTGAGGTTCTGAGGCCTGACTGAGGTTCTGGTGGAGGCTCTGAGCCCTGACGGAGGCTCTGGTGGAGAGTCTGAGCCCTGACGGAGGCTCTGGTGGAGAGTCTGAGCCCTGACGGAGGCTCTGGTGGAGGGTCTGAGCCCTGACGCCTCAGCATGAGGCCAGAGAACAGCAGTGAGACACAGTTGTTCAAACATTTCAAAATCCATTTCAAAATACTAAAATATACAAAGTTTTCAAAGGTAAAAAGCTTGTGAATTTGTGTGATATCACAACGATGCCTCTCAGGTTTCTTGTCGAATATATTTCACCCCCAACATATTTATATGAAATGTATTACTACATTATCACATTTAAAATCATAACGTCATTATTACATCAACAGCTCCAAGTGCGGTGAGTATCCAGCGCTACCTGTTTTTCTAGCTCAGTCATACTTGAGGAGGGAGTGGGTTCTGTGTTTTGTTAAATAGACATGTTAAGTTAACCATGTTGAAGTGCATCAAGAGAGAGTTTTAAATAGTAAAACTAGTTAATGGAGCAGCTTATTCCGCGCCACCAAGTTATTACTGAGGTTATTATTGTGACTGTGATTTAGCACATTTCCAGTCTTTTATTAGACGATTCTGAGGTCGTATCTGTTCATGAGTAAAAATCTTATACTAGACCTATTATTTCAGTTTAAGTTTGTGGTTATCACAGTTTTTAAGGAATAATTTGTTTGCAAGTACGAGATTTATTCTTATTTACAAACACAGGTGATTGCTGGAGACGTATCTTTTAACAACTTCCTCAAACAATAATATTTTTTCAGATTTTGTCTCTAGTATTATGTAATGTTTTGTACCACAGGCTGATAATGTAGATTGTATGTGATGTAGATGTAGATTAAATGAAATACTCAAATATGTGAATGAACAGGAGTTTATCCAGTGGTGCTAACTCAACTGATGCACTTCTCTAATAAAAATGGAAACCTTTCACATAAAAACAGATACCGGTATTATTAAATGAATATAATACTTTGCTGTACATTCCCACACAATACTTTACAAAAACATTAGCAACATTTCTAATCATGGACAAGTTAACTTACCTGGTAAACACTCTCTCTGTCTTCGAACACTTCCAGTTCTGAGTTATATCCTGTTAAACTGGATTTCTAGGCAAAGGTTAAAGTAGGCGGGGCCTGAGGAATCTGACAAAGAAAAGAAATGTAAAGGTGTCAGGTTACATTCTCTTTTAAAGAAATATAACATGATTAAAAGGATCGATCTAATACCTCATATACGGTGAGTCCCAAACGTTTCCAGACCCTCCTCCGTTTACCTGTGACTCTTTGCAAAATAATTGGTACATCTTTCCCATAAACTGTTAGTCTTTAAGAATCTGTACCAAAGAAAATCATCCCATTAACACTTGTATGACCCCCAGAGGGACGACGGAAAAGGATTTATTAAGGTAAACAAGTTACTTAGTACTGCTTTAACCAAGCACATTTTTCCCAGTTCGGCTTTACCTCGATCTATGAAAATGTACTCGGTTCAGGCGGGGGTTGAGAGGTTAAGACCGTATAACATAGAAATTATGTATGCAATTTATTAATACATTCTTAGTGCAATAAAACCCTAGCTCCCTACTCTCCTCATTACTTCAGCAGAGCCAACCTCCCTTTAACACAAATTGAGATGAAAAAAAGATGTCAATAATGTGGTCCGTTTAATTATATATTGCTCTTATGTTTTTTTTAATATTATATATATATATATTTGTAATATTTTGTTATTACTGCATGCAGTGAGTGTTGGCACCGACACACACACTCAAGCATCAGAGATGTCTCAAGACTTTAAACCTTGTAATAATTTAAAAACTGAACAGCACAAAACATCAGATGTTTTGCAGCTTTATAATGGACAGGGTGACCTCCGATCAGACAAAAGAATCATTCATAATTAAAATGCTAGAACAGCACAAACCAAATAGTTTACTGCACACAACTGACATGTTAGTGTGAGGGGCAGATTCAAGATGGTGCAGGTGGATTTCCAGACACTTCCAGACCTCCGTGAATGCGCAATGTCCTTCAAGACCAATGCGGTTGATGCGTATCATAAACATTAACGTGAACCTGGCCCCCGTCATACTCAACATGGTTTAAAAAATATGTCAATTGTTTGTGCCGTTTTGTGCTGTAAAATATTGTGTTTGTGCTGTTTTCAGAATGGTGTCTTTCCTTTTTGCTTGGTTCGTGCTGTGCATATCTTTGGTTTATACAGTTCTGTTAAACATCGCACACACCTGTTATATTGACAGTGACGTCATATCCGGACACTTTATTGCTGCGTGATCAATTATGGACAGAACCTCTCGACGCTCCAACTTTTGGCAAGTACATCTCGTTTTAAACAACTATTTGAAGTTAAACTGCAGCTGCTTAATTAGTTCTTTGAATAATAATAATGCATTTTATTTGTAATGAACTTTACATTTGACACCCAATCTCAAAGTGCTACAGTGGACAGCATAGTTAAAAGCAGTGAAAATGTTGATGTTTTAGCGGGTAAACTTAATGGTTAGCGCCTCCCAGTGGTATATAAAAAGTAAAGCATGCTGTGTTAGTGTTAATTAAATAATGACAAATGCTTTGACTATATCACTTCTTTATCAACAAACCTCACATACAAATCTCGTTTTCAAATTACAGCTTCAAGTTCCCGTTTCAGAGATAGTTTCCTACGTTCAGGACTAATCTGGGAAGAAAAATGTATTTAATGTAACTTTCTACGTGAACACATGGCATCACATGGCAATAGAGGCCGGGCAGCGCCTGCAGACGACGGCACGAGTCAACATGAAGCAAAAAGGAAAGACTCCGTTCTGAGTCAGTTCTGTGCATTTTCCAAAGAGTATGATGACGTCATCGTCCAAAAATGCAATTATTAAAATCTTAAAAACGATAACGGCACAAACGATTGACACCATTTTTTTTCCGTTTTGGAGCATTTTTTAGCAAAATGAGGGGCTGGGTGACCTCAGATTGACCTGTAAAAGAATCCTCAATATCTCAAAAACAATAACAGCACAAACGATTGACACATTTTTTATACAATTTTGAGTATGAGGGGGGGCCAGGTTCACGTTAATGTCATAAACACATAGAGAGCCCTCAGACTGAAAACAGAATCATCCATTCAATCTAAATGTGTCACAAGCACAAACGATCGGCACACACTGAATGTGAAACTTTGCCAAAACAGACAAAATAGACTTTAACGTCTAAACCCACATCTGACCCGAGCACTTTCTTCAGTTTAGCTTTACCCGAAAATAAGAAAAGCTTCTGGAAAAAAAGCGTCAAAGTAGCGACGAAAACGAAAAAACAAAGAAAACCCAAACACAGCAGCAACCAAAGAGCCACAAAAACATGCCGGAAACACAACAATTAGAATAATAGGAAAGTGACACAAAATAGACAAAAAGGCGTTGCGTTAATCGTTGCTTCTACATCGTTGTTGTGTTGCTGTTGTGTTAGATTTGCGCAGCACCACATTGGAGATATTCGGTGAAAAGGTTCAACCCTTCGTGTGGTGCCGGGGCTCGACTGCCCCGTCCCTGCAGACCGGTGTGACAGATCAACGTAGGGAAAACAAAGCGGAAGTGCGCGGCGCGGACGCGCAGCAGAGACGCGCTGCGCACCAAACCAGGAAACCAACGAATAATCCCCTTGGAATCATCCCACCGGAGTAACTTTGGTTGTGGTTCTTAGACCAAGGCATCATCCACTTCACACCGATGAAGAACAAAGGACCAGCTGTTTAGAGTTACTCCATGACGCTCTGCGTGGACTATATGGTTGAGCCGCCCGAACAGTGTACCACATGCATGGAAATGTGAAAACTAGCCTTCGGATGGGCAGTATAAGGGCTTCTTGATAAAGTAAGCAAGTTCAAGTTGTTATTACACCATACTTAAGTGATATCAATATGAGGATGAAAAATGACATGCTCAAGCTATGTTTACATGTTATGATACACAGGCATCAACACATCCGTGTCACGTGTCACAACATTGCTTGTGTTGAACGCTAGTATCCTACAAACAAACAAGGTTGGACCATTATAATAGATCCATGGGTTGGACGCGTGCTCGGTATCAGAGATAACATAACATTCAAATCGCTAATATCAAAGAACCTTGGAGGTAGGTGAAACGAATATGCAGTCAATCTCCAAAAACAGAGCCAACATTTCATTGACCAACATGATATAGGCCACATCGAGCATTAGTGAGATGGCGCTATACTAGCTATATATCTGTACAACACCACACATATCCTATGGATATTGCACAAGGCATAGACTCAGGCTTCTACATGATAGGATTAATTGACTCTAACATGAGCTTTGTGCGTAAATGATACACCGATATGCCTTGTAGCCCATTAGGCCATGATAGTAGGCCACATCAAGGCGTCATAGTTGTCAATTATTTTGAGTGTCAGTCAAAACAGTGTTTTTCATCTCAATTACTTTGTTTTCCTGGTGAAATAAATGTTTGACTGAATGTTCTTTTTTTTTTTCTCTCTCTCTCTCAGACGACTACATAATGCTGCCATCTGCTTTGAGGAACTGTAGAGACATCATTACCTGTTCAACCCTACAGCATTTCGAATATTTGGACATTAGATAACAGAGGACGTTTGTATAATTTCCAGTGGCACACATCTGGACTCCTGCCATCAAAGACTGAATAAAAATGGCTCTTGCAATTGTGTAACTGTACACATATTTTTGTAACATGATTTTGGCCTAATAAAACCACCGGAAAAGAATGCTGCCAATTGTTTTTGCATGGGTCATACAAATTGAGTATTAAAATAAACTTCTACTGGCTGGATACATAAGCTACCAAGAAAAAGAGGTACACACAGAATCAGAATCAGAATAGGTTTATTGCCATGGTTTGAGAACAGGTTCACAAACTAGGAATATTTCTCGGTGCAAACGTGCGACATAGAACATATAACACAGAATTAAGATAAAAAATAAGCTAAGAACGTTAAACTATAAGGCTATAGGGGCATAAAATAAAGTGACGTGTGGTAAGACAACAACAATTTGGCATTGAACAACAGCGGGATTGTATATACAGATGTGTAGGCATATAAAGTGGTATTAAGTGTTATAAAGTGATAGCAGCGGGTCTAAGTGTGGACACACCGCACAGTGCAAGTGCAGATACATCCATGAGTCTGTGACTGAGCTACAGGGACTTGTTTTTGTTCATGAGTCTGATGGTGGACACAGGCACAGCATGTATGCGAGTGGGGAAAGTAATTGCAACATTGTCGCATACGTTTATTACACTCTCTAAATCATCTTTGAATTTGGTGGCATCTGATGGGACTGGGAGGTACAGCCTACACACACGAATGATGCCTCTGGATCAGGCTGTCCCACACAGACCATATGGGACCAGCCCACACACAAGTCGCACTGGATCTGTACAGAAAACAAAAGTAAATTTAATCGTGAGGTAGTCTCCAATTGTCAGCCTGCTGATAGCCTATTACTTCATACCCACCATTCGTTCCTCAAAGCAGATGGCAGCATTATGTAGTCGTCTGAAACGAGAGACAAAAAAAAGAACATTCAGTCAAACGTTTATTTCACCAGGAAAACAAATTGAGATGAAAAATAACTGAAAACACACTCAAAATAATTGTCAACTATGACGCCTTGATGTGGCCTACTATCATGGCCTAATGGGCTACAAGGCATATCGGTGTATCATTTACGCACAAAGCTCATGTTAGAGTCAATTAATCCTATCATGTAGAAGCCTGAGTCTATACCTTGCGCAATATCCATAGGCCTATATCATGTTGGTCAATGAAGTGTTGGCTCTGTTTTTGGAGATTGACTGCATATTCCTTTCACCTTCCTCCAAAGTGCTTTGACTGATATTAGCAATTTGAAGAACAGTCATGTTATCTCTGATACCGAGCACGCGTCCAACCCATGGATCTATTATAATGGTCCAACCTTGTTTGTTTGTAGGATACTAGCGTTCAACACAAGCAATGTTGTGACACGTGACACGGATGTGTTGATGCCTGTGTTTATCATAACACGTAAACATAGCTTGAGCATGTCATTTTTCATCCTCATATTGATATCACTTAAGTATGGTGTAATAACAATTTGAACTTGCTTACTTTATCAAGAAGCCCTTATACTGCCCATCCGAAGGCTAGTTTTCACATTTCCATGCATGTGGTACACTGTTCGGGCGGCTCAACCATATAGTCCACGCAGAGCGTCATGGAGTAACTCTAAACAGCTGGTCCTTTGTTCTTCATCGGTGTGAAGTGGATGATGCCTTGGTCTAAGAACCACAACCAAAGTTACTCCGGTGGGATGATTCCAAGGGGATTATTCGTTGGTTTCCTGGTTTGGTGCGCAGCGCGTCTCTGCTGCGCGTCCGCGCCGCAGAGACGCGCCGCGCACTTCCGCTTTGTTTTCCCTACGTTGATCTGTCACACCGGTCTTACGCCCACACCCCAACAGTCCGCATGTGGAACAGCATTTAAGCGATGCGGCGCGGACATCGTGTAGGTCCCAGAACACACGACAGTCAAAGCCGACATTAGAAGTTTACCTCTGCGGGGACAGGGCTGTGTAGCCGCGGCTCTTTTCCAGACCTCGACTCGTTTCTCTGCGACCCGGAAACTCCACCTCGTCTGTCGGAGAAAACAGTCCCATCATTGTGGAGCACGAAGCATTTGGGCAAAAGAACAAGTACACCCATTAATATGACAAATGCCGTCCCTATAAATATTAATAAATAAAAAAAAAATCAACAACCGATCACCGACACCCTCCCCTCCCCCCCCCCAAGCTAGCTCGAGCACCGCATGGCTCAACATGACCAAAGCATAACCATATTTATATGTGATCACAGTCATGGCTTTAGGTGGTGTTGGGCCGGTCTTTCATTTGTCTGAAACCCAAGTCAAATATAATGTACTTACTTTCAACACGCTCCTGGAAGACGAACCTCTGACGCTGGGAAAAGGCCGAGTTGTTGCCGCGAAGTCAAAGCGAAGTGTATCGGGACCGTAGGGCGGACTGATGTGAATAGTGTCCTTCCGCTAATAGGCCGACGTCAGTTTAATCCAGATTAATTCATCTCAACAGCCTTTTTTTGAAGATGTTGCGTTAGATTTATTATTAAAAGTACGCTTTCACCCCTCAGAAATATTTAGTCTGCATTTCCAGCACTATATGTGCGGCGCAATGATATGGGTGTGGGGTTACAAGATCCGGTCTCTTTAGGAAACTTCCCAAACTAAGTCAAGTTCATGTATTTAAATGTTGCCCCAACACACCTAAAAGAGTTATTCACCTTTGAACGTATTGGCACAAGTTAAACATTTAAAACGATCATTGTCACGTGAAAACAAACCAACAAAATGGCCGCACGACTTTTAACAGTGTAGAGACAAAAACGAGACGTAAACGAGGATGAAAACACAGCAAAAAAGCAACAAAAAAAAACACAATAATGTGACGACAATGCAAGGAAAAAACTCAGATCCATTTTGTCGGTCTTAGCTTTCAAATGAGGCGTTAGACTGGCCTATAGGCTGTAAGCTCCAGAAGCTTTTAGATTTGGGTAAAACTGAACTGGAGAGAATGTGCTCGGTTAAGGCGGGGGTTAAGAGGTTAATGATGGAAACACCTGGCTGGAGGATTCACCTATTGTACATGTTTTTAGCGGTCGGGTAAACCGGAGCACCTGGAGGAAACCTCCGCAGACACGGGGAGAACATGCAGACTCCACACAGAAAGGCCCCGTGCAGGAAACTAACCGCTGCGCCACCGTTTGGATATTTATGCACAGAATCTAGAATCACTCCTTGAGTCTGTTCCAATGGCTTTTATTGGGTTGTTTTATCATTTCAGCTTTTTTGGTTCATTTAAAGCTTATTCAACAACAATATCTGAGGAAAAGACAATATTTGACATTATATTTACAAGTCTAAGTCGTATTCGGGTCACGGCTCGTCGTCCCAGGGCGACTGTGGGTCCCGACGCCAAACCAGTTGAACCACTGCTTTAGGGGAACGCCGAGGGTTTTGCTCCTTTACAATAAACCGATACAGGAAGGACTGGGCTTCTCCAGAGAACATCACATGACCTCATTCATTGCATTGATCATTTTATTTATTCATTTCGAGTCAGGAACTTTGGCCCAAACAGTCGGCTGTGTTTGAAACAGACGCTCACTGGCTCAGCAAATGCAATTTCCACACATTTGTTCAGCCTTTGCCAAACAGGACACACAGACTGAAACACTTCTGATATTTAACTATATCTGAAACCTCATCTCTGTGACGCGTTTCATCAATGGATGGACAAGAGAACACGAGGTTAACGCGGGGAACAGTCGATGTGTTATCACACTTCATCTGGAACTGAGGAGGTTCACACGACGTCTGTGTAATCTCACATTTACAAAGAAACAAGTGAATACAGAAAAAGTATTATTGGTGAAGATGAGCAAATGTAAACGCTCAGAAAGCCAGTGGAACGGAGCAGTGCTGCTGAAAACCCGTCTTAAAACTGTACTTTTATATAAATCAATCTTCATTTTCAGACTCAAAAAGGTTCATAAAAAACATGTAAACGAGACAGAGACGAAACATCGAGTATATCACTATTATACTTCCTGTTGGATTCTCATGTGGCCAGTGGTTTCTTCTCCCAATATATTCCTGTGAGGGATTAGCAGTGTCTCATAAATCAATAAACTCTTCAAGATCACGTGACGGGCAGCGAGTTACTGATGGACAACATGTTGAAACCTATGAGTTCAGAACAGTATTCGTTTTTGTCTTGACGCTCACTTTGTTGCCTTTAAGGCAGTTTATTTAATAAATACCTCATAAGTAATTTACTAAGTTAAAAACAATACTTAAACAATGTTGCAATAAGTTAAATAATCATTTTGATCCTGTATAAATAAATAATTCATGTTTTTCTATAATTTAAGTTAAAAAATATTATCGCTAAGACTACTTCCGGTTTCGTTGCGCTACTTCCGGTTTCGTGGTCCCGAGTGTAAACAGAAGCCATGCTACATGTCAGGAGCAGTCAGATCCGCATCAGCCGCCATACACCCTGAAAACATTAATAAGGCAATGCCGTAAGTTTGTACATTGTTGTATCTCTAGGTTTAGCTTTATATTTTCGCATTTTATTCGTAGTTTATAGGATGAGTGCACTTTATTTTCATATCCACATCAGCCATTTGCTGACATTGTGCTGTACTATGTCTTACAGTTTTCACCATCCAGTAAAGGAAATAATTGATTGACTGCGGAACTTTCCGCAGTCAATAATTGGTTTTCAAGTTATTTATTATTATTATTATTATTATTATTATATTTTTTTCCAGTTTTTCAGTGACTTTCACAGCTTTCACAGTTTCAACAATTTCAACAAGTTATACATCAAAATGTTCAGCATGTTCAAGAGAATTATGCTATTACTTTTGGGACTTTTGGGACTACAGCGATTTCCGGTTTTTCCGCAATCGGACAAAAATCGGTCGATTTTTCCCATTGACGTATAATGGGGCTTCAACAAATTCATAGTTTTCAGCATTTTTTTCAACATTTTCAACAATTTCTGCAGTTTGTACATGTTCAGCTTCCACAACTTGTCAGTTTTCAGAAAAAATTAGAGTTCTGCAGTTTTCCAGTTTTTTTCTACGGGCTTGGGAATTCTGCCATTAATTTGCATTGAGAATTCTGCCATGCATTTTAATAGGCCCATGCAATTTAATAGGACTTCAGGTCTTTCAGACATTTCAACAGTTTCAAGGATTCAACAGTTTCAAGGTTTCAACAGTTTCAAGGACTTCAACAGTTTCAAGGTTTCAACAGTTTCAAGGACTTCAGCAGTTTCAAGGATTCAACAGTTTCAAGGACTTCAGCAGTTTCAAGGTTTCAACAGTTTCAAGGATTCAACAGTTTCAAGGTTTCAACAGTTTCAAGGACTTCAACAGTTTCAAGGATTCAACAGTTTCAAGGACTTCAGCAGTTTCAAGGTTTCAACAGTTTCAAGGACTTCAACAGTTTCAAGGATTCAACAGTTTCAAGGTTTCAACAGTTTCAAGGTTTCAACAGTTTCAAGGACTTCAACAGTTTCAAGGATTCAACAGTTTCAAGGACTTCAACAGTTTCAAGGACTTCAACAGTTTCAAGGATTCAACAGTTTCAAGGACTTCAGCAGTTTCAAGGACTTCAACAGTTTCAAGGTTTCAACTGTTTCAAGGATTCAACAGTTTCAAGGACTTCAACAGTTTCAAGGACTTCAACTGTTTCAAGGATTCAACAGTTTCAAGGACTTCAGCAGTTTCAAGGTTTCAACAGTTTCAAGGACTTCAACAGTTTCAAGGATTCAACAGTTTCAAGGATTCAACAGTTTCAAGGATTTCAGTGTAATCATGCAACTTAATAGGGGTTTTTCCATGTAAACCAGTATAATGCAACTTAATAGGGATTTTTCCATGTAAACCAGTATAATGCAACTTAATAGGGTTTTTTACATGTAAACCAGTATAATGCAACTTAATAGGGTTTTTTACATGTAAACCAGTATAATGCAACTTAATAGGGGTTTTTTCCATGTAAAACCAGTATAATGCAACTTAATAGGGATTTTTCCATGTAAACCAGTATAATGCAACTTAATAGGGTTTTTTACATGTAAACCAGTATAATGCAACTTAATAGGGTTTTTTACATGTAAACCAGTATAATGCAACTTAATAGGGGTTTTTACATGTAAACCAGTATAATGCAACTTAATAGGGATTTTTCCATGTAAACCAGTATAATGCAACTTAATAGGGTTTTTTACATGTAAACCAGTATAATGCAACTTAATAGGGTTTTTTACATGTAAACCAGTATAATGCAACTTAATAGGGATTTTTACATGTAAACCAGTATAATGCAACTTAATAGGGTTTTTTACATGTAAACCAGTATAATGCAACTTAATAGGGTTTTTTACATGTAAACCAGTATAATGCAACTTAATAGGGTTTTTTACATGTAAACCAGTATAATGCAACTTAATAGGGATGTTTACATGTAAACCAGTATAATGCAACAGTTTCAAGGATTCAACAGTTTCAAGGACTTCAACAGTTTCAAGGATTTCAACTGTTTCAAGGACTTCAGCAGTTAGAAGGATTTAACAGTTTCAAGGACTTCAACAGTTTCAAGGTTTCAACAGTTTCAAGGACTTCAACAGTTTCAAGGACTTCAACAGTTTCAAGGTTTCAACAGTTTCAAGGACTTCAACAGTTTCAATGTTTCAACAGTTTCAATGTTTCAACAGTTTCAAATATCTATCAAGTATTTTAACAGTTTCAAGGCCTTTTCAAGGATTTCAAGGATTTTTCAGCTAAATTCCACATTAGATCTGTTCCGCAGTCAATCGCAATGGCTTCAGCCATTGCAAGTTTCTAGTTTAACCTACTACAGTCTCCGAGGTTTCTTTGCTGGTGGTTTAGCTGCGTGTTTCATCAGACACTACACTCACGGTTAATTCTATAGTTGAAAAAAAAATGATGAAAGCTGTCTTTAATACTATAAAAATGTATTAAAGTGATAGTCTGTAAGATTGTGGGTGAGGTGAGAGTTCAAGTTCCTGATTGGATCTGAAGAGCCGGTTCACAGGAAAGCTCGTCTCATTGGTCAAAGTGACGGCACCAGCAAAGAGACTTTAGAAACAAATCTGATTTCGTGATTTGGTAAATGGACTCAACTTATAAAGCGCTTTTCTACCTTTATCAGGCCCAAAGCGCTTTACAGTAAGGAACCAGTCACCTCTCACTCTCTCAGTCATTCACCAGTGTACACAGACACTGGAGGCAGGCAGAGTGAAGTGTCTTGCCCAAGGACACAACTAAAGTATGCATTTGCAGGAGCTGGGATTCGAACCCACGACCTCCCGATCACGAGACGACCCGCTCTACCAGCTGTGCCACCATCGCCCATAATTACTTGCATTACATCAGATTTCAGACCCAGTCGTTCAATTATACAAAAAAAACCTCCTTGTTCATGAACACACGTTTCCACCAGTGAAGTATTTACATCCAATAATATGTTTGAACATGTGACCTGTGACTGTTCATCAGGAACTCACTGGAACAGGAGAAAATAAATAAATAATCCAATCAGAAGTCACGTGTGGATTGTTCGCATGTCGGCCATTTTGAGTTTTTAAAATACTTTTGGACACTATGAAATTGGACGTCTGCAATTTATAACTTTAACCTCTTAACCCCCGCCTTCACCGATCAGATTTTCTCCATTTTGGCATCACACAAATAAAAGTGTCTTGGAAAAAAGTGACACAAATCTAAGAGCTTCCTGAAAAAAGCTCAAAATAGCGACAAAAACCACAATAAAAAACGTAACAAAAGAATGACAAAAACATACTAGAAAAGCAACAATGACACGACAAAAAAGTTACAAATACATGACAAAAATGCGACAAAAAAGCGACATAAAGAGACAAAAACAAGACAAAAATATGACTAAACCACGGCAAGAGGGGAGTATGTAACCCAGAGTAGTGTTATCGGTTCCCAACATCTCTCTTTTAATGCCATTCTAAATATATTCTCCAAGCGTGATCTCGCGTTACTTTTGGCCGCTTTCGCGAGACCTCCAGTGCTGCGTCTGACGCAACTTCCTGTTTTATCATGGCGGGGCCCGGGCCCTACACACTGCATTCTCCGTGTGGGTGAGGCAACATCGAGCGGCTACACAGGTATGCGATAACTCCTTTTAAATAGCTGTTTTTCAACTTAACGTGCTGTTGTAGTGACTGGTATGCCTGTCAACTTGTAGGCGCCCCTACCTTTAGCGGGACACTATGCTGGTGCCCGTCTTTGATCTGTTTTAAGAGGAGACTGGTGAGCATTCATTCATTTGTTTATACTAGTGTAATGGGGGGGTTTGTTTGTAAACAGAAACTAAAAGTGGTAACTTAAAATTGTGCCGAATAAATAACTGAAAACTGGATTGAGAGCAGACTGGTGTGGCCAATAATGACAAACAGATGTACAGTTAAAACCAGGTTTATTACAAAACTAAAAACAAGCTTTAAAATGCTAGTTAAAAGGTTATGAAATGCTAACGTTAGTTAAAACGAGGCACAACGAGGAGGAGGCCCGAATCCCGCACCACGACTCGCTGGGGGGGGAAGGGAGAGCGGTCACGCGTTCTCCGTTTGGGGTTCCGGGTCCTGCACTGCTCCTGATCCGCGGATGGCGCACCTGGACGAAAAGCAAAGGCCAGCACACAAGTCCTCTACACCCAAGCGCAAAAGGCCCAAGGCCACTCCGTATAGCGGAGTGCTGCGTTTGGCGGTACTCACTGACAGGGAGAGCTCCTCGCTCTCCCACTGCTCGATTTGGTCTCTCAGCTTTCCCCAAAGCGCGCTCCGTCCCCCGCTCGTTCCTTCCGTCCAGCGGCGATCTCAAGCCCTGACACACAGCACACACACAGGCCAGCCACGCACGATACTCCGAACACTTCAGCCCAAAGCTTCTAATGCACCACACACACACACATAGATAGATAGAGCAGTACTCACTGGCCAGGCAGGGTCTGATTGCCCTGCCTCTGCGTGTATTCCGTGTTGTGGTGCGGGTGTCTTCTGCGTCGGTGTCGTCTGGCTGGGGTGGTGGGTGCGCGCCGTTGTCCTTCCTCACACCGTGCTCTCTCCTCTGACTGCCGTCCTCAACTGCGCCGACTCTCTTTCTCGCTGAACAACAGGTGTGTTGATTGCACAGGTGATGGATTGGTCCGTTGCAGCCCGATGGGCGGGGGGGTCACCATAGTAACCAACAAGGGGGCGTAACTCAAAAACATAGGAAAAACACAGCAAACCAATAACACAAATGCCATCCCCTGTGACCCGATTACACCAGCATGCTAGTGTTAGCTACTAGCCACCAGCCTTTGTTTTGAATGGGACATTTGTTGTTGGTGCGGGCGCTAACAACCTGTCCTCTGATCATTTTGTCCTACGGTAGTTGTCATTTTGATGTGTTTATCTAATGCTTCACTGGCAATGATTGTAGGATATTGGTGGTAAGTTCGCATTAGTGTTGCTTATATGGAATGGGTCTTCCACACCAGTTATTGGCTCATAGCCATTAGCATTGAAACTGTTGATTGGCCATTGAATATTTAAAATATTGTGCACAAGTTGCATTATTAATTATGGTGCAGTATTAATTGAAACTAATGACTATGAGTACTCTAATGATTATTGTTTGTTTTGAAATGTACATGTACTAGACTTACTTTTGTTTGAGGATTTTTGTTTAAATAACATCACTGAAAGTTGGTCCTGTTTATGCAGGCCAGGTCCCTCCTGACCCGATCTAGCCGATCCACAGTTGCTCCATTCAGCCTATGGACCTAACCGATGGCGAGCTGAAGCCCAGGACCTAACCACTTTCATCGGAACTACTGTTTGGTAGGAGGCGGTGTAGCCTGCTCAGCCCACACACGCTCAATCCAACTCTGAACTCTAAGACTTTGTTTGGGGACAATTTAAACACATAACCACTCAACCTATGAACTGAACTGGGTCCATAGGGAACACCAGTGGACAATCGTCCATGGGACATCTTTCTTTCCTGTAAATATTTTAAATATGTAAATATTCAATACATGCCTCACATTCTGCTGCACCATATTCTGTTCCCTTTTGTGGTTCGAACTTAGTCCCATTTCCCTCTTTGGAGCTGAACGTAGACTTCTGTTCCTAGCCTATTATATAAACATCTACTATCCATGAAATTACATTCACTATCTCTTACATATCAAAGTAAGTGTTACACACACAACACAACGAAAAATCTCTTGGCCTCATGCATCATATGTGGATTGTTATTGAATCTGATTTCACGGATCTGAAACCATTTGAGTTTGTCAGGAATAAATGAAGGATTGCTTTCTATGCTGGACACACGAGTTCTCCAACACAGGACTTTCATAATAGAGGAGCACAGTGACTTTTGAAAGTAACTCTTCCCAACCCCCCATAGGATCATCAGCCCCACTAGAGCCCCTGAGGATGTGAGTTATTCTCTTCACTTGAATGTTTTGCTTCAGTTCTTTGACTTCATAAAATATAATCAATAATGTCTGAAATACAAATGAAAAGAAAGTTGCAACAATGATGCATAGAACACATGGATTGTAACAGTTCATAAATGTTCGAGAATCGATTTATTGTTTCTGGATTTGGGATCCAAGCAGGAAATCATGACACATTTTTACAGTTTCCACAATATATAATATATACTATATTGTTTGTTTGTTTTTAGTCACATTATTTACAATTTGTTTGAAATTAATGTTTAAAACAACTGATCTGTTGACTGATGACTCTTAATAATCTTAATCTATAAACTTTATAATCTTACATTTCCTTTGTCGCTGCTACAAAACATGTTCGTCACACTTGATGCTTTTGTGCCTTGAGTTCAGCTGAAGACAGGAGTTCAAATAAGTCTGACAGAACTGCAGTAGGATGCAAACCCAGCCACCAGAGTTTCTGTGAAAGTGGAGCAGAAACAAATAATGCCACGACGTTCACCATCAGAGGACAACTCAGAGAAGGACAGATATCCAGCATCAATATCCAAATACACTCTCACTCGCTGTGAGGCAGTAGAGCAGAGTCGATGCTTCTTTCCTCTGTGATAGAAATAGTATCGCCCCTTAAACACTCTCAGAGTCCAGGATTCATCATTTTGCCCAAACACACATTCTTTACCGTCTCCTTTTCTCTTCAGTTTTTTATCACACACAGCAATGTCCACCCACCCAGGGTCCTCCTCTCCACAGCCGTCCCACTGCACCTTCCAGTAACATCGTCCCCCCAGAGCAGTGGAGGTCAGGACCTGGGGCCGACAGTCGAACCTGTCCTGGTGATCTGGGTACGGCTGCTCCTCCTCCACATGACTCACTGTTCTCAGGTCCTCAGACAGACGGAGCGCTCTGTGAGCTGTGTTCACATCCAGGACGAGGCCACAGGAATCTGAGGGACAAACAAACACAGTGAAGCAAGTTGATGATAGTTGACATGTATCACTAGACCTGTTGAATGGTATAAGTCCTGTGAACCAGAAACTCACACTTCCTCAGATCTGGAGTTAAGTATTGGGCACCGGAAGGTTTCATCCTAAAACACAATGAAACATGGTCATTGCTCAAAGTCCAAAAGTGTATCCTGTACTACTACAGTTTATGTCACAGGTGAGGAATAAACACAGAACTGACAATACCAAGTATTTTGGCGTCTTATGAGAAAAACAGCAACAGTTATTCAGATCATACTGCTGTTTATTTGGGAAACAGTTCCTGATAGAGCAGAGCTCAGATCAAATCACAATCTGAATGTTTGAATGAAAGACTGTAATTAATCAAGTAGTAAAATATTCTTTGTAACAGCGGAAAGTTGGAAACTCAAATCTCATATTTATTACAATTCATATTTTTTTCTCTCTAAGAGAGAGAAAATTTTTTTTTTGCTCCATTTTTAAGACATGTAAAGGAAACTGAATTTTGATTTGAAAACAATGTTCCCTCATTGAAGTGAAGTTGATGTGACAGAATACCTCACGGGCTTCTCACCTGAGAGAGTCCAGGCAGAAGTGGGACTGGTTTTGTAGAGCGCTCAGGAGCTCAGCGGAGGGTCCTGGATGGTTGTAGCTCATGTCTAACTCTCTCAGATTGGAGGAGGGAAAGCTCAGAGCTGAGACCAGTGCAGCTCCGCCCGTCTTAGAGACCAGACATCCAGACAGACTAAAACCACACACATTTGATTTACAAGACAATTCCTTCCTCTAAAACATTTCTGGGTCAAAGCAGGAACTGAACTGTCAAACTGTGACCAGGAGAGAGTTGGATTTCAGTGGCATCGAGGCACTGCTTAAAACCTGAAAGTCACAGGATCAGACTCACCTGAGGGTCTGCAGTCTGCATGTCGCGCTCTTCAGTCCAGAACACAGCAGCTCTACTCCTGAGTCCTCGAGGTCGTTGGTACTGAGATCCAGGAGAGTTAGACTTGTTGAACTGAGGACCGTGGACAGAGGACCACAGCACTTCTCTGACAGGAGACAGCGCCTTAATCTGGAGAGACAGTGGCACATCAGACTCTTAAAGTCTTACTGGTAAAATCGCTAATAAGAGTTTGTAAAATGTTAATAGAACAAACCACAGAGGAACTATTTGACAAAACTTCAGGGCCTGCTCTCAGGTCGACTGTAATGATCTAAGACTGACATCTCACACCATTTACTGTAAGTATATTTAGTGAAAAGCAAAACAATCCATGCTCTTTTGTTCTTTTTCACATTGGCCTCATTTATCAAACTCGCGTTGGATGAAATCAGAGAGTATATGCGGTGTAGGAAAAATCAGCGCCTGTTTTGGCATTTATCAATCTGACGTGAGCCAGTCAGGAGGAGGTGCACACGATGCACCAGTTTGAACTAATCACTAAACAGTTTTTAACAGCATGGATTACATCGCCACATTGCATATAATCCTCATTGGTGATTTAAACATGAAACTAGGCTCTTGCTAATTGTAGGTATATCAGACAGAGTTTGAAAACAGACGCTGCTAAATTCTTTTTCTATACTATGATAATGCCACATCTGTGGGACTGTGTCACCAGCTGGTCTCAGTAAGACAACGCTGAAACCAATCGACTCTATAAGCAGCTCTGAAAGTCCTGGACATGAAACCTTTTCGTCATCACCATTGCAGTTTATTGGACAAATATAAACTGCTGAACTGGGAAAACTTTGTCAAATTTCATGATGCGAATCTGTTTTTTAAAATCTTACCTGGTTTGGCTCCTCCTCCACTTTCTAATTTTGTAAACCTGAGCAGGAGACAAACTAGATCCACTATCTCAAACAACCTGTTAGTTCCTCTCAGGAAAAGTGCCTTCAGCCAGTCGGCCTTTTCAGTGAGAGCCGTCCAGCTCTGGAATATTATCCCCTCTCATATACACAATGCTGGTACATTAAGGCCTTTCAAAAATATGTTAAAATCATGGTTACTTGAGAATCAAACTCGTGCACATCACCATTACTGTATTTTATTTCTTGCCGCTTTTGTGCTTCCTGCTGCCATTGTAATTCTGCCTGTGTGTAATTGTCCCTGGTGTTGATGATGCACCATGTGTAGAGCTTGAGATCATACTAATAAACTGGTCGACTTCATAAAATTAATAACTACAGTGGGACAAGGTCAGAGCAATGTTAGTGCTTTAGCAGGACTACATCCAAATCGGGCGCTACTTCAGGAAAACATGAGAGACTCGATCAGCTCAGCAGCACCTCCTCCTCGCAGCTGGGTGGGCATATAGGGCGGATAACCAAACAACTGTGGAGCCGCTGTTCTCCTGTCCCGCCCTGGCTTTATGACGCTTTGTGAAAAAACTCAGTGAATTAAGCTCTTATGAGCTTATGACCCGTTAACTTTTGCCATCGCAAAGAAACATCTCAACGCTTGTATCTTCACATTTTCCACAAATGCAGATAAAATTGAGTCAAGGGGTAAAGGAAGCAAATATTTATCCGCCAAATGAATAATTCAGATATTATTTGGTTAAGTTAGACTCCAGACAGCGAGGTTGAACACTCGTGCTAGCCCGGTGCAGTTTCCCCAAACTCAGGCTACATCAGTTTCATCACTCGCGTTACAAACACGTCCAAAACTGATGTTCCTCACCTTAAAGTTACTGGTCAGGCCCTTTGTACCGATGAAGACACGCTGTCCACCTGCCGAGGACCGCGAAAAGTCCTGCTCCTCCATGTGATAATCCATGAAAAACTCAGAAGACACGATGCACGAGTCCTTGTGCTTCGGTTTGGTCAAATCTGTCCGTCCAACGATAATCCTCCAGTATTCTCACTTTAGCCGTTTTTCAATGGTTTACAGAGACATGTTTAAATTTCAGCCGCTCTGAGGTGATGGTGATAAACGCAGCTACGCAAAGCGGAGTGGATGCGCCGCGGAGCAATGCGATGCCCAGTATCCGAGCAGCAATATCTTGTTTTTTATGGAAAATAAGGCGTGGAGCCTATTGAAAATGTCCAGTCTAAACTAGTAAATGTAAAGTCAATGAAAATTCACGTTGTGAAAGTGGAGGGGACCAAACAACCACTTTTCAAAAGTGGGGGGGACGCGTCCCCCTCACAATGAATGGTTCCGACGCCCATGGCTTGACTGCATGTATTTTTCAGTCTTAACGCTCGTTGGCGCTGCTGTCTAGGCAGTGGCGCCCGCCATATCAGAGCAATCAAAGAAAAAAATCCAAAAGACAAACAAAAGATGGTATAGAAAAAGAAACGCAAGATTGAACACAAGGGCTGAAAATTTCAGCCACAGTGGGGAAATTATTATTTCTTCACAGAGGTAAATGGGAGATCCATTCATCCATTTTCTCCCACTAAAATGGGAGTAAATGGGAGATGTGTTTGTTTAATCTGCAACGATACTGTTGCAGTAATGAACACAGTGTTAATAATCACAATTCCTAATAAATTCAGTCAGTTGATGTGAATTTTTTTATTTTTTTTAAGGGATTCATGCTAAGTTACTTTGGGCTATACGTCTCACTCTGTGCTGGTGAGTAATTGTTTTATTTCGATGTGGATTACCTTTTTTCATTTTGTTAAAAATAAATGAAAATCCATTAATAGAAAACTGTGATGAACACTGTTTTTTATTTATTTTTTACTTTAAGCATATTCTGGGCTCGAAATGGCGATCCCAAATGTATGCCGTTGCGATATAAAAAATAGGATTACTCGCATGTTTGCGACTCCCAGCGTAAATGCTCCGGTCCACCTTAAAAGAAAGCCTTCTCGTGCTACCTTAAAAAAAGCTTGCGTCATTGTTTCACGAACGCTAACGGCAAACTTTCTGTTCTAAAATGGTTCGAGAGCATATACTACGATCTGTCCTCTCTTTTGGCTCAGCGCCACTGTCATTCCTCTCAGTCACACGCTCTGGGCCAACCTGCACCAGCCCAGTGCATGTTCTCTGCTATATCTGCCTATGCGCCGCTTTCATGCATCAGCCTATTTTCATTGAGTGAGTTGGGAGGCACAAACGCAATGTCAAACACGTCTTCAAAGGTTCTGGCAAAGGATTTTCCCGTGTGTAGCGCGACCTATGGAGTTGTCCCCGCAGCACAGAGTGAGGAGAGTGATGCCCCACTCACACCTAGCGCGGCGGAAGAGAGCGGCGAGCTTCCATTCATTCCCTATGCTGCCTGCCAACCGGAAAGAAGCCTCCGGAAATCCACAGGAGAGCGGCACGAGAAGGGCGGCCGCAGCGGCTCTGTATTTGCATAGAGTTGACATTTTTTCAGCGCTATGCAAATACAGAGCCATTTCCGGCGGCGACCACGAACCACAGAACATGATCTGACAGACACCTGTGCGTAATTGGCTCATGCACTTCAGCTGCGTCTCAAACCAAACCTCCACGTGCTCCTGCACAAGGGCTGGCGAAGGAAGTAGAGCGAGCTGAACGACGGAAAGCGTTTTTTCCCCGCTTGGTGTGAGTGCGGCCTGAAGGTGCAGAGTGAGGACACGAGATGCATTGAGTGCTTGAAGCAGGTGCGGAGCAGAGACAGTCGGGGGTTGGGAGGCACAAAATCTGGTGTCCCATTTACAGTGATAAAATATAATGAGTTCTGTAGATTTCTGAATCAATGCAAACAGCTAAAATAACACATCAATTAACAATTTCGAGCCCTGCATATTCAATTAAAAAGATGAATATGCAGTTAACATTGTATTGAATTTATTAACTTTAATACAATAGAGGTGAAGTTATATACACAACAAAAATATAAACGCAACACCTTTGTTTCTGCTCCCATTTTTCATGAGATGGACTTAAAGATCTAAAATTCATTCCAGATACACAATATTACCATTTCTCTCAAACATTGTTCACAAATCAGTCTAAATGTGTGATAGTGAGCACTTCTGCTTTGCTGAGATAATCCATCCCACCTCACAGGTGTGCCACATCAAGATGCTGATCTGACATCATGATTAGTGCACAGGTGTACCTTATACTGCCCACAATAAAAGGCCACCCTGAAATGTACAGTTTTGTCTCACAGCAAAATGCCACAGATGCCACAAGCATTGAGGGAGCGTGCACTCCCTGGGAGCAGGGAGCAGAAACAAAGGTGTTGCGTTTATATTTTTGTTGAGTGTATTTGACCTCTACTGAGTGCGGCCCAGTTGTTTGCATATTTTTCTGTATGTGGCCCCCAGTGAAAAAGTTTAGACACCCCTGCACCTGGGTAGATCAGATGTGTAAAACAATAAGTAATGTCGTGATCATAAAGTCATTTACCTGGCTGGTGTCAAGGATGATGACAATGACTATTGAACATGACAGTGATTGAGACGCTCATGATGTTTTTTGTGTTTTTGTTTAGTTTTTAACACAAAAAAGACGCTGTAGCCGTAGGTCAAACGTGTAGACGGCTCCCCCGCCTCACACGCTCCCGTTCAGGCCGTAAAACCCGTGGGTGAGGCCTCCTGATACATAGATATTTGGGCATTTATGATCAGCTGCTCGTGCGTACGGCAGGACTGGAGCGGAAAGCACAGGTTCATAAATGCCACGCGCCCTCTGGCGTACGTCACAAACACACACACACATACACCATTTCTGTGGCAGTGTTGATAAATGAGGGCCAGTATGTGAATATGTTTAAAGCTTGTTGACAAACTTGCTGGATGAAGACGTGACATCTTGGCTTTGTTTCCTGAAAATTGCTTTAGTAACTAAGCGGCTAAAACGATCTTAATTCTGTACAAACTAACTCTGTTCTCACCTGAGTGTCTCCAGTCTGCAGGGGGCGCTCTTCATTCCCTCACACAGCAGCTCCACTCCTGAGTCCTGGAGGTCGTTATAACTGAGATTCAGGTGTCTCAGACTGGAGCAAAGCACTGAGGCCAGAGGACCACAGCAGCTCTGGAACAGAAAACAATGAACCAATCTGGAAAAACACAAGGACATAAATGTCAGCACAGGCGGTAACAGTCTGTAGCCTTTAAAGAGACACTTACCTTTAGTCAGTAAGTGGGAATAATAATAATAATAATAGTGAGCAGTTTGTTTGCTTTATCATCACTGATCTGTTACATATGGGTAAAAGTTTACAGGTCTACGTTTATGGATAAAGGACATTATTCAATAACATGGACATGATGTTGATCAGTAGAAAGGACTTTCTGCAACAGTGGTGCAGTGGTTAGCACTTATGCCTCAGAGCTAGACAGTCCCAGGTTCAATTCCTGGTCGGGGCTTTCTGTGTGGAGTTTACATGTTTTCTCCAAACCTCCAGAATGGAGCTACATATGGCCTGATGTGATGTAATGTTTGATTAAGACTTTGAATGAATCAGTATTAGCCAACTTTGTTGTGTTCTTACTTCAGGGTTTCCAGTCTGCAAGTGGAGCTCTTCAGTGCAGAACACAGCTGCTCCACTCCTGAGTCCTTCAGGCTGTTGTAACTGAGATCCAAGTCCCTCAGACTGGAGGACTCCAGGACAGAGGACAGAGGACCACAGCAGCTCTGGGACAGGGAACACCATCTCAGACTGAAAGAAAAAAATAACCAGGGCTCCAGATTGATGGAGTTTTCAGCACCAGAACATAGATGCACCACTTTAGATGTAGGGCTGGGGATCGTTAAACAATACTAGTATGATATCGACAAAATAAAAGCATCGAAAGCAGGTCCCGAAAAAATTATATCTTTAGATCCAAGTTTTGACGCCTGTTCGTCCAGGGACGGCATTAAAGGAAGTGACTTGTTTGTTTCAGCTCAAATAAATGAAACTAATTATTTTATGAAATAAATTATCATTATTGTTCTGTTTTCTGGTTCTACTGTAGATGACAAATATGTTAGTATCATTATTGAAAAAAGTATTGTTCAGGTATCAGTATCGTAAACCAAGTATTGTTAAAGTACCGATATTGGGGGGAAATATGGCCAACCCTATTTAGATGAGCTCGAAAGCTCAGAATGTGATGATGTTACACTTGGAGATCACAGGCACAAGTCAGTTTTTAGGCCCGAGCGCCATCAGGGCTGGCAAAGGGGCTCCTGTAATCGTATAGAGTTATACGAAAGTGCACAAAAAGAGCGCGATGCACTCGCCTCCTCTCAAACATGCACTAACGCACTTTTCTTGTTGTGTGCGTCAAGGAGGACGGTCTCATGGTTCTAACCAGGCCTGTTGGTCTCTCATTAGGGGCTTCTGAACCTTTAATCGGCTTTAATCTTCTAACCGTAAACTCACCGTGTAAAACAGTGACTGCTTATACTTATTATTGCATGAAAATGAATGGGGGCCAACTGTCATATGGAGGTGACAGGTGGGGCTGCGTGGGGGTCGTTGGGAGCTTTCCAAAAATGTATAATATGTTGTCGTCGCGAAAGCGACGATATTGTTTTGCCCAAAATTCTGGGCTGGTGAAAAATGTATTTAAATGTGTGTTTCGTATTGGGGAAATGGTGCTCTGCGGTGTTACGTCACTAATCAAGCGGAGGTGAACACAGCGCTCTCGCTTAAAAACAATGGGAGGCGCTGATATTTGGTGGTTGTTTGAGAGGATTTATTAAGGTGAATAATTGTCGGATTGTGACGAAATGTGATTCGATTACCATGGTAACCTGCCTATTGAGGCAAAAGTCTGATATAAACAGAAATTGGACTTAATTGGTCTCGATTAATGTTTGTACAATAGGAGGTTGGCTCGTACGCGTCGCTTATCCATCGTAACTTTATGTTGAATTTCACGCATTTATGTTTCGCCTTACGGGAAATAATCATGATCTAAGTTAAACGTGAAGCTGATGAGAAAATGTTTTAGAAGCTTTTAGGCGACGTTCTGTCTAGTTTATTCAGCTTTAGATTTAGCTAAACTTGGCTAACACATGTCATGACATTAAACATTTGATTGACAATTTATTTTATGTTTAAAGCAAAGTAAATGGTAGAATTTAGAGCCTGATGTGTCCGGCGCAGTTATGTTAAACTTTAAAACATAATCCACACAATGGCCCTCATTTATCAAACTTGCGTACGGTGATATCAGAGCGTATGTGGGGGCGTACGGTGCGCTCAAATCCTACACCAAGTCAGGAGGTGGTACATGATACACCAATTTGAACTAAACACTAAACAGTGCAGGAAAACAGTTTTTAACAGCATGAATCGCATCACCACATCGCATATTATCCTCATTAGTGATTTAAACATGAAACACGGCAACCCAATGCAGCCCAATGTTTATGGGCAGACTTTGATTCAATGTTGCGCTGCATCCACACGGGTCCGAGCCCAGAGGCTCAGTCCGGACCAGAGACACTAGAACCTGGACTGCAGTCACAGAGACGCTTACGATGTTTTTTATATTTATGTTTTGTTTTTTGTTTTTAATAAAATAGCGCTGCATGCGCAAACTTTATGGGGATTCCCCGCTGCCGTGTACCGGGACACCGGGACTCACCTGGGTCTGCGCGAGGCCGTGCTCCGTGTTCTGGTTGGTTTGAGCGCTGAGTCTATGGACCGTATTCCGTGCTCGCGAGTATCCCGGGCGTCGAACAAATCCTTCGACAGCTCCACAGCTTTCGTCGGTCCGGATGGGTTCGTAAAGTCCGGGTTTGCTGACCGCGCGCTCTCCTCTCGTCTGGTCAGGCCGAAAGGCGCGTAGTTCTTCCCCCGGCTCTAACTCGGATCGAGTCCGCGGAGCTGACAGCTTTTCGCTGGTTCAGATCATGGTCCAGAGTCTGCTCTGACTGCAGCGTTGTATCCACGCTTTTTCCAATCCCTTCTTTATATAGGCTATTTAGGCCTACTGCTTAATTAATAAAGGTCACTTTTTATTATTAGCCTATTTCTTTCCCCCCCTCTTTTTTTATTAGTAAATGTGATCTTGGATTGGCTATAAGGTTAACGTTGGTTACTAACAGATTTTTTTAATATCATATAAACAACTTTATCATTTCCTGGTGGAGAAATGTTCTTTTTTGCCGTGTTTTGTGTGTGCGTGCCGTAAAACCCATGGGTGAGGCCTCCTCATACGTGAATATTTTTGGCCGTTTCATTCAAATGACGCTGGGATTTCTCCGCGCCTTGTGGCGTATATCGGAAATACACCTACGCATACACCATTTTTTTATGCAATGTTGATAAATGAGGGCCAATGTGTTTAGATCTGCAGACGTCGATTCTAATCATAAAACTTAATCAGTTTACAAGATTGAAGCTGTAGTTCCGACAAAATGGAACATCCGACCACACGACAGCTTTTAGGCCGGATTTACTGAGAAAAACTAAATTTATCGAACACAATCTGTCACTCACAGGCAAAAACGCTGTTTAATACCGTCATTGTTTTCACCTCTCGCTCTGAAAGTACCCGGATGGTAGAAGAGCCACTTTTGTTGGTGGCGACAGCGCCACCAACAAAAGTGAAAATACATTGCGCCTATGGAGGAGGGGCCAACGTCAACTTTGTCGTAGAGTGACGGGATTCGGTAAAGACATTTGTCATGTGACGACAAACAAAAAATATGATTTGCATTTTAATGAACTCCTCCTAGGGCGTTTCACTAAATGAGCTCCAAATCGCTCCAGCTCATCTCGAGATGTGGGGCATCAAAAGTTATCCAAATTGTTTGGCTATGTTTTACGGTTTGTGTGCGGCGAAGCCACAATCTTTACGAAGAATTTTACGATTTATCGTAAACTACAAATTGCTCCCATTCGCATAAACAAACAATGATTTAAAAATTTGAAATATACATTTTATTGACCTTTCACCCCCGGACACAACAAATGTGAAAAAGTGACATTGGGCGCGATGGCGCCCCCTCTAGATTGAGAAGAAAAAATACATTACGGGAAAAAATATTTTTTCTCGGAAATGGATGAAATTCAGCACAAAAATAGTTGATGGCATCCCGTTCAAAAACGCCAATGACACCCATACCGTATTTTCTACAGTGTTACCATGGTGACGCCCGGGGCCCCCCATGTTATTCTAATGGGACTGACATAAATCTCACATTATACACAATTACAGCGCGTTAGCGCCCTCTGTAATGTGCTTGTGGACAATGGTCATTGAAGTACGGCCCGTCAGGCCGTGCTTGTGAAATAAAAAAGATTTGGGGCGCGCTAGCGCCCTCTGCAGGTTCCAGCTATTATTCACATGGAGAGGCTAAAAATTTGGTTTTGATGTTTAGTAACAACGATTAATAGTACATCAGGGCAATAAAATGTAGTTTGGCCACGCTAGCCCCCTCGGTAGGGTTACATAGTCGCAGCAATGGAGGCACGGGCCGCGAGGGCCGTTCGATGCCGCCTGCGGCTTTAATCTTCTTTATTCTTTCTTTTTTTCTTCTGCTCTTTGAGCAGGAATTTGACCCCCTGAACATAGTCGAAAACTCACCAAACTTTGCCCGAAATTCAGGTTTGGGGAAAAATTTTAATATGTGTTCCGTATTGGGGAAACAAACTACTGACAAAGATTAATGGCGCATCACGGCAATAAAATGTAATGTAGCCACGTTAGCGCCCTCGGTAGGGTTACAAAGGCCTGATGATCAGGCTAAGATTTATTTATTTTTGTTCAAAAAATAGCTGCCCCTATTTTTCCTACACTCGCCGATGTTGTGTTATCACAAACCTAGCTTGGTTGAAAAACATTGACGTTTTGAGTGTCTATTCTGTGTTCTCATTTAATGGTCTTATCTGACCTTTAATGTGTGTGATGTTAATTTTGGTTATGTTTAGGCCTGAGGTTGTGGGTTTTAAGCTCTGTTCCAATGACCGCACTGCCTGTAACATACCATTGATTGGTACGAGATGGCCTGGAAGGATTTGACTTTGTGACTTTTTATTTGATTTATTATGGTTTGATAATTTAGTACTATGCATGTGTACTTTGTGTTTTTGATTTTTTAAAGTTTTTTTTAAAGTTTTGTTAAATCTTCTCCCGTTAAACATGGGTGGTAATTTTTAACTAGTGTGTATCAAATGCTTTGATAAATTATCAAAAGAGGGGAATTGTAATCAGAAATATATTTAAGAAATATATTTCTAAGAGTCATTGTTTAACAGCTGAAGTGAATATCTGTGCTATGACCTGACTAGTCATCTCATGTCATGTCACAGATAAGGGCTAACCCTTGACATAGAACGTATACAGAGATACAACAGTTATGTTGGCACCAGGGTATCATCTCTTGTCAATCTGATGTGTACAAATTACTGTATAAATATGCCACTAAGTGGGTTAGAGGGCAGAACACTCTGTGAGCCTGCTGTTGTGCCGTCTGTGTTCTCCCTGCGTTTAAGACCATAAATGACCACTTGATTCAGACTTCAACTCTCTTCTCCATGTTTTTTTTTACGTTATATATACAAAGATCCATAACAGAATAATCTAGAGGAACACTTAAAAGGAGCTGATAGTTTACAACAATTCAAAAAAACAGTATAAGAGACCTGTGACCTTGTAATTTTGTATTACTGTGAACCTGGTGTTTATAAGTAATGATTGGGTATGGTTATTATGTGAATGGGAAAGAGGAAAAAAGAAGGGAAAAAAGTACAAATTGAACTAAAAAAATGTATACTGGTAAACTGCATACATTTCTATCTTCGTGTTATGTCTTCTTACTTTGGAAGTCTTGTAGACATCATGTGATTTTCTTCTTGTAGGAATTTGTAATGTAAAGTGTTATATTGTTTGTAAACACGAGATGCTGTATTACGGTATCCGAATGACTATGGGCGTAGGCACTTATAAGCTTTCTTGCTTCGGCCTACTCCTTTTGAGTTTTTGTTACTTTATTTATTTTCTGCACTGCAATAATGTTGATGTAATAATCACTCAAATAAATCCAATCAATCAATCAAAGGTTCTGGCAAAGGATTTTCCCGTGCGAAAGTTAATTTCGAGCCCTGCATATTCAATTAAAAAGCACAGTTAACATTTTATTGAATTTGCTCATAGTTTGAACACCCCTGCACTAGGGCAAAGCCTTCTAGTAAGTTGAGAAACTCTGTTTTTTACATGGGATAAGTTGTTGACGTGAATATTAAAATCACCGGATATTAGTATTTTAAAATACTTGGTGACGCAGTGGGCAATCAGTTGAGAAAGCTCATCAAGGAACGCTGGTGAGTTCTGGGGGGGTTTATACACTGTGAGAAAAATATGCAAGATGTTAAACGAGCAGCAAAAAGCAAAATCCAATTTCCAGACCAGGGAACGTCAGGGCTGAAGATGCCCCTGGATAAAAGGTAAAATGTGTTCAATTCAAAACAACTCAGTCAAAATGACTCATATTTGAAAATGTTTCTAAAATGGAGCACAAAAGGATGATTTAAAGCTTACACAGAAATAAGATATAGAAATATTTGGAGCCTGATTTTCATAATTCTTCACATGTGCACTTACATAATGTTGAAGATGCTAAATTTCTATAGCCTGGAAAAATCCAGACTCACCGCTGTACCAGCGAGTGAGCCTGGTCACCGCTGCGTCGAATCCATTTCCCACAGCGGTAGATACGCAAGCAAACAGGAAGCGGAGTAAACCAATCAGCGAAGGGCGGGCGTCTGCTGTTGATGTGGCGTTATTAGCGGTTTTGCGTTAATATTTGCGCAGGATTATGAATAACGAAACTCACCTACTGTCGATGTGTTTTTTGGTCATTTACCGCCGACTGGAGACACGCTTTCTCTCTTTCGTGCATCGTTCGTAGATTGTTATTGAGGGACTTCCGCGTCCCGGGAGTGACGTTGCTCGCTAACAACACGTCACGGCAAATAAACGAATCTGATTGCACGTGAACGGATTGATTTTGCGGAAGCCGCGAACGAGGACTGGGTGACCAGACTGATACCCCGCTGTATACAAAAATACAGAGGGGAATCATTCTGGTCTCACCAGGCTAAAATTTCTATGCCTGTGAGTAAACCAGAAAATCCTCTGAAGGTTCTGTATATTTGCTGTTTCAGTAGCTAGTCCAGTATCTAGCACAAACATGATTTTAAATTGGCCAATCAATCTATTTTTTCCTCACCTGAGAGTTTCCAGTCTGCAGTTGACACTCATCAGTCCAGAGCAGAGCACCTCCACTCCTGAGTCATGAAGGTCTTCATTGTTACTGAGATCCAGGTTCTTCAGACTGGAGAACTCTGAGCCGAGGACTGAGGCCAGTTGGCCACAGGAGCTCTCAGACAGAGAACAGTGACTCAAACTGAAATACAGGACATTATAATAACTACATTAACTGAAGTCCTAATCAATACAGCCTTAAAACATAATAATACAGACCACCCTTGATTAGTATTTAATCATTAAAGTCACGGTCTCTGATTTTATTTATGATTATGGAACTTATCTGTTGCTTCCACACTTTTTAATCTTCCTGCCTCATAACAGAACTGAGGTGGAGCCATAAAGACTTTTCATAAAATAAACTCTTACATTGGTGGCTTCTCAAATTGGGTCCCCAGTGGTTTTCAACTCTACAGCTCCAGTTATTAGTTTAATTACTATAACAGGCACCATAACACAGGGCCACCAAAGCTCACCTGGACATCATGAATTTAAATAAAGCCTCCCACTGAAAACCTGAACGTTTCCACTATTTCCTGTCCTATCGAGTCGGCTATTATACTGATGAAAGTCTTAAAAACAATCAATAAAGGAAAACTCTTGGCCGTTCTACAGCTGTTTAGGTTTTAAAGTTATGAATGCAAGTATATTGCAAGTATTTGATTGTGTAAAATTGTGTAATTGCTTATTTGAAAAGGCAGATATCAGTGAGTTTGTTTACAGATCAAATTAAACATGTGTAACATTTATATAAAATACTAACCCTTATTCTTGTGGGTCTCACCTGGTTCATTTTGTTTTGTTGATTAAGAAACATCCCCTTATAATGCACTATTAAGTGATATATACACCTGTACATCTTTGTTTTCAGGACAGTTGATATTTACAACATATTTATGCTGTAGTCGGGTCATAGGACTGTAATAAACATGTAATAAACAAGATGGAATGAGGAAACAAAGACAAAAATCAGGCGTGTGTAAATGCATTTTCTGACATACAAAGGGAAGGAAATGAAAATATGAAGTAGAGAAAGTATCATTAGACAAATGTTTTTAGTGGTCCTCGTGATCAGGAGATGGATAATAAAGGTTGACCAGTAAAAATGTTTATTTTTGCCAAAATATCCAGGCATTCATGTCACTTTACCTGCAGTTGACATGGATTTGTAGAACTATTCAATTTGTTGTTGCAGAGTTTCCGTAAGACGTTTGAAAGCGAGGAATGAGTACATTCCAAAACAAAAGACAGGAAGTCTCTATCACGTACGGTTCCAGAGTTCTTTTTCGTAAAACCTTTTATATAAACAAGAACATACACGGTGGGGCGGGGAGTGTGATCAGCTTTCCGGAGCCCTAGGTGAATTATTTAGTGTTTGTTAGGCCGACAAAAAAATAGATTCCAAAACAAAAATCTGTAAGTCTCTATCTCTTTCCATTCCGGAGTAATAGGTAAAATAAAAAATATGTACAACAGATGGTGTAGAAACTCGTGACCGAATTGCAACTTGATGTTAATCCTCCCCCTTGAGGCCTACAAACATTTTAAAGCTCTGACTCTGATCATCGCGATGCAAAAATCGGTTTCGATTTCATGACACCCTCTAAGGTCCGTGACCTCACTGACCCACAAGGGTTTTAATATTTGTGGATAAAATGATGTAACTCACATGGCCGTTTTGCTGGCTTTGATGACTGGCAGAAGATTCAAAAAAGCTTCTGTTGAAGCAGAATATTTCCTCAGATCAAAGACCTCAAGTTCAGCATCTGAGGACAGTAGGATGAAGACCAGAGCGGACCACAGAGCAGGTGTCATGTCAGACAGACGTCCTTCTGTGATGTTTTTCTGGATCTGTTCAACCAGTGTGTGGTCGTTCAGTTCATTCAGACAGTGGAACAGGTTGATACTTCCCTCAGTGGACAAACCCTCACCAATCCTTTCTTTGATGTACTCAATAGTTTTCTGATTCATCTCAGGGCTACTTCCTGTCTGAGTCAGTAAAACTGGTAGCAGACTCTGATTGGTTGGCAGAGACAGCCCCAGGAGGAAGCGCAGGAACAAGTCCAGGTGTCCGTTTGGACTTTCTAAAGCACGGTCCACAGCAGAGCGGTAGAAGGCTGCACACTCATCCTCAGGGCTCTCAGAGGTCTGTTGTGTGGACAGCAGGTTAACTCCAGAGCTGAAGAAGGTCTGATGGACGTGAAGCGCAGCCAGAAACTCCTGCACACTCAGATGGATGAAGCAGTAGACCTTGTCCTGGTACAGGCCTGGCTCCTCTCTAAAGACCTGTGTGAAGACTCCAGAGTAACGAGCGATCTCTGCAGCGTCCAGCCCACACTCGCTCAGGTCTGACTCGTAGAAGATCAGGTTTCCTTTCAGCAGCTGCTCAAAGGCCAGTTTTCCCAGAGCCTGCACAATCTCCCTGGTCTCTGGACTCCAGGGAGAGTCTGTTGCAGAGCGTCCATCGTACTTGAGGCCCTTGACTTTGGCCTGGACCACGAGGAAGTGGATGTACATCTGTGTGAAGGTATGAGGCAGTTCTTCTCCCTCTTTCTCTTTCAACACATGCTCCAGGACTGAGGAGAGGATCCAGCAGAAAACTGGCATGTGGCACATGATGTAAAGACTTAGTGATTTCTTAATGTGGGAGATGACGGCTGTGGCCTGCTGCTCGTCTCTGAACCTCTTTCTGAAGTACTCTTCCTTCTGTGGGTCGGTGAAGCCTTGCACCTCCGTCACCATGGAGACACACTCAGATGGGATCTGATTGGCCGCCGTGGGGCGTGTGGTTATCCAGAGGCGAGCGGAGGGAAGCAGGCTCCCCCTGATGAGGTTCACCAGCAGCTCCTCCACTGAGGCGCTCTCTGTGGGCTCAGTCAGGACCCGGGTCCGCCTGAAGTCCAGAGGAAGTCTGCACTCGTCCAGACCGTCCAAGATGAAGAGCACCTCTAGATGTTCTAAACGGCACAGTCCCTTAGCTTCACTGAAGAAATGGTGCAGCAGCTCCATCAGACTGAACTGTCTGTCTCTGAGCACATTGAGCTCTCTGAAAGTGAAGGGGAACAGCAGCTGGATGTCCTGGTGGGCTTTGCCTTCAGCCCAGTCCAGACTGAACTTCTGAGTCAGCAGCGTTTTCCCGATGCCAGCCACGCCCTTCGTCAGCACCGTCCTGACTGGCCCCTGGCTCTCTGTCTGCTCTGCTCTAATTGGTTCCTCTGTCTGCTCTGCTCTGATTGGATCCTCTGTCTGCTCTGCTCTGATTGGATCCTCTGTCAGCTCTGCTCTGATTGGTTGCTCTTCTCTTCCAGTTGGTTCTTGCTTTTTTGTCTTTCCTGTTTTGATTGACCAGAGTCCAGAAGTCATCTTTTTAAACCTTTTTTTTACCCGACGTTGTTTCGTTATCACCTGTTCCTTGACTGGTGGCGACTGCCTCCTTATTTCCTTTGCCCTGATTTGCTCCTGTCCCATTGTTGGCTCCTCTGTGATTGGTCCCAGTTTTGGGGCGCGGTCTTTAAAGAGGTCTTCACATAAGATAGTAGCTTCAGATGTGAATCTTTTCCTGGTCGCAGCCTGGATGTGCCTAACCTCATGTTCCTGGTTGACCTCTGAGGCCCCTCCCTCTGTGATGTAGAGCTCTGTGTAGATCTGGTTCAGGAGGGTTTGTTTTCCTTCTTTACCGATGCCCTCAGACACACAGCTGAACCTCTGCTTCAGGAGACTCTTCAGTTTGTTCTGACAAACACCTGAAGGACTTTCTGAAACACAAAAACATTATGATAGGCATCACTAGCCCTGACACAGTGAGCCTGACTGTGGACTTACTGCTGTGTAAACGTTCAGCCAGTGACTCCTGTTTCATCCTTCTCAGGAAATCCAGTGTTATCTTGAGAAAAGCCTCTCGGTTATTCTGCTCTTCCTCCTCCTCCTCCTCTCTGTCAAAGCATTCTGGGTCATTTGAGCACAGAACTCTATGGAACCTCTTCAGTTCATCTTTGACAAATGTCACAAGGGTTTTCTCCAGCCACTAAAATGAGAACAACCAGTCACAAAATCAATCAAAGGACAAATCTAAGAGAAAAGAAGCGAGACACATTTAATAAAGTGCAGACCTTAAATATGGCGTCCAGCTCAGTCTGAGTCGGCTCGAAACTTGGTTCAAATCCTGAATCGTGAAGTTCTGTTTGACTGATGACACACAGTGAAATGAAGTTCATATTCTGTCAAAATCGTTATGTACCCTCCCTCCTCTGTAGGCCTATATATCCTATTCAGAATGTTGTAAATCCACATAAATAAATGTTGATTTGTACATAGTTTTGTGTCTAGGACCACACACTTTTTTGCTATTGTTGATACACATTGTAAATTGAACTGTTGAAAGACATCCTGTACAGCCCTGCTGATTCTGTTGATAGGATGAGATATTGGTTGGCGCTCAATAAAAAGCAATTCTATTATATGAATATAAATATATATTTGTTTTTTTTATTATTATATTTACTGTAATTGATTAAAAAAATATATATATTTTTTTTTAGGGCCCCCTATGAGAGACCAACAGGCCCGTTTGGAACCATGAGGCCGTCCTTCCGTGGACCCACTACCTGCAGGAGGAGCCATAGGGGACTGGTGCAATGTGACTTGGGCAGCTCCAATAGCTGCCCCCACGACCCAGCAACGGACAAGTGGGAGAAAATGGATGGATGGATGGATGGATGATACATTTTTATGTTGATGTTTTATGCTTTCTTTTAATTTTCAACGGTGAAGCACTTGCTGTGAAGCACTTTGAATTGCTTGTGTATGAATTGTGCTCTACAAATAAACTTTAATATGTGTCTGTCAGAATGTCACCTGTGCTGTTGCTGTATCTGTACAGGAGTGTGAGCCAATCAGCACATATTATCCATCCTGTCATTAAAGTGCATATGACAGGTTTTAATGCTTTTGGAAATAATGACTTATTGAGAAGGATAACGTCAGTTGTAAGTTCATCAGATGCATAATTATCATTTTATTTCAGTGAGGAAGCAATTTTAATGAAATGTTAAGCAAAAATGTGATTTTTAATTTTCAAGCTGCTTAAGGAAGCGACATAGATAAAGGAAAAGTTTCAGAGCAATTTGACTCATTTCCCATTGACTTAACAGTGTCGGCGCGGCAACAGTTTAAAATTGTTTGCCTTCATCTATGTCACTTCCCGTCTGTGTCCAATAAGGAAGTGAAACTATAAACATCACACAAATGGCCAAACTAAAGAAAGCTGGGTACAGTGTTTAGCTAAATCATATATATAATTGTGTTTACTATGTTTTAGCAAAAATTGTGTCTAATGATTCATATGTAGGGATGGGAATTGATAAGATTTTATTGATATCAATACCATCAATAATTTTACCTATCATTTCCATTCTTTATCGATTCTCTTATTGATGCCTGACTTGTCTGTGTGTCGGGGAATGTGCTTTCGATAAACTCTATTTAAAAAAAATACACATTGTTAGTTTTCCCAAGAAAAAATATTAATTAAATAAAGCAAGTTTCCAAATATACTGTGGCTCCTGCTGGCACTCAGCCTGCCTGGCATTCTCTAAAATATAGTGGTAACATTTGTACTTTTCAACAAGTGTCTGTAACTTATAACAGACTGATTCTGTTTTGTAACATCTAAACTACAGGACTCGGTCTCAGCCCAAACCCTACAGATTTTCATCTATTTCTTCTTCCCTTCTTTCTTTCCCCCTGTCCGTGTGAACTACTTCTGTTGCAGCCCGTTAGCCAGAGCTGCGAGAGATCAGAGGTAGACCCGCTCACAGTGAGCTCAGGGCGGGGACGGGCAGAGGTAGACCCGCTCACAGTGAGCTCAGGGCGGGGACAGGCAGAGGTAGACCCGCTCACAGTGAGCTCAGGGCGGGGACAGGCAGAGGTAGACCCGCTCACAGTGAGCTCAGGGCAGGGACAGGCAGAGGTAGACCCGCTCACAGTGAGCTCAGGGCGGGGACGGGCAGAGGTAGACCCGCTCACAGTGAGCTCAGGGCGGGGACGGGCAGAGGTAGTCCCGCTCACAGTGCACTCAGGGCAGGGACGGGCAGAGGTAGTCCCGCTCACAGTGCACTCAGGGCAGGGACAGGCAGAGGTAGACCCGCTCACAGTGCATTCAGGGCAGAGGTAGTCCCGCTCACAGTGCACTCAGGGCGGGGACGTGCAGAGGTAGACCCGCTCACAGTGAGCTCAGGGCGGGGACGGGCAGAGGTAGACCCGCTCACAGTGAGCTCAGGGCAGGGACAGGCAGAGGTCGACCCGCTCACAGTGAGCTCAGGGCGGGGACGGGCAGAGGTAGACCCGCTCACAGTGAGCTCAGGGCGGGGACGGGCAGAGGTAGTCCCGCTCACAGTGCACTCAGGGCAGGGACGGGCAGAGGTAGACCCGCTCACAGTGAGCTCAGGGCAGGGACGGGCAGAGGTAGTCCCGCTCACAGTGCACTCAGGGCAGGGACGGGCAGAGGTAGTCCCGCTCACAGTGCACTCAGGGCAGGGACGGGCAGAGGTAGTCCCGCTCACAGTGCACTCAGGGCGGGGACAGGCAGAGGTAGACCCGCTCACAGTGAGCTCAGGGCGGGGACGGGCAGAGGTAGACCCGCTCACAGTGAGCTCAGGGCGGGGACGGGCAGAGGTAGACCCGCTCACAGTGCACTCAGGGCAGGGACAGGCAGAGGTAGACCCGCTCACAGTGAGCTCAGGGCGGGGACGGGCAGAGGTAGACCCGCTCACAGTGAGCTCAGGGCAGGGACGGGCAGAGGTAGTCCCGCTCACAGTGCACTCAGGGCAGGGACGGGCAGAGGTAGTCCCGTTCACAGTGAGCTCAGGGCGGGGACAGGCAGAGGTAGACCCGCTCACAGTGAGCTCAGGGCGGGGACAGGCAGAGGTAGACCCGCTCACAGTGCATTCAGGGCAGAGGTAGTCCCGCTCACAGTGCACTCAGGGCGGGGACGTGCAGAGGTAGTCCCGCTCACAGTGCACTCAGGGCGGGGACAGGCAGAGGTAGACCCGCTCACAGTGAGCTCAGGGCGGGGACGGGCAGAGGTAGACCCGCTCACAGTGAGCTCAGGGCGGGGACGGGCAGAGGTAGACCCGCTCACAGTGCGCTCAGGGCAGGGACGGGCAGAGGTAGTCCCGCTCACAGTGCACTCAGGGCAGGGACGGGCAGAGGTAGTCCCGCTCACAGTGCACTCAGGGCGGGGACGGGCAGAGGTAGACCCGCTCACAGTGAGCTCAGGGCGGGGACGGGCAGAGGTAGACCCGCTCACAGTGAGCTCAGGGCGGGGACGGGCAGAGGTAGACCCGCTCACAGTGCACTCAGGGCAGGGACAGGCAGAGGTAGACCCGCTCACAGTGCACTCAGGGCAGGGACAGGCAGAGGTAGACCCGCTCACAGTGCGCTCAGGGCAGGGACAGGCAGAGGTAGACCCGCTCACAGTGAGCTCAGGGCGGGGACGGGCAGAGGTAGACCCGCTCACAGTGAGCTCAGGGCGGGGACGGGCAGAGGTAGTCCCGCTCACAGTGCACTCAGGGCGGGGACAGGCAGAGGTAGACCCGCTCACAGTGAGCTCAGGGCGGGGACGGGCAGAGGTAGACCCGCTCACAGTGAGCTCAGGGCGGGGACGGGCAGAGGTAGACCCGCTCACAGTGAGCTCAGGGCGGGGACGGGCAGAGGTAGACCCGCTCACAGTGAGCTCAGGGCGGGGACGGGCAGAGGTAGACCCGCTCACAGTGAGCTCAGGGCGGGGACGGGCAGAGGTAGACCCGCTCACAGTGAGCTCAGGGCGGGGACGGGCAGAGGTAGTCCCGCTCACAGTGAGCTCAGGGCGGGGACAGGCAGAGGTAGACCCGCTCACAGTGAGCTCAGGGCGGGGACGGGCAGAGGTAGACCCGCTCACAGTGAGCTCAGGGCGGGGACGGGCAGAGGTAGACCCGCTCACAGTGAGCTCAGGGCGGGGACGGGCAGAGGTAGACCCGCTCACAGTGAGCTCAGGGCGGGGACGGGCAGAGGTAGACCCGCTCACAGTGAGCTCAGGGCGGGGACGGGCAGAGGTAGACCCGCTCACAGTGAGCTCAGGGCAGGGACGGGCAGAGGTAGTCCCGCTCACAGTGCACTCAGGGCAGGGACGGGCAGAGGTAGTCCCGCTCACAGTGCACTCAGGGCGGGGACGGGCAGAGGTAGACCCGCTCACAGTGAGCTCAGGGCGGGGACGGGCAGAGGTAGACCCGCTCACAGTGAGCTCAGGGCGGGGACGGGCAGAGGTAGACCCGCTCACAGTGCACTCAGGGCAGGGACAGGCAGAGGTAGACCCGCTCACAGTGCACTCAGGGCAGGGACAGGCAGAGGTAGACCCGCTCACAGTGCGCTCAGGGCAGGGACGGGCAGAGGTAGACCCGCTCACAGTGAGCTCAGGGCGGGGACGGGCAGAGGTAGACCCGCTCACAGTGAGCTCAGGGCGGGGACGGGCAGAGGTAGTCCCGCTCACAGTGCACTCAGGGCGGGGACAGGCAGAGGTAGACCCGCTCACAGTGAGCTCAGGGCGGGGACGGGCAGAGGTAGACCCGCTCACAGTGAGCTCAGGGCGGGGACGGGCAGAGGTAGACCCGCTCACAGTGAGCTCAGGGCGGGGACGGGCAGAGGTAGACCCGCTCACAGTGAGCTCAGGGCGGGGACGGGCAGAGGTAGACCCGCTCACAGTGAGCTCAGGGCGGGGACGGGCAGAGGTAGACCCGCTCACAGTGAGCTCAGGGCGGGGACGGGCAGAGGTAGTCCCGCTCACAGTGAGCTCAGGGCGGGGACAGGCAGAGGTAGACCCGCTCACAGTGAGCTCAGGGCGGGGACGGGCAGAGGTAGACCCGCTCACAGTGAGCTCAGGGCGGGGACGGGCAGAGGTAGACCCGCTCACAGTGAGCTCAGGGCGGGGACGGGCAGAGGTAGACCCGCTCACAGTGAGCTCAGGGCGGGGACGGGCAGAGGTAGACCCGCTCACAGTGAGCTCAGGGCGGGGACGGGCAGAGGTAGACCCGCTCACAGTGAGCTCAGGGCGGGGACGGGCAGAGGTAGACCCGCTCACAGTGAGCTCAGGGCGGGGACGGGCAGAGGTAGACCCGCTCACAGTGAGCTCAGGGCGGGGACGGGCAGAGGTAGACCCGCTCACAGTGAGCTCAGGGCGGGGACGGGGTAGACCCGCTCACAGTGAGCTCAGGGCAGGGACGGGCAGAGGTAGTCCCGCTCACAGTGAATGTTTTAAGTGACGACTCATCTCTCGTGAACGCGCAAAATGGAGGGGAAGGGCTTAGCGGAGGGCTAAGGGATAGAATTGAGATTGGGCCTTCCTCTCCATGTTTCCCTTCTTACTTCGAAGCAGCGTCAACAGACTCGGAGAACCACATCATTACACATGTGCGTCTAGCTCCGCGGCAAGTGTTTTCAGAGCGGGAGCATTGATAAAAGGGATCGATAATGAAGTAGACGTCCGATTCCGATGCTTTGCTCAAACAGAGCAGAGAGGTTCTCGATTCCCATCCCTAATCATATGCACTTTAAATTATATCAGCAAGCACTAATTGTGAACTATCCTTGGTTTAAACTGTCTTCTTCAATGAAGGAAGGTACTTGAGACGACATCTTCTGTACTCAGTAGGTGAGATCTTCATAAAGTTATATTTGCTCAGAAAGGTGGGTGATGGACCCCTGTAGAAAAGCTTGACGTTTTTGAAATTTTAAGTTTTCTACAATGAAGCATTACATGATGATTAGTTGATTTCCTGATTGTATGTGTGAAATTGTGAAACTAAATTAATCTTGGCCACATTGGTTTGAGCGTCTAATGCAGGTGGAAGCACTATATAGATTTACCATTGGTACCTATCATTCTATTGTTGTATTGCAAGAATGTTTTGATTAATGTATCAATGAGCTGTTGTGACAAGGAAATGTCTCTTGTGGATAAATTCATGTATTTATTTCTCCACTTCAGAACCAGAAACTCACCAAGGCTCAACAGAAGGTTCATTATTGAATCTCACAGGAAGATCCTTGGAGCGGTTACTTCTGATGGACTCACAGCTGGGACCAGTGGGAGATGTTTTTGGCACACTATAATGCATGGTACAGTTAGTAAAAAAAAATTAAAAAGTCAAAAAGGATTAATTCAGTATTTTTGATGGACTCACTTGAAATCAGAGGAAGAACGTTTATTTTTAAAGATAATCAGAAGATCCTTGGAGCGGTTACTCTTGATGGACTCACAGCTGGGACCAGGACCCTCCTCCATCTTCCTCTTGAGGAAAGAAAATGATGGAGGCCTGTTAATTAATGAACAAAACAACTATTTACCATATTGTAACTTATACTATAACTTTGTATAATGTGATAATTTATGTGAAATAATTCACCAAAACCACAGAACTTAATGGGGGGAAAAAAGTGTTTATACATGGCAGAGTTGAAGGGCTAAATCAGTGCCAAGCCTAAACAAATTAGAGTCACTGTCATTTATTTATATATTTACTTATTTAATATTTAATATGGGGGTAACAATAACATTGGACGAACCAGCTGCATTGTTTAACCTCTTAACCTCCACCTGAACCGACCATATTTTCTCCAGTTTGGCTTTACCCAAATCTGAAAGCTTCTTGAAAAAAGCATCAGAATAGCGACAAACATGAGACAAATACGAGGATTAAAATGAAACAAAAGAGCAACAGAAAAGTGACATAAAATGCATTAAAAAGGCAATGAAAAAAGTGACAACAAAAGTGAAGCGTTTAGATGAGTTTTGTAGATTTGGGTAAAGCGGAACTGGAGAAAATGCACTTGTTTAAGGTGAAGGTTAAGAGGTTAAACAGTTTCAGTCCAGTGGGGAGAGAGTTCCACAGTGTCGCCCCTTGAAGGAGGCGCTGGACTGTCTAAAAGATTGTCTGAACTTTGGGAGCACACAGTCCCCGCTGACGGAGGCTCTGGTGGAGGGTCTGAGCCCTGACTGAGGCTCTGGTGGAGGGTCTGAGCCCTGACTGAGGCTCTGGTGGAGGGTCTGAGCCCTGACGGAGGCTCTGGCGGAGGGTCTGAGCCCTGACGCCTCAGCATGAGGCCAGAGAACAGCGGTGACACACAGTTGTTTAAACATTTCAAAATCTATTTCAAAATACTAAAATGTACAAAGTTTTCAAAGGTAAAAAGCTTGTGAATTTGTGTGATATCACAATGATGCCTCTCAGGTTTCTTGTCAAATATATTTCACCCCCAACATATTTATATGAAATGTATTACTACATTATCACATTTAGTTTAGTTTAGTTTAGTTTAGTTTTTATTTGGGCAATTTTTTACGTTCCAGGTTGTCAGACAAAGGGAAACACAACAATGCCCAAAAAGGAGAAGGCCGAAGCAAACAATGCTTATTTATGCCTACCTCCATTCAACATATTTACAAATTTTACAATTGCTGTTTATTTACATTCCGGTAATTGGTTATCGCCATCTGATACTGCCCCATCATCATCATACCATCATTGTCGTACTTATATATACCCGTACATGGACAGTACGTGCATATATAAACATGTAGTTTTCTTCTTGTGTGTCTTTAGTGTTTTGTAATTGTTGAGTACATTTTAATGTGTCCTGATCTATGCGTTAAAAAGAGGCAAGGTTTGGTAAGCTGTTGCCAGAGGGGGGCGCCCCACGAGCTCCAGCCCACCTCCTGCTCAACCTATTCTTCACTTTGTGTGTCCTGATCTGTGCATTAAAAGAGCAAGAGCATTTTGGCGACCTGGTACCAGGGTGAGGGTCCCACTCGACCACCGGTTACCTCTCGCTCGCCCTAGTATTGTGTTGTATGTATTTAATAATATATTTATTTGAGTAGGAGTGTGGAAGGTAACAAGGACGGTCACATGGAAAAGCAGATAAGCGGCGATAACAACTTCAGCAGTGACACTTTCAATTCTCATTGTATTCTTGAACAAGTAGGTTTTTGTACATACATTTAAAGTGCTTAATAGTTGCACATTCTTTTAGCTTTTCATCCAGTTTATTCCATAATTTTACACCACAGACTGTTATACACATACTCTTTTTTGTTGACTCTACTTTTGGGTATTTAAATTTACATTTCCCTCTTAGATAATATGCACCATCTCTATCTTTAAACCTTATTTGAACATTTTCTGGGAGCACTTTTTGTTTTGCTTTAAAAATGACTTGTGCCGTCCTAAATTTAACTAAATCCTCAAGTTTCAAAGTTTGGCTTTTGTGAAATAGAGGATTTGTGTGCTCTCTATAACCAACCTTGTGTACTATGCTTAGTGCCTTTTTTTGTAAGATGAATAAAGGTAGTAAAGTACTCTTATATGTGTTTCCCCAAATCTCGCAACAGTAAGTAAGGTATGGAAGGATCAGTGTATTATATAGGGTATACAGAGTTCTTTGATCCAGTATACGTGTTTTACTTGAAATTCCAATGCTTTTAGCAATTGTTGTTTTAATATAGTTGATGTGCGGCTTCCAGCAGATTCTGCTGTCAACAATCACACCCAGAAATTTATTCAAGCATACTTGCTTGATTATTATATTATTGATTTTTACATTTACTTTGGGTATTTCTTTATAGTTTCCAAAGATCATTAGTTTTGTTTTGCTTATGTTTAAGGACAGCTTGTTCAGCTCAAACCATTGTTTCAATTTATTCATTTCTGATGTGATTAGACTTTGGAGCTGCGGGACATTTTCACTAGAACATATTATATTGGTGTCATCTGCAAAAAGGATACACTTGAAAAATTTGGAAACTTTAACAATATCATTAATATACAATAGGAATAAATAAGGCGCTATTACTGAACCTTGCGGTAGTCCACAGCTTAATTCCAGATAAGAGGATTTATAATGGCCAATTTGAACAAATTGCGGCCTATTCCTTAAGTAACTCTTAACCCAATCTAAACTAATTCCCCTGATACCATATCTTTTGAGTTTGCTGTATAGAGTATTATGATCGATGGTATCGAATGCCTTTTTGAGGTCAATAAATATACCAGCTGCGATCTGTTTATTGTCAATGCAATCTGTTATTTCTTCTATTAATTCCATAAGTGCCGTTGCCGTTGATCTATGTGTTCTAAAACCATACTGACTGTTGGTGAGAATATGGTGACTTTCTATAAAATTGTTGAGTCTTTTAGAAAACAGTTTTTCTAATATTTTAGAGAACTGGGATAGTATAGAAATTGGTCTGTAATTGGTGTAACTGTGATTATCCCCGTTTTTAAATAGCGGTATGACCTTGGCAACCTTCATTTTGCTGGGAAATTGTCCTGAGCAAAGAGACAGGTTAAAGATGTGAGTCAATGGTTTAACAATTTCCTTAATGACCTTCTTGACCGTTATCATGTCCAAGTCATTCCAGTCTACTGATGTTTTATTTTTACAATCATGCACTATTTCTAAAACTTCTTCTTCAACTACAGGGCTTAAAAACATTGAAGATTTGATGATTTCCTCAGATTCGAAGATTGTGGTTTCTTTGGGTGACACTATTTTACTGGCGAGATTTGGTCCAACATTTATAAAGAATTTGTTGAAACCATTGACCACTTCATCCATGTCGACAATGCTCTTGTCCTCGTCAATGAAGTAATTAGGATAGACATTGGCCCTTGATTTATTTCCAATAATATTGTTCAAAATTTTCAAAATACCTCTTGTATTGTTCCTGCAAGTTACTAATCGGTTGTTATAGTAGTCCTTTTTACACTTCCGCACAATTTTGGTTAGTTTATTATTACAAGTTTTATATTTATACTCTTTCTCAGGAGATCTGCATTTTATATATTGTCTGTACAACACATTTTTCCTTTTACATGACTTGATGAGCCCCTTTGTCATCCATGGGCTTTGTATATTTTTCTTATGAAACGTATGTTTAGTCACGGGGCAGTTTTTATCAAATAAATGAGTAAATACTCTGAGGAATTGGTCATATGCTGAGTCAAGGTCATTTGCTTCTAAGACTTCTTCCCACTCTTGGTTCCGTAAATCCATCTTTAATTGATCAATAGCTTCCTCTGATTTTATGCGTACATTTTTAAAATAATTTGTTTCACTCTGTTTCTTATACCCACACTGATAAACGGTGAACACAGGCAGATGATCGCTAATATCGGCATAAAGCAGTCCACTCACAGTACAACTTTCTGTGACATTTAAAATCATAACGTCATTATTACATTAACAGCTCCAATAAGTAGGAAGTGAGGTGTGTATGCAGCACTAGTTATTAATTTCTAGCTCAGTCATTCTTGAGGAGGGAGTGGGGTTTCTGTGTTAAGTTAACCATGTTGAAGTGCATCAAGAGAGAGTTTTAAATAGTAAAACTAGTTAATGGAGCAGCTTATTCTGCGCCACCAAGTTATTACTGAGGTTATTATTGTGACTGTGATTTAGCACATTTCCAGTCTTTTATTAGACGATTCTGAGGTTGTATCTGTTAATGAGTAAAAATCGTATACTAGACCTATTATTTAATAAGTTTGTGGTTTTTAAGGAATAATTTGTTTGCAAATAAGTGATTTGTTCTTATTTGCAAACACAGGTGTTTGCTGGAGACATATCTTTTAACAACTTCCCCAAACAATAATATTTTTTCTTTAGTATTATGTAATTTCTTGTACCACAGGTTTATAATAAGTGTCATTAATGTCCTCGATAGATTAAATGAAATATCCAAATATGTGAATGAACAGGAGTTTATCCAGTGGTGCGAACTCAACTGATGCACTTATATACAAATAGAAACCTTTCACATAAAAACAGATACCGGTATTATTAAATGAATATAATACTTTGCTGTACATTCCCACACAATACTTTACAAAAACATTAGCAACATTTCTAATCATGGACAAGTTAACTTACCTGGTAAACACTCTCTCTGTCTTCAAACACTTCCAGTTCTGTGTTATATCCTGTTAAACTGGATTTCTAGGCAAAGGCAAAGGTAAAAAAGGTGACGAAAAAGCCAGAAAAAACACAATAATAACGTGACGACAACGCAAGGAAAAATTATGACATAATTATTACATCAACAGCTCCAAGTGCGGTGAGTATCCAGCGCTACTTGTTTTTCTAGCTCAGTCATACTTGAGGAGGGAGTGGGTTCTGTGTTTTGTTAAATAGACATGTTAAGTTAACGATGTTGAAATGCATCAAGAGAGTTTTACTATTTAAATAATAAATAAATAGTAAAACTAGTTAATGGAGCAGCTTATTCCGCACCACCAAGTTATTACTGAGGTTATTATTGTGACTGTGATTTAGCACATTTCCAGTCTTTTATTAAACGATTCTGAGGTTGTATCTGTTCATGAGTGAATCTTATACTAGACCTATTATTTCAGTTTAAGTTTGTGGTTATCACAGTTTTTAAGGAATAATTTGTTTGCAAATAAGTGATTTGTTCTTATTTGCAAACACAGGTGATTGCTGGAGACATATCTTTTAACAACTTCCTCAAACAATAATATTTTTTTTAAGATTTTGTCTCTAGTATTATGTCATTTCTTGTACCACAGGCTGATAATGTAGATTGTATGTGATGTAGATGTAGATTAAATGAAATACTCAAATATGTGAATGAACAGGAGTTTATCCAGTGGTGCTAAGTCAACTGATGCACTTCTCTAATAAAAATGGAAACCTTTTACATAAAAACAGATACCGGTATTATTAAAATGAATATAATACTTTGCTGTACATTCCCACACAATACTTTACAAAAACATTAGCAACATTTCTAATCATGGACAAGTTAACTTACCTGGTAAACGCTCTCTCTGTCTTCGAACACTTCCAGTTCTGAGTTATATCCTGTTAAACTGGATTTCTAGGCAAGGGTTAAAGTAGGCGGGGCCTGAGGAATCTGACAAAGAAAAGAAATGTAAAGGTGTCAGGTTACATTCTCTTTTAAAGAAATATGATAAGATCAAAAGGATCGATCTAATATCTCATATACAGCGAGTCCCAAACGTTTCCAGACCCTCCTCAGTTTACCTGTGACTCCCCAACATTATGACCTTTCAGTGAATCGATTGATAAAAACACGATGATTCATGCACTTATTGAGGCCCGAGTCACAAAACAACTGACCTTTGACACAAGTTTAGAACAGCGGTAATGAGCAGTGACTGTTTTGTTGGTAGATGGGTCTAAAAAGCTGCAGGTTCTGGACGCGGTCGCTCTCGCCAGTGGCTTGTATCGCTTCAAACAAATCCTCGATGAACTGGACCTGAGCGTCATTAAAGTCCTCACTTCTGCCAAAGGGAAAGAGCTGATGCTTTTGTCCAGAGAGCAGCTGTTTACGGCGGTGTACAGGTTTGAGTTTGACCTTTCAGCCACGCCCCCTCCTGGGACTCACCTTTGACCTCTGAACCCCCGCCTGAACCGCTTTGGCTTTACCCCAATCTAAAAGCTTCTGGAATCAAGTGGAGGAATAGCCACGACAATGGGACGAAAACGAGGGGGAAAAAGATTCAAAAACGCAAGACCGAGACCAGACCAAGACCCGAACAGAGACCCGAACCAAGACCCGAACCGAGACCCGAACCAAGACACGAACCAAGACCCTAACCAAGACCCGAACCAAGACCTGAACCGAGACCCGAACCAAGACCTGAACCAAGACCTGAACCGAGACCCGAACCAAGACCCGAACCAAGACCCGAACCAAGACCTGAACCAAGACACGAACCAAGACCCTAACCAAGACCAGACCCGACCAAAACCCAATCAAGACCAGACCAAGACCCGAACGAAGACCAGACAAAGACCAGACCCAACCAAGACCCAACCCAGACCCAAACCAAGACCGGACCAAAACCCCACCAAGACCCAACCAAGACCAGACCCAACCAAGACCTGACCAAAACCCCACCAAGACCCAACCCAGACCCAAACCAAGACCAGACCCGAACCAAGACCGGACCAAAACCCCACCAAGACCCAACCCAGACCCAAACCAAGACCAGGCCCGACCAAAACCCCACCAAGACCCAACCAAGAACCAAACCAAGACAAGATTCGATCGTGACCAGACCAAGACTGTAACAAAGAGCCGAACCAAGACCAGACCCGACCAAGACCCGACCCAAACCAAAACTCGAACCAATACCAGACCAAGAACCGAACCAAGACTAAAACCAAGACCCGAACCAAGACCTGAAGGGAGAGATTCAGTCAACAGGTCGACTTTCATCCCAGGTGGGTTTCCCTTTGTCCTCTTAACCCCCGCCTGAACCGCTTTGCCTTTACCCCAATCTAAAAGCTTCTGGGATAAAGTGGAGGAATAGCGACGACAATGAGACGAAAACGAGGAGGAAAAAGACAACAGAAAAGTGTCAACAATGCGGCAACAAGATCCTTCTAGATCAGTGTTGTAGGTCTTAGCTTTCAAATAAGGCCTAACTTTGGTCCATAGGCTGTAACATTTTAGATTTGGGTCAAGCTGAACTGGAGAATATGCACTTGGGAAAAATATTATGACAAAATGGCGACAGCGCAATATAACAAAGGGTCAAAAATAGCGACAAACGCGGCAAAAACGGTGACGAAAAAGCCACAAAAAACACAATAATAACGTGACGACAACACAAGGAAAAATCTTACGTCATTATTACATCAACAGCTTTAAGTGCGGTGAGTATCCAGCGCTACTTGTTTTTCTAGCTCAGTCATACTTGAGGAGGGAGTGGGGTTTCTGTGTTAAGTTAACCATGTTGAAGTGCATCAAGAGAGAGTTTTAAATAGTAAAACTAGTTAATGGAGCAGCTTATTCCGCGCCACCAAGTTATTACTGAGGTTATTATTGTGACTGTGATTTAGCACATTTCCAGTCTTTTATTAGACGATTCTGAGGTTGTATCTGTTCATGAGTGAATCTTACTAGACCTATTATTTAATAAGTTTGTGGTTATCACTTTTTTCCACTGGACGTTTTTAAGGAATCATTTTTTGGCAAAAAAGAGCAAATCACCTATTTACAAACACAGGTGATTGCTGGAGACGTATCTTTTAACAACTTCCTCAAACAATAATATTTTTTCAGATTTTGTCTCTAGTATTATGTAATTTCTTGTACCACAGGCTGATAATGTAGATTGTATGTGATTTAGATGTAGATTAAATGAAATACTCAAATATGTAAATGAACAGGAGTTTATCCAGTGGTGCGAACTCAACTGATGCACTTCTCTTAGAAAAATTTAAGCCTTTTTACATAAAAACAGATACCGGTATTATTAAAATTAATATAATACTTTGCTGTACATTCCCACACAATACTTTACAAAAACATTAGCAACATTTCTAATCATGGACAAGTTAACTTACCTGGTAAACACTCTCTCTGTCTTCAAACACTTTCAGTTCTGCGTTATATCCTGTTAAACTGGATTTCTAGGCAAGGGTTAAAGTAGGCGGGGCCTGAGGAATCTGACAAAGAAAATAAATGTAAAGGTGTCAGGTTACACTCTCTTTTAAAGAAATAATAAGATCAAAAGGATTAATCTAATATCTCATATACAGTGAGTCCCAAACGTTTCCAGACCCTCCTCAGTTTACCTGTGACTCCCCAACTTCAAACATAACAAACCTCTAGAGCAGGGGTGGGCAATTACTTCAGAATCAGAATCAGAATAGGTTTTATTGCCATTGTCTGAGAACAGGTTCACAAACTAGGAATTTCTCTTGATGCGGACGTGCAACATAAAACATATAACACAGAATTTAGATAAAATAAGCTGTAAAACTTTAAACTATAAGGCTTTAGGGGGCATGCATAAGGAATATTAATAAATAAGATACAAAATAAAAAGTCAAATATGGTAAGACGACAACAATTGACTTAGAAAAACAGTGGGATTATATATACATATGTGTACGAGTATAAAGTAAAGTGATAAAGTGATATAAAGTGACAGCAGCAGATTTAGATGACATTGAAGTTAATGGGGCGACGGTGGCACAGATGGTAGAGCGGGTCGTCTCATGATCAGAAGGTCGGGGGTTCAAATCCCGCCTCCTGAAGGTGCACATTGTCTGCGTACACTGGTGTATGAATGAGAGAGTGAATGGGCCCCCTATGAGAGACCAACAGGCCCGTTTGGAACCATGAGGCCGTCCTTCCGTGGACCCACCACCTGCAGAAGGAGCCATAGGGGACTGGTGCAATGTGACTTGGGCAGCTCCAACGGCTGCCCCCACGACTTGGCAACGGACAAGTGGGAGAAAATGGATGGATGGATGAAGTTAATGGCTACAGTATGGACCAGAACCTGAGGTTTCACCATCTGAAGTTGTCCCGACACATACAGCTTATATTTTTGTAATTTGGAGGAAAAGTAAATAGAAAAACATTAAAAGGTTGGCACAAAAAAATTTAAACCATTTACATTACTAAGCAAAATGTCTAACTGAAAGATGTGGTTGTGTTATTGACTGTGTTTTGTGCAATAAGCTTTACATTTTCATGACATTGTGTATTAATGAATTCATACAAAGATGATGCACCTCATTTTTTTGTAGACAGTGTCAAAGTTTCACTCTGCAAATTCTGACAGCATATTACTAAAGAGCAAATTTTTTGGGCAAGTTGTTTGTTCATTTTATTTCATCTTTCACCCCTTGATACCAGTGAGCTGACATAATGAGATATAACACACAAAACACCGTGAAGTTGGAGTGAAAGTTGGAGTGTTTCCCAGTTAACTCAGGAAACATTCCTAGCTTGCTGTACATCATGTTACAAAAAATGTCCATGGATAAAGTCATTGTGAATAATTATTTGATTACAATAGTGAGTAGTCAAAATAAATTATTTAGTTGCCACTTGGTTGAGTGAGGGACATTTATAATAAGGACTGTGAAGGAAAAAAGGGCTTACACCCTACCTCTTAATTGTAATTTACCGGTATACAAAAAAAACTAAAATGAACTAAAATGAACTTTCTGGATAATATTTACTCATACGGTCTGTGTTAGTTTCCTCCAGGTACTCCGGTTTTCCCTACCACTAAAAAAAAAGTACAGGCCAGGATGAATGCGAGTGTGTTTGAGAGGGCAAGTGGATGCACTGTCCCAACCAAATAAACAAATAAATTACACTAAACTAAACTACTGCACAAATGCTACGACATGGGAGCCAGGTTGCCAGCTCAGAAGGGGAATTACCATCCTACTAAGAAGTTGCGAGATAGAATACGTACATTACTCACCACTATGTTTCCGAGGATATTGGTGCAGTAATTATTAGTTGCATCTTGAACTTTGTGTGTTCTTAAATTTCCTTTGTCGTCTCCTTAAAAACAATGTTTTACCTAAAATACAGAAAAAGGAAAACAAGAAGAAAAAATTATAAACATTTTTTTAAAAGAACTTTTGTTGGCCAGCATCACTTAAAAAACCTGGAGCACAGCATTAAAATGGGAATGATTTTCTAAGATGCAATCTTTTTCCATTGTGTATGTTGCCTTTCCCGCGCCCTAGAGGGGTGACATTGTTCAACCCTGAGAAGGAAAGAAGAGAGACGATGAGTTCGCTTTGCGCATCACTCTGCTGCAGAGTTTCTTCTGCCTTTACAAATTTATTCAACTCTTCACATTTTATGCAAACATTTAGTTTACAGCATCTTGTCGTTTCTAATAATCAATAAAAGTTATCTAATGTTGCTTTGTTTATTATCCAAATTACACATTTTCAATAAACCAAAAGACAAAAATCACATCTGGGCTACTGCAGTAACCGTTAGCAATAGCGTAACACATCTACTACGCTTCAATATGGCGGCGCCTCTAACGGCCTAGAAATCACACTTGAGCCTGAACTTAACTTCTACAGGGCTCAATGACTGCACTGAGTGCTAATAACATCTTTTACAAAGGCACAGAACAACTATTACATTGGCTACTGGCACACAGTCGCTATAAACCAACATAAAACTTAACTTCAAAAGGGCACGCGCACTATCCCTATGGTGGCGCCGCTAACGTTAGCTTAACGTCTTTAACATGAGCTCACAATCTAATTAATTTGACCAAGTGAGTCGACTTTGTTCAGTATTCACTTTTACACATATGTTTCACAAAGGTCTTAACTCAACAGCAGTGTGGTTTATATGACATTCAAAGAACATTTAACCAACCTGAGAGCAAGGAAGACGATGAGTTCGCTTCGCGCAGCACTGCAGGGTTTATTCTGCCGTTACGTCCCTCTGGCCTTGACTCATATTACCGGTGCGCCCCCTTGTGGCACTCCAAGGTACAACGCCTGCATTTCACTGTTAAAAAGCACTTCCTTTAGACACTATAATTACAAAATAATAGGGGGTGTCTGTTTTAAATTAACATATGCAATACATTTATGAATTATAACTTATTTTTGCAATAGCTTATATAGCATTTTAACTTGTTTTTCAGCATACAACTTTTTATTTATTATTATTATTATTTTTTTTACAAGCACATGTTAATTTGAGTCATGTCATCCACCATCACTGGTCCAACACCTTTAGATGACCTTGAAGTTAACAGTATGGACCAGAAACTGAGGTTTCACCAATTTAATTGCCCTGACACATACAGTTTATATTTTTGTAATCTGGAGGAAAACTAAATAGACAAAAGTTCAAAGGTTGGCGCCAAAAATAGATACAATTCACATTCCTAAGCATGCAAAATGTCTTGACCAGCATCAAACCACCAAGGAAATCATGCTGGTCTATGCTGTTTTTTTCAGCAGGGGCCCCGTGCAGGAAACTAACCGCTGCGCCACCGTTTGGATATTTATGCACAGAAAAAGTCTAGAATCACTCCTTGAGTCTGTTCCAATGGCTTTTATTGGGTTGTTTTATCATTTCAGTTATTTTGGTTTATTTAAAGCTTATTCAACAACAATATCTGAGGAAAAGACAATATTTGACATTATATTTACAAGTCTAAGTCGTATTCGGGTCACGGCTCGTCGTCCCAGGGCGACTGTGGGTCCCGACGCCAAACCAGTTGAACCACTGCTTTAGGGGAACGCCGAGGGTTTTGCTCCTTTACAATAAACCGATACAGGAAGGACTGGGCTTCTCCAGAGAACATCACATGACCTCATTCACTGCATTGATCATTTTATTTATTCATTTCGAGTCAGGAACTTTGGCCCAAACAGTCGGCTGTGTTTGAAACAGACGCTCACTGGCTCAGCAAATGCAATTTCCACACATTTGTTCAGCCTTTGCCAAACAGGACACACAGACTGAAACACTTCTGATATTTAACTATACCTGAAACCTCATCTCTGTGACGCGTTTCATCAATGGATGGACAAGAGAACACGAGGTTAACACGGGGAACAGTCGATGTGTTATCACACTTCATCTGGAACTGAGGAGGTTCACACAACGTCTGTGTAATCTCACATTTACAAAGAAACGAGTGAATACAGAAAAAGTATTATTGGTGAAGATGAGCAAATGTAAACGCTCAGAAAGCCAGTGGAACGGAGCAGTGCTGCTGAAAACCCGTCTTAAAACTGTACTTTTATATAAATCAATCTTCATTTTCAGACTCAAAAAGGTTCATAAAAAACATGTAAAAGAGACAGAGACGAAACATCGAGTATATCACTATTATACTTCCTGTTGGATTCTCACGTGGCCAGTGGTTTTCTTCTCCCAATATATTCCTGTGAGGGATTAGCAGTGTCTCATAAATCAATGTTGGAATCTATATGTTCAGTATTTGTTTTTATCTTGATGGTTAATTCTATATTTAAAAAAAAGAAAAAGAATCACGTCAAGACTTGAACTAGTCTGGTGGAAAAAAAAATCATCAAACCTGTCTTTAACACGGTATAAGTTGTATTAAAGTGATAGTCTGTAAGATTGTGAGTGAGGTGAGAGTTCAAGTTCCTGATTGGATCTGAAGAGCCGGTTCACAGGAAAGCTCGTCTCATTGGTCAAAGAGACTTTAGAAAAAAATATGATTGAATATTATTTGCATTGCATCACATTTCAGACCCAGTCGTTCAATTATACAAAAAAAAAACCTCCTTGTTCATGAACACACGTTTCCACCAGTGAAGTATTTACATCCAATAATATGTTTGAACATGTGACCTGTGACTGTTCATCAGGAACTCACTGGAACAGGAGCAAAAAAAAAACTACAAATATCAAATCAGAAGTAGTATGTTGCCTGTTCGGCCATTTTGACTTTTTAAATCACATTTGGACACTATGAAATTGGAATTCCGCCATTTATAACTTTAACCTCTTAACCCTCGCCTTAACTGAGCAGGTTTTCTCCATTTTGGCCTCACACAAATAAAAGTATCTTGGAAAAAAGTGTCTAAATAGCAACAAAAAAGTGACAACACGGCAACAAAGTGAGGAAAAAGATCAGTTTAGATCAGTTTTTTGGGTCTTAGCTTTCAAATTAGGCACCGACCTATAGGCTGTAAGAAGCTTTTACATTTGGGTAAAGCCAAACTGGAGAAAGTGTGTTCAGTTAAGGCGGGGTTAAGAGGTTAATATACCTACAATACGCATTCAAATGATACAAGTCCTATTGTTGAGCACACGGCACCTTCATGAACACACAGGAATGAAGACGTTTCAAGAAGAGTTTGAAGCTAAATCAAACTAATGGTTTGTGAAATGATCAGAATGAACTTTAAATACACAAAACATACAGGATTACTCAAACATGCAGTAACAAAACACAGCTCCAGTGTTTGAGTACGTCTCTCTGCAGGATGGAGGGGGACCGTGATGGGAGCGGCCATGGCCACCGTGAACTCTATGGTGCGCGAGTTTGGGAGCGACGTAAAGGACATTCTTGTGGCGCTGGGACCGTCTGTGGGAGTCTGCTGTTACACCATGAACCCGCACCAGGCCCAGGACTTCACCAAAATCCACCCAGACTGTGTCCCTGACCCAGAGTCCGCTCGGCCACACGTCAACATCCGCCTCGCAAACAGGTACGGCCCGGAGCGGCATGTTGTCATGGTAACTGTGACCGTTCAAGTTCCCCTAATGTCAGAAGGGGACACCTCTCCTGACGGGGGACACTAAAGTCCACCTGTCTCTTCCAGACTGCTGTTGGAGAACGGGGGGGTCCTGCCTGAGCACATTCACGACGACACGGTGCGGGACAGGCCTGAGGTGACGCCCTGCACCTGCTGTAACCCTCAGAAATACTTCTCACACGTTCGGGACGGAGTCAACTTTGGAACTCAGGTCGGCTTCATCTGGATCAGAGAAACTCAACAAGAGACTGTGATGAACAAAGGTCTGAGATGATCAACCAGGAGGAGACAGAAGGTCTGACTGTGATTATGTTCTACAGACATTGTTCTTTCATCGGACACTTTAGAGACAAAGTGTCCTCACACCGTTTTCCAGCTTCTAAGGCCATGTTCACACTTGGTTTATCTACTTCAGTCACTGGTCTAGATCATTGTTTATCAACCACTGTGCCGTGGAACACTAGTGTGCCGTGAGATATTGTCTGGTGTGCCTTGGGAAATTATCCAATTTCACCGGGTTGGTTTAAAAAAAAAAAAATGTCGAAAGTAAATTAATTATTATCCGCAAATAATGTTCCGTTGTCAAGTCTCTGTGCAGTGATCAGCAATGTAACCCTGTAATACTCTTCCATATCAGGAAGTGGGTGCAGGTCATTTCTTTGAGACAAGAGACTTAGTGATTCATGGATACGACAGGTGGCGGTGACAGTGGCATTGTGGCTTGGACTATACATTGTTCCTATTCCAGACACTTTGATGAGAACCACTTTATATTGTGAATATGGGCGACAGAGTTTCATTTTTTTTACATTTTCTGCTGGTGGTGTGCCTCGTGATTTTTTCAATGAAACAAAAATGTGCCTTGGCTCAAAAAAGGTTGAAAAACACTGGTCTAGATCATGTTCACAGGGCGCAGTAACAACACTAGCCAGCAGGGGGCACTATGTCAATGTTTAGTGAAAGCACAGAAGTGGGCCCTAAATTTACTGCAGGGTCTCGTGGCTTTTCTAAAAGAGTTCATAAGTTCTAAGTTTAGAACAGCGATAATGACCGGGGACTTTTGTTACAAGAGTTTCATCTGTGTCGATGTTAGTGATACATCTGGACCAAATATATTTGATCAGAACATCATCCATTCATTTGTAACTTTTGACCTTTATTTAACCAGGAAAGTCCCACTGAGATTAAGAATCTGTTTTTCAGGGGAGTCCTGGCTCCAGAGGGGAACCTACTGTACATTTTTATTTAACCTTTACATGTTTTTAGTGGTCGGGGAAACCGGAGCACCCGGAGGAAACCTACGCAGACACGGGCTTGTGTTGTTGAGGGTTATTATCGGTTCTGCCTAAATATTTAAACAGGACAGGATTATGAATCACATAAACTCATCTACTGTCGATGTGTTTCTGGTCATTTACACCGACTGAAAAAAACCTCTTGGCCTCGAGCGTCATATGTGGATTGTTATTGAATCTGATTTCACGGATCTGAAACCATTTGAGTTTGTCAGGAATAAATGAAGGATTGCTTTCTATGCTGGACACACGAGTTCTCCAACACAGGACTTTCATAACAGAGGAGCACAGTGACTTTTGAAAGTAACTCTTCCCAACACCCCATAGGACCATCAGCCCCACTAGAGCCCCTGAGGATGAGAGTTATTCTCTTCACTTGTCGTGAATGTTTTGCTTCAGTTCTTTGACTTCATAAAATATAATCAATAATGTCTGAAGTAAAAATGAAAAGAAAGTTGCAACATTGATGCATAGAACACATTAATTGTAACAGTTCATAAATGTTCGAGAATCGATTGATTTATTGTTTCTGGATTAAATCAGGAAATAAAGACACATTTTTACAGTTTCCACAATATATGACTATATTGTCTATTTGTTTGTTTTTTGTCATATTATTTACAATTTGACTGAAATTAATGTTGAAACAACTGATCTGTTCAGTTCATGACGACTCTTAAATAATAATAATAATAATAATAACAAATTATTATTATTATTATTCTTAAATAAGGATCTATCTTAGTTTATAAACTTTATAATCTTACATTTCCTTTGTCGCTGCTACAAAACATGTTCATCACACTTGATGCTTTTGTGCCTTGAGTTCAGCTGAAGACAGGAGTTCAAATAAGTCTGACAGAACTGCAGTAGGATGCAAACCCAGCCACCAGAGTTTCTGTGAAAGTGGAGCAGAAACCAGCGATGCCACGACATTCACCATCAGAGGACAACTCAGTGAAATACAGTAATCCAGCATCAATATCCAAATACACTCTCACTCGCTGTGAGGCAGAAGAGCAGAGTTCATACTCATTTCCTCTGTGATAGAAATAGTATCGCCCCTTAAACACTCTCAGAGTCCAGGATTCATCATTTTGCCCAAACACACATTCTTCACCGTCTCCTTTTCTCTTCAGTTTTTTATCACACACAGCAATGTCCACCCACCCAGGGTCCTCCTCTCCACAGCCGTCCCACTGCACCTCCCAGCGGCACCGTCTCCCCAGAGCAGTGGAGGTCAGGACCTGGGGCTGACAGTCGAACCTGTCCTGGTGATCTGGGTACGGCTGCTCCTCCTCCACATGACTCACTGTTCTCAGGTCCTCAGACAGACGGAGCGCTCTGTGAGCTGTGTTCACATCCAGGACGAGGCCACAGGAATCTGAGGGACAAACAAACACAGTGAAGCAAGTTGATGATAGTTGACCTGTATCACTAGACCTGTTGAATGGTACAAGTCCTGGGAACCAGAAACTCACACTTCCTCAGACCTGGAGTTAAGTATTGGGCACCGGAAGGTTTCATCCTAAAACACAATGAAACATGGTCATTGCTCAAAGTCCAAAAGTGTATCCTGTACTACTACAGTTTATGTCACAGGTGAGGAATAAACACAGAACTGACAATACCAAGTATTTTGGCGTCTTATGAGAAAAACAGTTATTCAGATCATACTGCTGTTTATTTGGGAAACAGTTCCTGATAGAGCAGAGCTCAGATCAACTCACAATTTGAATGTTTGAATGAAAGACTGTAATTAATCAAGTAGTAAAATATTCTTTGTAGCAGCGGCTCAGATGGTAGAGCGGGTCGTCTTATACCTGGAAAGTTGGAAACTCGAATCCCATATTTATCACAATTCATATTTTTTTCTCTCTAAATGTTATTGCTCCATGTTTAAGACGTGTAAAGGAAACAGAATTTAGATTTTAAAACAATGTTCCCTCATTGAAGTGAAGTCGATGTGACAGAATACCTCACGGGCTTCTCACCTGAGAGAGTCCAGGCAGAAGTGGGACTGGTTTTGTAGAGCGCTCAGGAGCTCAGCGGAGGGTCCTGGATGGTTGTAGCTCATGTCTAACTCTCTCAGATTGGAGGAGGGAAAGCTCAGAGCTGAGACCAGTGCAGCTCCGCCCGTCTCAGAGACCAGACATCCAGACAGACTAAAACCACACACATTTGATTTACAAGACAATTCTTCCCTCTAAGACATTTCTGGGTCAAAGCAGGAACTGAACTGTCAAACTGTGACCAGGAGAGAGTTGGATTTCAGTGGCATCGAGGCACTGCTTAAAACCTGAAGGTCACAGGATCAGACTCACCTCAGGGTCTGCAGTCTGCATGTCGCGCTCTTCAGTCCAGAACACAGCAGCTCTACTCCTGAGTCCCTGAGGTCGTTGTTACTGAGATCCAGGAGAGTTAGACTTGTTGAACTGAGGACCGTGGACAGAGGACCACAGCACTTCTCTGACAGGTCACAGTACCTTAATCTGGAGAGACGGTGGCACATCAGACTCTTAAAGTCTTACTGGTAAAATCGCTAATAAGAGTTTGTAAAATGTTAATAGAACAAACCACAGAGGAACTATTTGACAAAACTTCCGGGCCTGCTCTCAGGTCGACTGTAATGATCCAAGACTGACACCTCACACCATTTACTGGAAGTATATTTAGTAAAAAAGAAAAAAACATTGGCCCTCATTTATCAAACTTGCGTTGGATGAAATCAGAGAGTATATGCGGTGTAGGAAAAATCAGCGCCTGTTTTGGCATTTATCAATCTGACGTGAGCCAGTCAGGAGGAGGTGCACACGATGCACCAGTTTGAACTAATCACTAAACAGTTTTTAACAGCATGGATTACATCGCCACATTGCATATAATCCTCATTGGTGATTTAAACATGAAACTAGGCTCTTGCTAATTGTAGGTCTATCAGACAGAGTTTGATACAGACGCTGCTAAATTCTTTTTCTATACTATGATAATGCCACATCTGTGGGACTGTGTCACCAGCTGGTCTCAGTAAGACAACGCTGAAACCAATCGACTCTGTCTATGAGCAGCTCTGAAAGTCCTGGACATGAAACCTTTTCGTCGTCACCATTGCAGTTTATTGGACAAATATAAACTGCTAAACTGGGAAAACTGTCAAATTTCAAGATGCAAATCTGTTTTTTTTAAATCTTACTTGGTTTGGCTCCTCCTCCACTTTCTAATTGTGTAAATCTGAGCAGGAGACAAACTAGATCCACTATCTCAAACAACCTGTTAGTTCCTCTCAGGAAAAGTGCCTTCAGCCAGTCGGCCTTTTCAGTGAGAGCCGTCCAGCTCTGGAATATTATCCCCTCTCATATACGCAATGTTGGTACATTAAGAACTTTCAAAAATATGTTAAAATCACGGTTACTTGAGAATCAAACTCGTGCACATCACCATTACTGTATTTGATTTCCTGCCGCTTTTGTGCTTCCTGCTGCCATTGTAATTCTGCGTGTGTGTAATTGTCCCTGGTGTTGATGATGCACCATGTGTAGAGCTTGAGATCAAACTAATAAACTGTTTTACCATTTCATAGGCTAATAATGATTATTGTACAGACAGTGCGTGTAGAAACAGAGCTCCCCATGCATCAGACAGTCATGAAAACCACAGTCATGGACAAGAAAGGAGTCGATGACGAGCGCAACGCCACGGCCTTCACCAGCGCCATGGCCTTCACCAACGCCATGGCCTTCACCAGCGCCATGGCCTTCACCAGCGCCACGGCCTTCACCAGCGCCACGGCCTTCACCAGCGCCACGGCCTTCACCAGCGCCACGGCCTTCACCAGCGCCATGGCCTTCACAAGCGCCTAAAACACTGACAGTGACTCGGGGCATCCGGGCCGATCCAGTGATACAAGTCTTTGCCGCACAAAAATACGGAAAAAAAAACGCATTGGGAAACATTGACAAAGAAGAGGTCAATGACGAGCGCAACGAACAGTCGTAACTCGCTACTGAGGCCGATTTGAGCGTAACCTGAACAAAAAAGTAATTGATGCCCCGCCCCTTTTCCCACCGTGTTGCCATGGCAATGACCCGTTGTCAACTTTGGCACAGCCAAACCAAAATTGGTACACGCGTGCGTCATGACTGTCCGAACAAAAAAGTACATTACATGGTTGCTAGGCGACCAACAGGAGGTCGGCCATTTTGGGAAAATCAGCGCCGAAGACACCATTTCTTGCCTTTGCTCTTTTATAAACTCCACCGAGGGTGGCAGCGACATAAGCAGGTAGGGCGCGGCAGCGCCTCCCGGTTATTGCGGCGGCGTGCGATGTCGTGCGGCAACCGGCCACCGCGGCCCGCGAGGGCCTCTCAATGCCGCTTGCGGCTTTAATTAGGCCCGAGCGGCCTGCCGTAGCAAGGGCCTATTGTACCGAGGTGCGCGGAGCCCACGAAAACAGCGCGAAGCGCTGTCCCCATGTCAAACGTAAACTCACCGTGTAAAACAGTGACTGCCCACACCTCTGGTGTGGGCCCTTATACTTATAATTGCTGCAAAATGAATGGGGGTATATGGCCAACTGTCATACGGAGGTGGATGACGAGCGCGAAGCGCTCGTCATCCACCTCCGAGCCCAACGGGTGTGTAGGGGAAGTCGAAAGCTTTCAAAAAATGCATAATATGTTGTAGTCGCGAAAGCGACTATATTGTTTTTGCAAGAAATATTATTATTTTTCTTTATTAGGCCCGAGCGGCCTGCCGTAGCAAGGGCCTATTGTAATCGCAACGCAGTGCGCGCAGCGCACTGAACCTAGGTGCGCGGAGCGCACGAAAACAGCGCGAAGCGCTGTCCCCATGTCAAACGTAAACTCACCGTGTAAAACAGTGACTGCCCACACCTCTGGTGTGGGCCCTTATACTTATAATTGCAGCAAAATGAATGGGGGAATATGGCCAACTGTCATACGGAGGTGGATGACGAGCGCGAAGCGCTCGTCATCCACCTCCGAGCCCCACGAGTGCGTGGGGGAAGTCAAAAGCTTTCCAAAAATGTATAATATGATGTAGTCGCGAAAGCGACTATATTGTTTTTGCAGGAAATATTATTATTATTAGGCCCGAGCGGCCTGCCGTAGCAAGGGCCTATTGTAATCGCAACGCAGTGCGCGCAGCGCACTGAACCTAGGTGCGCGGAGCGCACGAAAACAGCGCGAAGCGCTGTCCCCATGTCAAACGTAAACTCACCGTGTAAAACAGTGACTGCCCACACCTCTGGTGTGGGCCCTTATACTTGTTATTGCATGAAAATGAATGGGGGTATATGGCCAACTGTCATACGGAGGTGGATGACGAGCGCGAAGCGCTCGTCATCCACCTCCGAGCCCCACGGCTGCGTGGGGGAAGTCGAAAGCTTTCCAAAAATGTATAATATGATGTTGTCGCGAAAGCGACTATATTGTTTTTGCAGGAAATATTATTATCTTTCTTTCTTCTTCTTCTTCTTCTTCTTCTTCTTCTTCTTCTTCTTCTTCTTCTTCTTCTTCTTCTTCTTCTTCTTCTTCTTCTTCTTCTTCTGCTCTTTGAGCAGGAATTTGACCCCCTGAACATAGTCGAAAACTCACCAAACTTTGCCCAAAATTCAGATCCGGTGAAAAATTAATTAAAATGTGTGTTTTGTTTTGGGGAAATAAAAAATGGCGCGACAGCGCCACCTACAAAAGTGAAAATACATTGCGCCTATGGGGAGGGGGCCAACATAAACTTTGTCGTAGAGCGACGGGATTCGGTACAAACATTCGTCATGTGACGACAACCAAAAAACATTATTGTGGCCACGCCCCCTGACAAACCGGAAGTCCGCCATTTTGACAGGAAGTCTGGAAAATGGTGAGTCAGCGTTTTCGCTGACGTCGCATTTTAACGAACTCCTCCTAGGGCGTTTCACCAAATGAGCTCCAAATCGCTCCAGCTCATCTCGAGATGTGGGGCATCAAAAGTTATCCAAATTTTTTGGCTAAGTTTTACGGTTTGTTTGCGGCGAAGCCGCAATCTTTACGAAGAATTTTGCGACTTACCGAAAACAACAAAATGCTCCCATTTTCACAAACGAACTCCGATTAAAAATCGGAAATATACATTTTATTGATCTTTCACCCCCGGACACAACCAATGTGAAAAAGTGACATTTGGCGCGATAGCGCCCCCTCTAGGCCAAGAACAAAAAATGCATTATGGGAAAAAAATTAGTTTCTTGGAAATGGATAAAATTCGGCACGAAAATAGCTGATGGCATCCCGATCCAAAAAGCCAATGAGAACCATACCGTATTTTGTACGGTGTTGCCATGGTGACGCCCGGGGCCCACCATGTTATTCCAATGGGACTGACCCGCATATCACACATTATACACATTTACAGCGCGTTAGCGCCCTCTGTCAGGAGCTTGTGGACAGTAGTCATTGAAGTACGGCCCGATAGGGCCGTCCGATGCTGCTTGTGAAATAAAACAGATTTGGGGCGCGCTAGCGCCCTCTGCAGGTTGGAGCCATCATTCACATGGAGACACGAAAAATCTCGTTTTGATGTTTACTCACAAAGATTAATGGCTCATCAGGGCAATAAAATGTAGTGTGGCCACGTTGGCGCCCTCGGTAGGGTTATGGCGCGGCAATGGAGGTACTAAGGGAGGCCTCCATTACATGGTTGCTAGGCGACCAACAGGTGGTCGACCATTTTGGGAAAAATCGAGTAATCAGCGCCGAAGGCGCCATTTCTCGCCTTTGCGCTTTTATAATCTCGACCTAGGATGGCAGCGACATTATAACCACGTAGGGCGCGGCAGCGCCTCCCGGTTATTGCGGCGGCGTGCGGCAACCGGCGTCAACCGGCCAACGAACCCCCGCGAGGGCCTCTCGATGCCGCTTGCGGCTTTAATTAGGCCCGAGCGGCCTGCCGTAGCAAGGGCCTATTGTAATCGCAGCGCACTGAACCTAGGTGCGCGGAGCGCACGAAAACAGCGCGAAGCGCTGTCCCCATGTCAAACGTAAACTCACCGTGTAAAACAGTGACTGCCCACACCTCTGGTGTGGGCCCTTATACTTATAATTGCAGCAAAATGAATGGGGGAATATGGCCAACTGTCATACGGAGGTGGATGACGAGCGCGAAGCGCTCGTCATCCACAAAATGGCCGACCACCTGTTGGTCGCCTAGCAACCATGTAATGGAGGCCTCCCTTAGTGCCTCCATTGCCGCGCCATAACCCTACCGAGGGCGCCAACGTGGCCACACTACATTTTATTGCCCTGATGTGCCATTAATCTTTGTGAGTAAACATCAAAACGAGATTTTTCGCGTCTTCATGTGAATGATGGCTCCAACCTGCAGAGGGCGCTAGCGCGCCCCAAATCTTTTTTAGTTCACAAGCAGCATCGGACGGCCCTGACGGGTCGTGCTTCAATGACTACTGTCCACAAGCTCCTCACAGAGGGCGCTAACACGCTGTAATAGTGTATAATGTGTGATATGCGGGTCAGTCCCATTGGAATAACATGGTGGGCCTCGGTCGTCTCCATGGCAACACCGTACAAAATACGGTATGGGTCTCATTGGCTTTTTGGATCGGGATGCCATCAGCTATTACTGTGCCGAATTTTATCCATTTCCGAGAAACTAATTTTTTTTCCATAATGCATTTTTTCTTTTCAGCCTAGAGGGGGCGCTATCGCGCCAAATCTCACTTTTTCACATTTGTTGTGTCCGGGGGTCAAAGGCCAATAAAATGTATATTTCCGATTTTTAATCGGAGTTCGTTTGTGCAAATGGGAGCATTTTGTTGTTTTCGGAAAGTCGCAAAATTCTTCGTAAAGATTGCGGCTTCGCCGCAAACAAACCGTAAAACTTAGCCAAAAAATTTGGATAACTTTTGATGCCCCATATCTCGAGATGAGCTGGAGCGATTTGGAGCTCATTTGGTGAAACGCCCTAGGAGGAGTTCGTTAAAATGCGACGTCAGCGAAAACGCTGACTCACCATTTTCCCGACTTCCTGTCAAAATGGCGGACTTCCGGTTTGTCTGGGGGCGTGGCCACAATAATATATTTTGTTTGTCCTCACAGGACGAAGGTCTGTACCGAATCCCGTCGCTCTGCGACAAAGTTTATGTTGGCCCCCTCCCCATAGGCGCAATGTATTTTCACTTTTGTAGGTGGCGCTGTCGCGCCATTTTTTATTTCCCCAAAACGAAACACACATTTTAATAAATTTTTCGCCGGATCTGAATTTTGGGCAAAGTTTGGTGAGTTTTTGACTACGTTCAGGGGGTCAAATTCCTGCTCAAAGAGCAGAAGAAGAAAGAAGAAGAAGAAGAAGAATAAAGAAGAATAATAATATTTCTTGCAAAAACAATATAGTCGCTTTCGCGACTACAACATATTATGCATTTTTTTAAAGCTTTCGACTTCCCCGACGCACCGGTGGGGCTCGGAGGTGAATGACGAGCGCTTCGCGCTCGTCATCCACCTCCGTATGACAGTTGGCCATATACCCCCATTGATTTTGCTGCAATTATAAGTATAAGTCACTGTTTTACACGGTGAGTTTACGTTTGACATGGGGACAGCGCTTCGCGCTGTTTTCGTGCGCTCCGCGCACCTCGGTTCAGTGCGCTGCGCGCACTGCGTTGCGATTACAATAGGCCCTTGCTACGGCAGGCCGCTCGGGCCTAATAAATAAATAAAGAAGAATAATAATATTTCTTGCAAAAACAATATAGTCGCTTTCGCGACTACAACATATTATGCATTTTTTTAAAGCTTTCGACTTCCCGCACGCACCGGTGGGGTGCGCGAAGCGCTCGTCATCCACCTCCGAGCCCCACGGCTGCGTGGGGGAAGTCGAAAGCTTTCCAAAAATGTATAATATGATGTAGTCGCGAAAGCGACTATATTGTTTTTGCAGGAAATATTATTATTATTAGGCCCGAGCGGCCTGCCGTAGCAAGGGCCTATTGTAATCGCAACGCAGTGCGCGCAGCGCACTGAACCGAGGTGCGCGGAGCGCACGAAAACAGCGCGAAGCGCTGTCCCCATGTCAAACGTAAACTCACCGTGTAAAACAGTGACTGCCCACACCTCTGGTGTGGGCCCTTATACTTATAATTGCAGCAAAATGAATGGGGGTATATGGCCAACTGTCATACGGAGGTGGATGACGAGCGCGAAGCGCTCGTCATCCACCTCCGAGCCCCACGGGTGCGTAGGGGAAGTCGAAAGCTTTAAAAAAATGCATAATATGTTGTAGTCGCGAAAGCGACTATATTGTTTTTGCAAGAAATATTATTATTCTTCTTTATTCTTCTTTCTTCTGCTCTTTGAGCAGGAATTTGACCCCCTGAACATAGTTGAAAACTCACCAAACTTTGCCCAAAATTCAGATCCGGCGAAAAATTCATTAAAATGTGTGTTTCGTTTTGGGGAAATAAAAAATGGCGCGACAGCGCCACCTACAAAAGTGAAAATACATTGCGCCTATGGGGAGGGGGCCAACGTCAACTTTGTCATAGAGCGACGAGATTCGGTACAGACATTCGTCATGTGACGACAAACTAAAAATATTATTGTGGCCACGCCCCCAGACAAACCGGAACTCCGCCATTTTGACAGGAAGTCGGGAAAATGGTGAGTCAGCGTTTTCGCTGACGTCGCATTTTAACGAACTCCTCCTAGGGCGTTTCACCAAATGAGCCCAAAATCGCTCCACTTCATCTCGAGATGTGGGGCATCAAAAGTTATCCAAATTTTTTGGCTAAGTTTTACGGTTTGTGTGCGGCGAAGCCGCAATCTTTATGAAGAATTTTGCGACTTACCGAAAACAACAAAATGCTCCCATTCGCACAAACTAACTCCGATTAAAAATCGGAAATATACATTTTATTGACCTTTCACCCCCGGACACAACAAATGTGAAAAAGTGAGATTTGGCGCGATAGCGCCCCCTCTAGGCCGAGAACTAAAAATGCATTATGGAAAAAAAATTTGTTTCTCGGAAATGGATAAAATTCGGCACAATAATAGCTGATGGCATCCCGGTCAAAAAAGCCAATGAGACCCATACCGTATTTTGTACGGTGTTGCCATGGAGACGCCCGGGGTCCACCATGTTATTCCAATGGGACTGGCCCGCATATCACACATTATACACATTTACAGTGCGTTAGCGCCCTCTGTCAGGAGCTTGTGGACAGTGGTCATTGAAGTACGGCCCGTTAAGGACGTCCGATGCTGCTTGTGAAATAAAAAAGATTTGGGGCGCGCTAGCGCCCTCTGCAGGTTGGAGCCATCATTCACATGGAGACGCTAAAAATCTCGTTTTGATGTTTACTCACAAAGATTAATGGCACATCAGGGCAATACAATGTAGTGTGGCCACGTTGGCGCCCTCGGTGGGTTATGGCGCGGCAATGGAGGCACTAAGGGAGGCCTCCATTACATGGTTGCTAGGCGACCAACAGGTGGTCGGCCATTTTGGGGAAAATCGAGTAATCAACGCCGAAGGCGCCATTTCTCGCCTTTGCTCTTTTATAATCTCGACCTAGGGTGGCAGCGACATTATAACCACGTAGGGCGCGGCAGCGCCTCCCGGTTATTGCGGCGGCGTGCGGGAACCGGCGTCAACCGGCCAACGAACCCCCGCGAGGGCCTCTCGATGCCGCTTGCGGCTTTAATTCTTTCTTCTTCTTCTTCTTCTTCTGCTCTTTGAGCAGGAATTTGACCCCCTGAACATAGTCAAAAACTCACCAAACTTTGCCCAAAATTCAGATCCGGTGAAAAATTAATAAAAATGTGTGTTTCGTTTTGGGGAAATAAAAAATGGCGCGACAGCGCCACCTACAAAAGTGAAAATACATTGCGCCTATGGGGATGGGGCCAACATAAACTTTGTCGTAGAGCGACGAGATTTGGTACAGACATTCGTCACGTGACGACAACCAAAAAACATTATTGTGGCCACGCCCCCTGACAAACCGGAAGTCCGCCATTTTGACAGGAAGTCCGGAAAATGCTGAGTCAGCGTTTTCGCTGACAATGCATTTTAACGAACTCCTCCTAGGGCGTTTCACCAAATGAGCCCAAAATCGCTCCAGCTCATCCCGAGATGTGGGGCATCAAAAGTTATCCAAATTTTTTGGCTAAGTTTTACGGTTTGTTTGCGGCGAAGCCGCAATCTTTACGAAGAATTTTGCGACTTACCGAAAACAACAAAATGCTCCCATTTGCACAAACGAACTCCGATTAAAAATCGGAAATATACATTTTATTGACCTTTCACCCCCGGACACAACAAATGTGAAAAAGTGAGATTTGGCGCGATAGCGCCCCCTCTAGGCCGAGAACAAAAAATGCATTATGGAAAAAACATTAGTTTCTCGGAAATGAATAAAATTCGGCACAATATTAGCTGATGGCATCCCGATCCAAAAAGCCAATGAGACCCATACCGTATTTTGTACGGTGTTGCCATGGAGACGACCGAGGCCCACCATGTTAATCCAATGGGACTGACCTGCATATCACACATTATACACAATTACAGCTCGTTAGCGCCCTCTGTGAGGAGCTTGTGGACAGTAGTCATTGAAGTACGGCCCGTCAGGGCCGTCCGATGCTGCTTGTGAAATAAAAAAGATTTGGGGCGCGCTAGCGCCCTCTGCAGGTTGGAGCCATCATTCACATGGAGACACGAAAAATCTCGTTTTGATGTTTACTCAAAGATTAATGGCACATCAGGGCAATAAAATGTAGTGTGGCCACGTTGGCGCCCTCGGTAGGGTTATGGCGCGGCAATGGAGGCACTGAGGGAGGCCTCCATTACATGGTTGCTAGGCGACCAACAGGTGGTCGGCCATTTTGGGAAAAATAGAGTAATCAGCGCCGAAGGCGCCATTTCTCGCCTTTGCTCTTTTATAATCTCGACCTAGGGTGGCAGCGACATTATAACCACGTAGGGCGCGGCAGCGCCTCCCGGTTATTGCGGCGGCGTGCGGCAACCGGCGTCAACCGGCCAACGAGACCCGCGAGGGCCTCTCGATGCCGCTTGCGGCTTTAATTTTTTTTCTTCTTCTTTCTTCTTCTGCTCTTTGAGCAGGAATTTGACCCCCTGAACATAGTCAAAAACTCACCAAACTTTGCCCAAAATTCAGATCCGGTGAAAAATTAATTAAAATGTGTGTTTCGTTTTGGGGAAATAAAAAATGGCGCGACAGCGCCACCTACAAAAGTGAAAATACATTGCGCCTATGGGGAGGGGGCCAACATAAACTTTGTCGCAGAGCGACGGGATTCGGTACAGACATTCGTCCTGTGAGGACAAAAAAAATATATTATTGTGGCCACGCCCCCAGACAAACCGGAAGTCCGCCATCTTGACAGGAAGTCGGGAAAATGCTGAGTCAGCGTTTTCGCTGACGTCGCATTTTAACGAACTCCTCCTAGGGCGTTTCACCAAATGAGCCCAAAATCGCTCCAGCTCATCTCGAGATGTGGGGCATCAAAAGTTATCCAAATTTTTTGGCTAAGTTTTACGGTTTGTGTGCGGCGAAGCCGCAATCTTTACGAAGAATTTTGCGACTTTCCGAAAATATCAAAATGCTCCCATTCGCACAAACTAACTCCGATTAAAAATCGGAAATATACATTTTATTGACCTTTCACCCCCGGACACAACAAATGTGAAAAAGTGAGATTTGGCGCGATAGCGCCCCCTCTAGGCCGAGAACAAAAAATGCATTATGGGAAAAAAATTAGTTTCTCGGAAATGGATAAAATTCGGCACAAAAATAGCTGATGGCATCCCGATCCAAAAAGCCAATGAGACCCATACCGTATTTTGTACGGTGTTGCCATGGAGACGACCGAGGCTCCCCATGTTAATCCAATAGGACTGACACACAAATCTCACATTATACACAATTACAGCTCGTTAGCGCCCTCTGTCAGGAGCTTGTGGACAGTGGTAATTGAAGTACGGCCCGTCAAGGCCGTCCGATGCTGCTTGTGAAATAAAAAAGATTTGGGGCGCGCTAGCGCCCTCTGCAGGTTGGAGCCCTCATTCACATGGAGACACGAAAAATCTCGTTTTGATGTTTACTCACAAAGATTAATGGCACATCAGGGCAATAAAATGTAGTGTGGCCACGTTGGCGCCCTCGGTAGGGTTATGGCGCGGCAATGGAGGCAATAAGGGAGGCCTCCATTACATGGTTGCTAGGCGACCAACAGGAGGTCAGCCATTTTGGGAAAAATAGAGTAATCAGCGCCGAAGGCGCCATTTCTTGCCTTTGCCTCTTTTATAATCTCGACCTAGGGTGGCAGCGACATTATAACCACGTAGGGCGCGGCAGCGCCTCCCGGTTATTGCGGTGGCGTGCGAGAACCGGCGCCAACCGGCCAACGAACCCCCGCGAGGGCCTCTCGATGCCGCTTGCGGCTTTAATTTTTCTTCTTCTTCTTCTTCTTCTTTCTTCTGCTCTTTGAGCAGGAATTTGACCCCCTGAACGTAGTTGAAAACTCACCAAACTTTGCCCAAAATTCAGATCCGGTGAAAAATTAATTAAAATGTGTGTTTCGTTTTGGGGAAATAAAAAATGGCGCGACAGCGCCACCTACAAAAGTGAAAATACATTGCGCCTATGGGGAGGGGGCCAACATAAACTTTGTCGCAGAGCGACGGGATTCGGTACAGACATTCGTCCTGTGAGGACAAACAAAATATATTATTGTGGCCACGCCCCCAGATAAACCGGAAGTCCGCCATTTTGACAGGAAGTCGGGAAAATGCTGAGTCAGCGTTTTCGCTGACGTCGCATTTTAACGAACTCCTCCTAGGGCGTTTCACCAAATGAGCCCAAAATCGCTCCACTTCATCTCGAGATGTGGGGCATCAAAAGTTATCCAAATTTTTTGGCTAAGTTTTACGGTTTGTTTGCGGCGAAGCCGCAATCTTTACGAAGATTTTTGCGACTTTCCGAAAACAACAAAATGCTCCCATTTGCACAAACGAACTCCGATTAAAAATCGGAAATATACATTTTATTGACCTTTCACCCCCGGACACAACAAATGTGAAAAAGTGAGATTTGGCGCGACAGGTGGTCGGCCATTTTGGGAAAAATCGAGTAATCAGCGCCGAAGGCGCCATTTCTCGCCTTTGCTCTTTTATAATCTCGACCTAGGGTGGCAGCGACATTATAACCACGTAGGGCGCGGCAGCGCCTCCCGGTTATTGCGGCGGCGTGCGGCAACCGGCGTCAACCGGCCAACGAGACCCGCGAGGGCCTCTCGATGCCGCTTGCGGCTTTAATTGTTGTTGTTATTGTGTATCGTTTGCTGCTGGTGATCTACATCTTGTCCAGAGACTATGGTTGAAAACTAGCTTTAGAGCTAAAACCGGCTCATTTATAGAGTTGTTGATTAATGTGCATTGTCCCTGTTCAAATAAATGGATAAAATAAAAAATTAAAACAGCGTAAATGTTTATGGACAGACTTTGATTCAGTGCTGCATCGAGATGGTCCTCTACGCCACGGGCCCGAGTGCAGAAGCTCGATCAGCCCGGACCAGAGACACTAGAACCTGGGTAGAACAGATGTGTAAAAAAATAAGTAATGTCGTGATCATAAAGTAATTTACCTGGCTGGTGTCAAGGATGATGACAATGACTATTGAACATGACAGTGATTGAGACGCTCATGATGTTTTTTGTGTTTTTGTTTTGTTTTTAACACAAAAAAGACGCTGTAGCCGTAGTGCAAACGTGTAGACGGCTCCCCCGCCTCACACGCTCCCGTTCAGGTCGTAAAACCCGTGGGTGAGGCCTCCTGATACATAGATATTTGGGCATTTATGATCAGCTGCTCGTGCGTACGGCAGGACTGGAGCAGAAAGCACAGGTTCATAAATGCCACGTGCCCTCTGGCGTACGTCACAAACACACACACACATACACCATTTCTGTGGCAGTGTTGATAAATGAGGGCCAGTATGTGAATATGTTTAAAGCTTGTTGACAAACTTGCTGGATGAAGACGTGACATCTTGGCTTTGTTTCCTGAAAATTTCTTTAGTAACTAAGCAGCTTAAACGATCTTAATTCTGTACAAACTCTGTCCTCACCTGAGTGTCTCCAGTCTGCAGGGGGCGCTCTTCATTCCCTCACACAGCAGTTCCACTCCTGAGTCCAGGAGGAAGTTATAACTGAGATCCAGGTGTCTGAGACTGGAGGACTCTGAGCGAAGCACTGAGGCCAGAGGACCACAGCAGCTCTGGGACAGTAAACCATACACCAATCTGGAGAAACACAAGGACATAAATGTCAGCACAGGCGGTAACAGTCTGTAGCCTTTAAAGAGACACTTACCTTTAGTCAGTGAGTGGGAATAATAATAATAATTAAAGCCGCAAGCGGCATCGAGAGGCCCTCGCGGGTCTAGTGGGCCGGTTGACGCCGGTTGCCGCAATAACCGTGAGGCGCTGCCGCGCCCTACGTGGTTATAATGTCGCTGCCACCCTAGGTCGAGATTATAAAAGAGCAAAGGCGAGAAATGGCGCCTTCGGCGCTGATTACTCTATTTTTCCCAAAATGGCCGACCACCTGTTGGTCGCCTAGCAACCATGTAACGGAGGCCTCCCTTAGTGCCTCCATTGCCGCGCCATAACCCTACCGAGGGCGCCAACGTGCCATTAATCTTTGTGAGTAAACATCAAAACAAGATTTTTAGCGTCTCCATGTGAATGATGGCTCCAACCTGCAGAGGGCGCTAGCGCGCCCCAAATCTTTTTTATTTCACAAGCAGCATCGGACGGCCTTGACGGGCCGTACTTCAATCACTACTGTCCACAAGCTCCTTACAGAGGGCGCTAACGCGCTGTAATTGTGTATAATGTGTGATATGTGTGTCAGTCCCATTGGATTAACATGGGGAGCCTCGGTCGTCTCCATGGCAACACCGTACAAAATACGGTATGGGTCTCATTGGCTTTTTGGATCGGGATGCCATCAGCTATTGATGTGCCGAATTTGATCAATTTCCGAGAAACTAATTTTTTTCCCATAATGCATTTTTTGTTCTCGGCCTAGAGGGGGCGCTATCGCGCCAAATCTCACTTTTTCACATTTGTTGTGTCCGGGGGCGAACGGTCAATAAAATGTATATTTCCGATTTTTAATCGGAGTTCGTTTGTGCAAATGGGAGCATTTTGTTGTTTTCGATAAGTCGCAAAATTGTTCGTAAAGATTGCGGCTTCGCCGCACACAAACCGTAAAACTTAGCCAAAAAATTTGGATAACTTTTGATGCCCCACATCTCGAGATGAGCTGGAGCGATTTTGGGCTCATTTGGTGAAACGCCCTAGGAGGAGTTCGTTAAAATGCGACGTCAGCGAAAACGCTGACTCACCATTTTCCCGACTTCCTGTCAAAATGGCGGACTTCCGGTTTGTCTGGGGGCGTGGCCACAATAATATTTTTTGGTTGTCGTCACATGACGAATGTCTGTACCGAATCTCGTCGCTCTACGACAAAGTTTATGTTGGCCCCCTCCCCATAGGCGCAATGTATTTTCACTTTTGTAGGTGGCGCTATCGCGCCATTTTTTATTTCCCCAAAACGAAACACATATTTTAATTAATTTTTCACCGGATCTGAATTTTGGGCAAAGTTTGGTGAGTTTTCGACTATGTTCAGGGGGTCAAATTCCTGCTCAAAGAGCAGAAGAAGAAGAAGAAAGAAAGAAAGAAAGAAAGAATTAAAGCCGCAAGCGGCATCGAGAGGCCCTCGCGGGTCTCATGGGCTGGTTACCGCACGCTATCGCACGCCGCCGCAATAACCGGGAGGCGCTGCCGCGCCCTACGTGGTTATAATGTCGCTGCCACCCTAGGTTGAGATTATAAAAGAGCAAAGGCGAGAAATGGCGCCTTCGGCGCGGATTACTCGATTTTTCCCAAAATGGCCGACCACCTGTTGGTCGCCTAGCAACCATGTAATGGAGGCCTCCCTTAGTGCCTCCATTGCCGCGACATAACCCTAGCGAGGGCACCAACGTGGCCACACTACATTTTATTGCCCTGATGAGCCATTAATCTTTGTGAGTAAACATCAAAACGAGATTTTCAGCGTCTCCATGTGAATGATGGCTCCAACCTGCAGAGGGCGCTAGCGCGCCCCAAATCTTTTTTATTTCACAAGCAGCATCGGATGGCCCTGACGGGCCGTACTTCAATGACTACTGTCCACAAGCTCCTCACAGAGGGCGCTAACGAGCTGTAATTGTGTATAATGTGAGATTTGTGTGTCAGTCCCATTGGAATAACATGGCGAGCCTCGGTCGTCTCCATGGCAACACCGTACAAAATACGGTATGGGTCTCATTGGCTTTTTGGATCGGGATGCCATCAGCTATTATTGTGCCGAATTTTATCAATTTCCGAGAAACTAATTTTTTTCCCATAATGCATATTTTCTTCTCAGCCTAGAGGGGGCGCTATCGCGCCAAATCTCACTTTTTCACATTTGTTGTGTCCGGGGGTGAAAGGTCAATAAAATGTATATTTCCGATTTTTAATCGGAGTTCGTTTGTGCAAATGGGAGCATTTTGTTGTTTTCGGAAAGTCGCAAAAATCTTCGTAAAGATTGCGGCTTTGCCGCACACAAACCGTAAAACCTAGCCAAAAAATTTGGATAACTTTTGATGCCCCACATCTCGAGATGAAGTGGAGCGATTTTGGGCTCATTTGGTGAAACTCCCTAGGAGGAGTTCGTTAAAATGCGACGTCAGCGAAAACGCTGACTCAGCATTTTCCCGACTTCCTGTCAAAATGGCGGACTTCCGGTTTGTCTGGGGGCGTGGCCACAATAATATATTTTGTTTGTCCTCACAGGACGAATGTCTGTACCGAATCCCGTCGCTCTACGACAAAGTTTATGTTGGCCCCCTCCCCATAGGCGCAATGTATTTTCACTTTTGTAGGTGGCGCTATCGCGCCATTTTTTATTTCCCCAATACGAAACACACATTTTAATAAATTTTTCACCGGACCTGAATTTTGGGCAAAGTTTGGTGAGTTTTCAACTATGTTCAGGGGGTCAAATTCCTGCTCAAAGAGCAGAAGAAAGAAGAAGCGGCATCGAGAGGCCCTCGCGGGACGCGGTGGCCGGTTGACGCCGGTTCCCGCACGCTGCCGCAATAACCGGGAGGCGCTGCCGCGCCCTACGTGGTTATAATGTCGCTGCCACCCTAGGTCGAGATTATAAAAGAGCAAAGGCGAGAAATGGCGCCTTCGGCGCTGATTACTCGATTTTTCCCAAAATGGCCGACCACCTGTTGGTCGCCTAGCAACCATGTAATGGAGGCCTCCCTTAGTGCCTCCATTGCCGTGCCATAACCCTACCCAGGGCGCCAACGTGGCCACACTACATTTTATTGCCCTGATGAGCCATTAATCTTTGTGAGTAAACATCAAAACGAGATTTTTAGCGTCTCCATGTGAATGATGGCCCCAACCTGCAGAGGGCGCTATCGCGCCCCAAATCTTTTTTATTTCACAAGCAGCATCGGACGGCCCTTACGGGCCGTACTTCAATTTACCACTGTTCACAAGAACATTACAGAGGGCGCTAACGAGCTGTAATGTGTATAATGTGTGATATGCGGGTCAGTCCCATTGGAATAACATGGCGAGCCTCGGTCGTCTCCATGGCAACACCGTACAAAATACGGTATGGGTCTCATTGGCTTTTTGGATCGGGATGCCATCAGCTATTATTGTGCCGAATTTTATCAATTTCCGAGAAACTAATTTTTTTCCCATAATGCATATTTTCTTCTCAGCCTAGAGGGGGCGCTATCGCGCCAAATCTCACTTTTTCACATTTGTTGTGTCCGGGGGTGAAAGGTCAATAAAATGTATATTTCCGATTTTTAATCGGAGTTCGTTTGTGCAAATGGGAGCATTTTGTTGTTTTCGGAAAGTCGCAAAAATCTTCGTAAAGATTGCGGCTTCGCCGCAAACAAACCGTAAAACTTAGCCAAAAAATTTGGATAACTTTTGATGCCCCACATCTCGAGATGAAGTGGAGCGATTTTGGGCTCATTTGGTGAAACGCCCTAGGAGGAGTTCGTTAAAATGCGACGTCAGCGAAAACGCTGACTCAGCATTTTCACGACTTCCTGTCAAAATGGCGGACTTCCGGTTTATCTGGGGGCGTGGCCACAATAATATATTTTGTTTGTCCTCACAGGACGAATGTCTGTACCGAATCCCGTCGCTCTGCGACAAAGTTTATGTTGGCCCCCTCCCCATAGGCGCAATGTATTTTCACTTTTGTAGGTGGCGCTGTCGCGCCATTTTTTATTTCCCCAAAACGAAACACACATTTTAATTAATTTTTCACCGGATCTGAATTTTGGGCAAAGTTTGGTGAGTTTTCAACTACGTTCAGGGGGTCAAATTCCTGCTCAAAGAGCAGAAGAAAGAAGAAGAAGAAGAAGAAGAAAAATTAAAGCCGCAAGCGGCATCGAGAGGCCCTCGCGGGGGTTCGTTGGCCGGTTGGCGCCGGTTCTCGCACGCCACCGCAATAACCGGGAGGCGCTGCCGCGCCCTACGTGGTTATAATGTCGCTGCCACCCTAGGTCGAGATTATAAAAGAGGCAAAGGCAAGAAATGGCGCCTTCGGCGCTGATTACTCTATTTTTCCCAAAATGGCTGACCTCCTGTTGGTCGCCTAGCAACCATGTAATGGAGGCCTCCCTTATTGCCTCCATTGCCGCGCCATAACCCTACCGAGGGCGCCAACGTGGCCACACTACATTTTATTGCCCTGATGTGCCATTAATCTTTGTGAGTAAACATCAAAACGAGATTTTTCGTGTCTCCATGTGAATGAGGGCTCCAACCTGCAGAGGGCGCTAGCGCGCCCCAAATCTTTTTTATTTCACAAGCAGCATCGGACGGCCTTGACGGGCCGTACTTCAATTACCACTGTCCACAAGCTCCTGACAGAGGGCGCTAACGAGCTGTAATTGTGTATAATGTGAGATTTGTGTGTCAGTCCTATTGGATTAACATGGGGAGCCTCGGTCGTCTCCATGGCAACACCGTACAAAATACGGTATGGGTCTCATTGGCTTTTTGGATCGGGATGCCATCAGCTATTTTTGTGCCGAATTTTATCCATTTCCGAGAAACTAATTTTTTTCCCATAATGCATTTTTTGTTCTCGGCCTAGAGGGGGCGCTATCGCGCCAAATCTCACTTTTTCACATTTGTTGTGTCCGGGGGTGAAAGGTCAATAAAATGTATATTTCCGATTTTTAATCGGAGTTAGTTTGTGCGAATGGGAGCATTTTGATATTTTCGGAAAGTCGCAAAATTCTTCGTAAAGATTGCGGCTTCGCCGCACACAAACCGTAAAACTTAGCCAAAAAATGTGGATAACTTTTGATGCCCCACATCTCGAGATGAGCTGGAGCGATTTTGGGCTCATTTGGTGAAACGCCCTAGGAGGAGTTCGTTAAAATGCGACGTCAGCGAAAACGCTGACTCAGCATTTTCCCGACTTCCTGTCAAGATGGCGGACTTCCGGTTTGTCTGGGGGCGTGGCCACAATAATATATTTTTTTTGTCCTCACAGGACGAATGTCTGTACCGAATCCCGTCGCTCTGCGACAAAGTTTATGTTGGCCCCCTCCCCATAGGCGCAATGTATTTTCACTTTTGTAGGTGGCGCTGTCGCGCCATTTTTTATTTCCCCAAAACGAAACACACATTTTAATTAATTTTTCACCGGATCTGAATTTTGGGCAAAGTTTGGTGAGTTTTTGACTATGTTCAGGGGGTCAAATTCCTGCTCAAAGAGCAGAAGAAGAAAGAAGAAGAAAAAAAATAATAATAATATTTCCTGCAAAAACAATATAGTCGCTTTCGCGACTACATCATATTATACATTTTTGGAAAGCTTTCGACTTCCCCCACGCAGCCGTGGGGCTCGGAGGTGGATGACGAGCGCTTCGCGCTCGTCATCCACCTCCGTATGACAGTTGGCCATATACCCCCATTCATTTTGCTGCAATTATAAGTATAAGGGCCCACACCAGAGGTGTGGGCAGTCACTGTTTTACACGGTGAGTTTACGTTTGACATGGGGACAGCGCTTCGCGCTGTTTTCGTGCGCTCCGCGCACCTCGGTTCAGTGCGCTGCGCGCACTGCGTTGCGATTACAATAGGCCCTTGCTACGGCAGGCCGCTCGGGCCTAATTAAAGCCGCAAGCGGCATCGAGAGGCCCTCGCGGGGGTTCGTTGGCCGGTTGACGCCGGTTCCCGCACGCCGCCGCAATAACCAGGAGGCGCTGCCGCGCCCTACCTGGTTATAATGTCGCTGCCACCCTAGGTCGAGTTTATAAAAGAGCAAAGGCGAGAAATGGCGCCATCGGCGCTGATTACTCGATCTTTCCCAAAATGGCCGACCACCTGTTGGTCGCCTAGCAACCATGTAATGGAGGCCTCCCTCAGTGCCTCCATTGCCGCGCCATAATCCACCGAGGGCGCCAACGTGGCCACACTACATTTTATTGCCCTGATGGGCCATTAATCTTTGTGAGTAAACATCAAAACGAGATTTTTAGCGTCTCCATGTGAATGATGGCTCCAACCTGCAGAGGGCGCCAGCGCGCCCCAAATCTTTTTTATTTCACAAGCAGCATCGGACGGCCCTGACGGGCCGTACTTCAATGACTACTGTCCACACGCTCCTTACAGAGGGCGCTAACGAGCTGTAATCGTGTATAATGTGAAATTTGTGTGTCAGTCACATTGGAATAACATGGAGAGCCTCGGTCGTCTCCATGGCAACACCGTACAAAATACGGTATGGGTCTCATTAGCTTTTTGGATCGGGATGCCATCAGCTATTATTGTGCCGAATTTGATCCATTTCCGAGAAACTAAATTTTTTTCCCATAATGCATTTTTTGTTCTCGGCCTAGAGGGGGCGCTATCGCGCCAAATGTCACTTTTTCACATTGGTTGTGTCCGGGGGCGAAAGATCAATAAAATGTATATTTCCGATTTTTAATCAGAGTTAGTTTGTGCGAATGGGAGCAATTTGTTGTTTACGATAAGTCGCAAAATTCTTCGTAAAGATTGCGGCTTCGCCGCAAACAAACCGTAAAACTTAGCCAAAAAATTTGGATAACTTTTGATGCCCCACATCTCGAGATGAAGTGGAGCGATTTTGGGCTCATTTGGTGAAACGCCCTAGGAGGAGTTCGTTAAAATGCGACGTCAGCGAAAACGCTGACTCACCATTTTCCCGACTTCCTGTCAAAATGGCGGACTTCCGGTTTGTTTGGGGGCGTGGCCACAATAATGTTTTTTGGTTGTCGTCACATGACGAATGTCTGTACCGAATCTCGTCGCTCTATGACAAAGTTTATGTTGGCCCCCTCCCCATAGGCGCAATGTATTTTCACTTTTGTAGGTGGCGCTGTCGCGCCATTTTTTATTTCCCCAAAACGAAACACACATTTTAATTAATTTTTCACCGGATCTGAATTTTGGGCAAAGTTTGGTGAGTTTTCGACTATGTTCAGGGGGTCAAATTCCTGCTGAAAGAGCAGAAGAAGAAGAAGAAGAAGAAGAAGAAAGAAAGAATAATTAAAGCCGCAAGCGGCATCGAGAGGCCCTCGCGGGTCTCGTGGGCCGGTTGACGCCGGTTCCCGCACGCCGCCACAATAACCGGGAGGCGCTGCCGCGCCCTACGTGGTTATAATGTCGCTGTCACCCTAGGTCGAGATTATAAAAGAGCAAAGGCGAGAAATGGCGCCTTCGGCGCTGATTACTCGATTTTTCCCAAAATGGCCGACCACCTGTTGGTCGCCTAGCAACCATGTAATGGATGCCTCCCTTAGTGCCTCCATTGCCGCGCCATAACCCTACCGAGGGCGCCAACGTGGCCACACTACATTTTATTGCCCTGATGAGCCATTAATCTTTGTGAGTAAACATCAAAACGAGATTTTTCGTGTCTCCATGTAAATGATGGCTCCAACCTGCAGAGGGCGCTAGCGCGCCCCAAATCTTTTTTAGTTCACAAGCAGCATCGTACGGCCCTGACGGGCCGTACTTCAATGACTACTGTCCAAAAGCTCCTGACAGAGGGCGCTAACGCGCTGTAATAGTGTATAATGTGTGATATGCGGGTCAGTCCCATTGGAATAACATGGTGGGCCTCGGTCGTCTCCATGGCAACACCGTACAAAATACGGTATGGGTCTCATTGGCTTTTTGTATCGGGATGCCATCAGCTATTACTGTGCCGAATTTTATCCATTTCCGAGAAACTAATTTTTTTTCCATAATGCATTTTTTCTTTTCAGCCTAGAGGGGGCGCTATCGCGCCAAATCTCACTTTTTCACATTTGTTGTGTCCGGGGGTCAAAGGCCAATAAAATGTATATTTCCGATTTTTAATCGGAGTTCGTTTGTGCAAATGGGAGCATTTTGTTGTTTTCGGAAAGTCGCAAAATTCTTCGTAAAGATTGCGGCTTCGCCGCAAACAAACCGTAAAACTTAGCCAAAAAATTTGGATAACTTTTGATGCCCCACATCTCGAGATGAGCTGGAGCGATTTTGGGCTCATTTGGTGAAACGCCCTAGGAGGAGTTCGTTAAAATGCATTGTCAGCGAAAACGCTGACTCAGCATTTTCCGGACTTCCTGTCAAAATGGCGGACTTCCGGTTTGTCAGGGGGCGTGGCCACAATAATGTTTTTTGGTTGTCGTCACGTGACGAATGTCTGTACCAAATCTCGTCGCTCTACGACAAAGTTTATGTTGGCCCCCTCCCCATAGGCGCAATGTATTTTCACTTTTGTAGGTGGCGCTGTCGCGCCATTTTTTATTTCCCCAAAACGAAACACACATTTTAATTAATTTTTCGCCGGACCTGAATTTTGGGCAAAGTTTGGTGAGTTTTTGACTACGTTCAGGGGGTCAAATTCCTGCTCAAAGAGCAGAAGAAAGAAGAAGAAGAAGAATAAAGAAGAATAATAATATTTCCTGCAAAAACAATATAGTCGCTTTCGCGACAACATCATATTATACATTTTTGGAAAGCTTTCGACTTCCCCTACGCACCCGTGGGGCTCGGAGGTGAATGACGAGCGCTTCGCGCTCGTCATCCACCTCCGTATGACAGTTGGCCATATACCCCCATTCATTTTGCTGCAATTATAAGTATAAGGGCCCACACCAGAGGTGTGGGCAGTCACTGTTTTACACGGTGAGTTTACGTTTGACATGGGGACAGCGCTTCGCGCTGTTTTCGTGCGCTCCGCGCACCTAGGTTCAGTGCGCTGCGCGCACTGCGTTGCGATTACAATAGGCCCTTGCTACGGCAGGCCGCTCGGGCCTAATTAAAGCCGCAAGCGGCATCGAGAGGCCCTCGTGGGTCTCGTTGGCCGGTTGACGCCGGTTGACGCACGCCGCCGCAACAACCGGGAGGCGCTGCCACGCCCTACGTGGTTATAATGTCGCTGCCACCCTCGGTCGAGATTATAAAAGAGCAAAGGCGAGAAATGGCGCCTTCGGCGCTGATTACTCGATTTTTCCCAAAATGGCCGACCACCTGTTGGTCGCCTAGCAACCATGTAATGGAGGCCTCCCTTAGTGCCTCCATTGCCGCGCCATAACCCACCGAGTGCGCCAACGTGGCCACACTACATTTTATTGGCCTGATGAGCCATTAATCTTTGTGAGTAAACATCAAAACGAGATTTTTAGCCTCTCCATGTGAATGATGGCTCCAACCTGCAGAGGGCGCTAGCGCACACCCATAATCTTTTTTATTTCACAAGCAGCATCGGACGGGCTTGACGGGCCGTACTTCAATGACTACTGTCCACAAGCTCCTCACAGAGGGCGCTAACGCGCTGTAATTGTGTATAATGTGAGATTTGTGTGTCAGTCCCATTGGATTAACATGGAGAGCCTCGGTCGTCTCCATGGCAACACCGTACAAAATACGGTATGGGTCTCATTGGCTTTTTGGATCGGGATGCCATCAGCTATTTTTGTGCCGAATTTAATCCATTTCCGAGAAACTAATTTTTTTCCCATAATGCATTTTTTGTTCTCGGCCTAGAGGGGGCGCTATCGCGCCAAATCTCACTTTTTCACATTTGTTGTGTCCGGAGGTGAAAGGTCAATAAAATGTATATTTCCGATTTTTTATCGGAGTTCGTTTGTGCAAATGGAAGCATTTTGTTGTTTTTGGTAAGTCGCAAAATTCTTTGTAAAGATTGCGGCTTCGCCGCAAACAAACCGTAAAACTTAGCCAAAAAATTTGGATAACTTTTGATGCCCCACATCTCGAGATGAGGTGGAGCGATTTTGGGCTCATTTGGTGAAACGCCCTAAGAGGAGTTCGTTAAAATGCGACGTCAGCGAAAACGCTGACTCACCATTTTCCTGACTTCCTGTCAAAATGGCGGACTTCCGGTTTGTCTGGGGGCGTGGCCACAATAATGTTTTTTGGTTGTCGTCACATGACGAATGTCTGTACCGAATCCCGTCGCTCTACGACAAAGTTTATGTTGGCCCCCTCCCCATTGGCGCAATGTATTTTCACTTTTGTAGGTGGCGCTGTCGCGCCATTTTTTATCTCCCCAATACGAAACACATATTTTAATTAATTTTTCACCGGATCTGAATTTTGGGCAAAGTTTGGTGAGTTTTCAAATATGTTCAGGGGGTCAAATTCCTGCTCAAAGAGCAGAAGAAGAAGAAGAAAGAATAAAGAAGAATAATAATATTTCTTGCAAAAACAATATAGTCGCTTTCGCGACTACAACATATTATACATTTTTGGAAAGCTTTCGACTTCCCCCACGCAGCCGTGGGGCTCGGAGGTGGATGACGAGCGCTTCGCGCTCGTCATCCACCTCCGTATGACAGTTGGCCATATACCCCCATTCATTTTCATGCAATAACAAGTATAAGGACCCACACCAGAGGTGTGGGCAGTCACTGTTTTACACGGTGAGTTTACGTTTAACATGGGGACAGCGCTTCGCGCTGTTTTCGTGCGCTCCGCGCACCTAGGTTCAGTGCGCTGCGCGCACTGCGTTGCGATTACAATAGGCCCTTGCTACGGCAGGCCGCTCGGGCCTAATTAAAGCCGCAAGCGGCATCGAGAGGCCCTCGCGGGACGCGGGACGCGGTGGCCGGTTGACGCCGGTTGCCGCACGCCGCCGCAATAACCGGGAGGCGCTGCCGCGCCCTACGTGGTTATAATGTCACTGCCACCCTCGGTGGAGTTTATAAAAGAGGCAAAGGCGAGAAATGGCGCCTTCGGCGCTGATTACTCGATTTTTCCCAAAATGGCCGATCACCTGTTGGTCGCCTAGCAACCATGTAAGGGAGGCCTCCCTTAGTGCCTCCATTGCCGCGCCATAACCCTACCGAGGGCGCCAACGTGGCCACACTACATTTTATTGCCCTGATGAGCCATTAATCTTTGTGAGTAAACATCAAAACGAGATTTTTAGCGTCTCCATGTGAATGATGGCCCCAACCTGCAGAGGGCGCTATCGCGCCCCAAATCTTTTTTATTTCACAAGCAGCATCGGACGGCCCTGACGGGCCGTACTTCAATTTACCACTGTTCACAAGAACATTACAGAGGGCGCTAACGAGCTGTAATTGTGTATAATGTGTGATATGTGTGTCAGTCCCATTGGAATAACATGGCGAGCCTCGGTCGTCTCCATGGCAACACAGTACAAAATACGGTATGGGTCTCATTGGCTTTTTGGATCGGGATGCCATCAGCTATTTTTGTGCCGAATTTAATCCATTTCCGAGAAACTAATTTTTTTCCCATAATGCATTTTTTCTTCTCAGCCTAGAGGGGGCGCTATCGCGCCAAATGTCACTTTTTCACATTTGTTGTGTCCGGGGGTGAAAGGTCAATAAAATGTATATTTCCGATTTTTAATCGGAGTTCGTTTGTGCAAATGGGAGCATTTTGTTGTTTTCGGTAAGTCGCAAAATTCTTCGTAAAGATTGCGGCTTCGCCGCAAACAAACCGTAAAACGTAGCCAAAAAATTTGGATAACTTTTGATGCCCCACATCTCGAGATGAGCTGGAGCGATTTTGGGCTCATTTGGTGAAACGCCCTAGGAGGAGTTCGTTAAAATGCGACGTCAGCGAAAACGCTGACTCAGCATTTTCCCGACTTCCTGTCAAAATGGCGGACTTCCGGTTTGTCTGGGGGCGTGGCCACAATAATATATTTTGTTTGTCCTCACAGGACGAATGTCTGTACCGAATCCCGTCGCTCTGCGACAAAGTTTATGTTGGCCCCCTCCCCATAGGCGCAATGTATTTTCACTTTTGTAGGTGGCGCTGTCGCGCCATTTTTTATTTCCCCAAAACGAAACACACATTTTAATTAATTTTTCACCGGATCTGAATTTTGGGCAAAGTTTGGTGAGTTTTCAACTACGTTCAGGGGGTCAAATTCCTGCTCAAAGAGCAGAAGAAGAAGAAGAAGAAGAAGAAAAAAAATTAAAGCCGCAAGCGGCATCGAGAGGCCCTCGCGGGTCTCGTTGGCCGGTTGACGCCGGTTGACGCACGCCGCCGCAATAACCGGGAGGCGCTGCCGCGCCCTACGTGGTTATAATGTCGCTGCCACCCTAGGTCGAGATTATAAAAGAGGAGAAGGCGAGAAATGGCGCCTTCGGCGCTGATTACTCGATTTTTCCCAAAATGGCCGACCTCCTGTTGGTCGCCTAGCAACCATGTAATGGACGCCTCCCTTAGTGCCTCCATTGCCGCGCCATAACCCTACCGAGGGCGCCAACGTGGCCACACTACATTTTATTGCCCTGATGTGCCATTAATCTTTGAGTAAACATCAAAACGAGATTTTTCGTGTCTCCATGTGCATGATGGCTCCAACCTGCAGAGGGCGCTAGCGTGCCCCAAATCTTTTTTATTTCACAAGCAGCATCGGACGGCCCTGACGGGCCGTACTTCAATGACTACTGTCCACACGCTCCTGACAGAGGGCGCTAACGCGCTGTAATTGTGTATAATGTGTGATATGCGGGTCAGTCCCATTGGAATAACATGGTGGGCCTCGGTCGTCTCCATGGCAACACCGTACAAAATACGGTATGGGTCTCATTGGCTTTTTGGATCGGGATGCCATCAGCTAATATTGTGCCGAATTTTATTCATTTCCGAGAAACTAATTTTTTTTCCATAATGCATTTTTTGTTCTCGGCCTAGAGGGGGCGCTATCGCGCCAAATCTCACTTTTTCACATTTGTTGTGTCCGGGGGTGAAAGGTCAATAAAATGTATATTTCCGATTTTTAATCGGAGTTCGTTTGTGCAAATGGGAGCATTTTGTTGTTTTCGGTAAGTCGCAAAATTCTTCGTAAAGATTGCGGCTTCGCCGCAAACAAACCGTAAAACTTAGCCAAAAAATTTGGATAACTTTTGATGCCCCACATCTCGGGATGAGCTGGAGCGATTTTGGGCTCATTTGGTGAAACGCCCTAGGAGGAGTTCGTTAAAATGCGATGTCAGCGAAAACGCTGACTCAGCATTTTCCGGACTTCCTGTCAAAATGGCGGACTTCCGGTTTGTCAGGGGGCGTGGCCACAATAATGTTTTTTGGTTGTCGTCACGTGACGAATGTCTGTACCAAATCTCGTCGCTCTACGACAAAGTTTATGTTGGCCCCCTCCCCATAGGCGCAATGTATTTTCACTTTTGTAGGTGGCGCTATCGCGCCATTTTTTATTTCCCCAAAACGAAACACATATTTTAATTAATTTTTCACCGGATCTGAATTTTGGGCAAAGTTTGGTGAGTTTTCGACTATGTTCAGGGGCTCAAATTCCTGCTCAAAGAGCAGAAGAAAGAAGAAAGAAAGAATAATTAAAGCCGCAAGCGGCATCGAGAGGCCCTCGCGGGGGTTTGTTGGCCGGTTGACGCCGGTTGCCGCACGCCGCCGCAATAACCGGGAGGCGCTGCCGCGCCCTACGTGGTTATAATGTCGCTGCCACCCTAGGTCGAGATTATAAAAGAGCAAAGGCGAGAAATGGCGCCTTCGGCGCAGATCACTCGATTTTCCCCAAAATGGCCTACCACCTGTTGGTCGCCTAGCAACCATGTAATGGACGCCTCCCTTAGTGCCTCCCATGGTGCCTCCATTGCTGCGCCATAACCCTACCGCTTCGCGCTCGTCATCCACCTCCGTATGACAGTTGGCCATATACCCCCATTCATTTTGCTGCAATTATAAGTATAAGGGCCCACACCAGAGGTGTGGGCAGTCACTGTTTTACACGGTGAGTTTACGTTTGACATGGGGACAGCGCTTCGCGCTGTTTTCGTGCGCTCCGCGCACCTCGGTACAGTGCGCTGCGCGCACTGCGTTGCGATTACAATAGGCCCTTGCTACGGCAGGCCGCTCGGGCCTAATTAAAGCCGCAAGCGGCATCGAGAGGCCCTCGCGGGGGTTCGTTGGCCGGTTGACGCCGGTTGCCGCACGCCGCCGCAATAACCGGGAGGCGCTGCCGCGCCCTACGTGGTTATAATGTCGCTGCCACCCAGGACGAGATTATAAAAGAGCAAAGGCGAGAAATGGCGCCTTCGGCGCTGATTACTCTATTTTTCCCAAAATGGCCGACCTCCTGTTGGTCGCCTAGCAACCATGTAATGGAGGCCTCCCTCAGTGCCTCCATTGCCGCGCCATAACCCTACCGAGGGCGCCAACGTGGCCACACTACATTTTATTGCCCTGATGTGCCATTAATCTTTGTGAGTAAACATCAAAACGAGATTTTTAGCGTCTCCATGTGAATGATGGCTTCTACCTGCAGAGGGCGCTAGCGCGCCCCAAATCTGTTTTATTTCACAAGCAGCATCGGACGGCCTTGACAGGCCGTACTTCAATTACCACTGTCCACAAGCTCCTTACAGAGGGCGCTAACGCGCTGTAATTGTGTATAATGTGTGATATGTGTGTCAGTCCCATTGGAATAACATGGAGAGCCTCGGTCGTCTCCATGGCAACACCGTACAAAATACGGTATGGGTCTCATTGGCTTTTTGGATCGGGATGCCATCAGCTATTATTGTGCCGAATTTTATCCATTTCCGAGAAACTAATTTTTTTCCCATAATGCATTTTTTCTTCTCAGCCTAGAGGGGGCGCTATCGCGCCAAATTTAACTTTTTCACATTTGTTGTGTCCAGGGGTGAAAGGTCAATAAAATGTATATTTCCGATTTTTAATCGGAGTTCATTTGTGCAAATGGGAGCATTTTGTTGTTTTCGGTAAGTCGCAAAATTCTTCGTAAAGATTGCGGCTTCGCCGCAAACAAACCGTAAAACTTAGCCAAAAAATTTTGATAACTTTTGATGCCCCACATCTCGAGATGATCTGGAGCGATTTTGGGCTCATTTGGTGAAACGCCCTAGGAGGAGTTCGTTAAAATGCGACGTCAGCGAAAACGCTGACTCAGCATTTTCCGGACTCCCTGTCAAAATGGCGGACTTCCGGTTTGTCAGGGGGCGTGGCCACAATAATGTTTTTTTGTTGTCGTCACGTGACGAATGTCTGTACCGAATCTCGTCGCTCTACGACAAAGTTTATGTTGGCCCCCTCCCCATAGGCGCAATGTATTTTCACTTTTGTAGGTGGCGCTGTTGCGCCATTTTTTATTTTCCCAAAACGAAACACATATTTTAATTAATTTTTCGCCGGATTTGAATTTTGGGCAAAGTTTGGTGAGTTTTCGACTATGTTCAGGGGGTCAAATTCCTGCTCAAAGAGCAGAAGAAGAAGAAGAAGAAGAAAGAAAGAATAATAATATTTCCTGCAAAAACAATATAGTCGCTTTCGCGACAACATCATATTATACATTTTTGGAAAGCTTTCGACGTCCCCTACGCACCCGTGGGGCTCGGAGGTGGATGACGAGCGCGAAGCGCTCGTCATCCACCTCCGTATGACAGTTGGCCATATACCCCCATTCATTTTGCAGCAATTATAAGTATAAGGGCCCACACCAGACGTGTGGGCAGTCACTGTTTTACACGGTGAGTTTACGTTTGACATGGGGACAGCGCTTCGCGCTGTTTTCGTGCGCTCCGCGCACCTCGGTACAGTGCGCTGCGCGCACTGCGTTGCGATTACAATAGGCCCTTGCTACGGCAGGCCGCTCGGGCCTAATTAAAGCCGCAAGCGGCATCGAGAGGCCCTCGCGGGACGCGGTGGCCGGTTGACGCCGGTTGCCGCACGCCGCCGCAATAACCGGGAGGCGCTGCCGCGCCCTACGTGGTTATAATGTTGCTGCCACCCTCGGTGGAGTTTATAAAAGAGGCAAAGGCGAGAAATGGCGCCTTCGGCGCTGATTACTCGATTTTTCCCAAAATGGCCGATCACCTGTTGGTCGCCTAGCAACCATGTAAGGGAGGCCTCCCTTAGTGCCTCCATTGCCGCGCCATAACCCTACCGAGGGCGCCAACGTGGCCACACTACATTTTATTGCCCTGATGAGCCATTAATCTTTGTGAGTAAACATCAAAACGAGATTTTTAGCGTCTCCATGTGAATGATGGCCCCAACCTGCAGAGGGCGCTAGCGCGCCCCAAATCTTTTTTATTTCACAAGCAGCATCGGACGGCCTTGACGGGCCGTACTTCAATTTACCACTGTTCACAAGAACATTACAGAGGGCGCTAACGAGCTGTAATGTGTATAATGTGTGATATGTGTGTCAGTCCCATTGGAATAACATGGTGGGCCCCGGGCGTCACCATGGCAACACAGTACAAAATACGGTATGGGTCTCATTGGCTTTTTGGATCGGGATGCCATCAGCTATTTTTGTGCCGAATTTAATCCATTTCCGAGAAACTAATTTTTTTCCCATAATGCATTTTTTCTTCTCAGCCTAGAGGGGGCGCTATCGCGCCAAATGTCACTTTTTCACATTTGTTGTGTCCGGGGGTGAAAGGTCAATAAAATGTATATTTCCGATTTTTAATCGGAGTTCGTTTGTGCAAATGGGAGCATTTTGTTGTTTTCGGTAAGTCGCAAAATTCTTCGTAAAGATTGCGGCTTCGCCGCAAACAAACCGTAAAACGTAGCCAAAAAATTTGGATAACTTTTGATGCCCCACATCTCGAGATGAGCTGGAGCGATTTTGGGCTCATTTGGTGAAACGCCCTAGGAGGAGTTCGTTAAAATGCGACGTCAGCGAAAACGCTGACTCAGCATTTTCCCGACTTCCTGTCAAAATGGCGGACTTCCGGTTTGTCAGGGGGCGTGGCCACAATAATGTTTTTTGGTTGTCGTCACATGACGAAGGTCTGTACCGAATCTCGTCGCTCTATGACAAAGTTTATGTTGGCCCCCTCCCCATTGGCGCAATGTATTTTCACTTATGTAGGTGGCGCTGTCGCGCCATTTTTTATTTCCCCAAAACGAAACACACATTTTAATTAATTTTTCACCGGATCTGAATTTTGGGCAAAGTTTGGTGAGTTTTCAACTATGTTCAGGGGGTCAAATTCCTGCTCAAAGAGCAGAAGAAGAAGAAAAAGAATTGAGAGGCCCTCGCGGGTCTCGTTGGCCGGTTGCCGCACGCCGCCGCAATAACCGGGAGGCGCTGCCGCGCCCTACGTGGTTATAATGTCGCTGCCACCCTAGGTCGAGATTATAAAAGAGGCAAAGGCAAGAAATGGCGCCTTCGGCGCTGATTACTCGATTTTTCCCAAAATGGCCGACCACCTGTTGGTCGCCTAGCAACGATGTAATGGAGGCCTCCCTTAGTGCCTCCATTGCCGCGCCATAACCCACCGAGGGCGCCAACGTGGCCACACTACATTTTATTGCCCTGATGTGCCATTAATCTTTGTGAGTAAACATCAAAACGAGATTTTTAGCGTCTCCATGTGAATGATGGCTCCAACCTGCAGAGGGCGCTAGGGCGCCCCAAATCTTTTTAAATTTAACAAGCAGCATCGGACGTCCTTGACGGGCCGTACATCAATCACTACTGTCCACAAGCTCCTTACAGGGGGCGCTAACGCGCTGTAATTGTGTATAATGTGAGATTTGTGTGTCAGTCCCATTAGATTAACATGGTGGGCCTCGGGCGTCACCATGGCAACACCGTACAAAATACGGTATGGGTCTCATTGGCTTTTTGGATCGGGATGCCATCAGCTATTTTTGTGCCGAATTTTATCTATTTCCGATAAACTAATTTTTTTCCCATAATGCATTTTTTCTTCTCGGCCTAGAGGGGGCGCTATCGCGCCAAATCTCACTTTTTCACATTTGTTGTGTCCGGGGGTGAAAGGTCAATAAAATGTATATTTCCGATTTTTTATCGGACTTCGTTTGTGCGAATGGGAGCATTTTGTTGTTTTTGATAAGTCGCAAAATTGTTCGTAAAGATTGCGGCTTCGCCGCAAACAAACCGTAAAACTTAGCCAAAAAATTTGGATAACTTTTGATGCCCCATATCTCGAGATGAGCTGGAGCGATTTGGAGCTCATTTGGTGAAACGCCCTAGGAGGAGTTCGTTAAAATGCGACGTCAGCGAAAACGCTGACTCACCATTTTCCCGACTTCCTGTCAAAATGGCGGACTTCCGGTTTGTCTGGGGGCGTGGCCACAATAATATATTTTGTTTGTCCTCACAGGACGAAGGTCTGTACCGAATCCCGTCGCTCTGCGACAAAGTTTATGTTGGCCCCCTCCCCATAGGCGCAATGTATTTTCACTTTTGTAGGTGGCGCTGTCGCGCCATTTTTTATTTCCCCAAAACAAAACACACATTTTAATAAATTTTTCGCCGGATCTGAATTTTGGGCAAAGTTTGGTGAGTTTTTGACTACGTTCAGGGGGTCAAATTCCTGCTCAAAGAGCAGAAGAAGAAAGAAGAAGAAGAAGAAGAATTAAAGCCGCAAGCGGCATCGAGAGGCCCTCGCGGGGGTTCGTTGGCCGGTTGACGCCGGTTGCCGCACGCCGCCGCAATAACCGGGAGGCGCTGCCGCGCCCTACGTGGTTTATAACGTCGCTGCCACCCTAGGTCGAGATTATAAAAGAGCAAAGGCGAGAAATGGCGCCTTCGGCGCTGATTACTCGATTTTTCCCAAAATGGCCGACCACCTGTTGGTCGCCTAGCAACCATGTAATGGAGGCCTCCCTTAGTGCCTCCATTGCACACACACTACATTGTATTGCCCTGATGAGTCATTAATCTTTGAGTAAACATCAAAACGACATTTTTAGCGTCTTCATGTGAATGATGGCTCCAACCTGCAGAGGGCGCCAGCGCGCACCCCAAATCTTTTTTATTTCACAAGCAGCATCAGACGGCCTTGACGGGCCGTATTTCAATGACTACTGTCCACAAGCTCCTTACAGGGGGCGCTAACGCGCTGTAATTGTGTATAATGTGAGATTTGTGTTTCAGTCCCATTAGATTAACATGGTGGGCCTCGGGCGTCACCATGGCAACACCATACAAAATACGGTATGGGTCTCATTGGCTTTTTGGATCGGGATGCCATCAGCTATTTTTGTGCCGAATTTTATCCATTTCCGAGAAACTAATTTTTTTTCCATAATGCATTTTTTCTTGTCAGCCTAGAGGGGGCGCTATCGCGCCAAATCTCACTTTTTCACATTTGTTGTGTCCGGGGGTGAAAGGTCAATAAAATGTATATTTCCGATTTTTTATCGGAGTTCGTTTGTGTAAATGGGAGCATTTTGTTGTTTTCGGTAAGTCGCAAAATTCTTCGTAAAGATTGCGGCTTCGCCGCACACAAACCGTAAAACTTAGCCAAAAAATTTGGATAACTTTTGATGCCCCACATCTCGAGATGAACTGGAGCGATTTTGGGCTCATTTGGTGAAACGCCCTAGGAGGAGTTCGTTAAAATGCGACGTCAGCGAAAACGCTGACTCACCATTTTCCCGACTTCCTGTCAAAATGGCGGACTTCCGGTTTGTCTGGGGGCGTGGCCACAATAATAGTTTTTGGTTGTCGTCACATGACAAATGTCTCTACCGAATCTCGTCGCTCTATGACAACGTTTATGTTGGCCCCCTCCCCATAGGCGCAATGTATTTTCACTTTTGTAGGTGGCGCTGTCGCGCCATTTTTTATTTCCCCAAAACGAAACACACATTTTAATTAATTTTTCACCGGACCTGAATTTTGGGCAAAGTTTGGTGAGTTTTTGACTATGTTCAGGGGGTCAAATTCCTGCTCAAAGAGCAGAAGAAAGAAGAATAAAGAAGAATAATAATATTTCTTGCAAAAACAATATAGTCGCTTTCGCGACTACAACATATTATGCATTTTTTTAAAGCTTTCGACTTCCCCGACGCACCGGTGGGGCTCGGAGGTGAATGACGAGCGCTTCGCGCTCGTCATCCACCTCCGTATGACAGTTGGCCATATACCCCCATTCATTTTGCTGCAATTACAAGTATAAGGGCCCACACCAGAGGTGTGGGCAGTCACTGTTTTACACGGTGAGTTTACGTTTGACATGGGGACAGCGCTTCGCGCTGTTTTCGTGCGCTCCGCGCACCTAGGTTCAGTGCGCTGCGCGCACTGCGTTGCGATTACAATAGGCCCTTGCTACGGCAGGCCGCTCGGGCCTAATAAAGAAGAATTAAAGCCGCAAGCGGCGATGTAGGCCCTCGCCCCTGGCGCAGCCCCCCTTGCGACCGCCTCCTTTGCTTCCGCCCCCGCTCTCGCCCAAACCTGCTCTCCCCTCGGCCTCACACACAACCTGTGTGCTCTCTGTCTACTAACTCTTGCTCTTTGCAGCAGGGGGCGCTATAGCATGGATCATTTTTGTGTTCATGTAAAAAGATTCAGGGCCATCTGGTGTATACGTGATTACATTTAAAACTCAAAGGGACAAAGAATGCATAATAATGATGCTCTCAGGAACACGTTTACACTGGCCACGCCCACATCTTACACAATATGATGTATATGTAATATCATTTTTTGTTTGGTTTATTGTGTAGAATATACCGGCAAAGTGGGAGATAAATAATCCAGACTGCAATATTCAAGGTATAGATAGGAGGCGCTATAGTGTTGAGCACTGTGAAGTTATTGAGCTCTACCTGTTCAGACCGTGAGTTGCCTTATGTCAGCCAAATATGATCCAGATTGGATAGAGTGCATGCCTGCGAGGGCTTGTGAAATGTACTGCAAAAAGGCATTTTTTCTGTGGGGGTGCCATTTTAATCTGTTAACCCCCACTTTAACCGAGCACATTTTCGCCAGTTCGTCTTGACCCATATCTTAAAGCTTCTTGAAAAAAAGCGTCAAAAACAGTTACAGAAATGAGACGTAAGTGCAGGTGAAAACACAGCACACAAAGAAGTGTACTTGGTTCAGGTGGGAGTTAAGAGGTTGAAAGTGAAAATGGCCGACTTCCTGTGCGTCATTGCCACGCCCACACCTTCGAAAATATAAAACACATGTAATATATTTTTGTGTTCGATTTAATGTGTAGAATATACCTGCAACGTTTCATATAAATTGTACAAACTAAATGTTTCAAGGTATAGATAGGTGGCGCTATAGTGGCGAGCACCGTGCAGTTATTGAGCTCTATGGATCCATACCATAAGAGGCCTCATGTCAACCAAATATGATCCAGATTGGATAGAGCGCATGCCTGCGAGGGGTTGTCGAAGGTACGGGAAAAAAGCATGTTTTTTGTGGGGGCGCTATGTGAAAACTGTAAACGTTATCAAAAAAAGCTGGCTTGAAAATGTAGCTCCATTTCTCTAGATTCTATTGAGCCATGTTTGAGCTTATTCTGCAGAAAAACCAAGGAGTAGTACATTGAAACATCTGGTGAGAGATTTCTTCTCCAGGATTTCAATCCAAGATGGCCGACTTCCTGTTGGTCAGAGGGCGGAGCTATAATTATGTTTTGTGACTCTCTCCATGTGCTCTATCACTGTGCCAAAGGGGATTGGCCTACACCAAAAATGACTGTCCCCAAAAGAATGGGGGTCAACTTTGAGGGGGCGCTGTGGAGCCATTTTGTTTTGGGCGTGTGCATGTCGCCCACTGACACGCAATTTTTGCCGACTCTGATCACTGTGCCAATTTCTGCGTGTACTTTTACACGGGAAGGCACTGAAAAACAGGATCTTAGAGGCGTAACTATAATAATAATAATAATAATAATAATAATAATAATAACAAGAAACCGGGGGAGAACAATAGTCCCTTACCAGGACAAAGTCCTGGCTCGGGCCTAATTAAAGCCGCAAGCGGCATCGAGAGGCCCTCGCGGGTCTCGTTGGCCGGTTGACGCCGGTTGCCGCACACCATCGCAATAACCGGGAGGCGCTGCCGCGCCCTACCTGCTTATGTGACCTATGTGATATGGACCCTGCGTTGTGTAGTGCTCTGAACCAAGATGAGAAGAGACTTCAGCTGAGTTTGGGATAGGGCAACGGCCGGAAACCCATTTATTCCTGGCAACAGCAAAGACAATGCAAACAGGTGGCACTACAAGTGTCCTACGCAGCCTTTCTCCTCAGACGTCCAGGAACAGAGAGCGGAGGAAAAGGCGGAGCCTACCTTATATACACACCGGAAGTGCCAAACAGACAGACAACCAAAATAAAAGACGCACATGGGCTACACACACACTGACAGGTACACTAACCTTCACAATAAGACACAAATGGGGACAACATTCATAACTGCGTGCCATCTCACGCTGCGCCACACGGTGGCGCACCAATCCTATTATCAGGATTTAAACAACCCTTTACAACCTGTTACATACACCCCCCTAAAATTCTGCATAATAGGGTGACAAAACTCAACATAAAAAAAAAATCACAACTTTTACAAAACAAAAGAAAACATAATGACCTGGCTGAGCGTCACAGAGCAAACAAGTTCAAGTCGGCACATTCACCGTCCACTAGGGACCAAGCTATGAAAAGGGGTGATCAGACCCTTAAACAGCACGGACTCAAAAAGATGCCGTTTACATCTTCCACAATCAAACAAGGCTCTCACTCAAAAAGAGCGGCTCAATCACACCAGTCAATCATATTTAAAAAAACAAAATGGCGCCTAATCAGGGAGAATGCACTCTTTACCAGGGAAATACTCGTGGAGCTAAGTTACCCACTTCCCCATCGTGGTACTCAAGCAACCCTCCTCCCGACCCAAAAAGGAACACCATACACATATTAAACACAGGACAACAAAAAGAAAAGAGCAACCATTACCACTGACGAAAGTACGTCCTACAGCTAGCTAACCGCAGGACAGCCTTCCCGCCCTTATCGGAAAATGGCGCCCAAATCACTCAGACACAGACTACAACTTGACTCACACACCCCGTTACACACAGGAATAAAAAAAACTGTCAATATATGTCCAAACCTGCCCTAGAACAACGGCATTTAAAAAGTCAGAACTTCTTTTTTTTCCAAACTTGAGGGTCCCGCTTAGAGCAGCATCTCTACGGAAATGGCCGAAAGCGGCGGAGCACAAATGGCGGGACCAGCGCAGCCATCTCCCCGCAGCACACAGTAGGCCCAGACGGAATCCACCATCCCACGACGCCAGAGCGCAAACGGCGGGAAGACGACTCCAGCCAGCGACACCATCCCAGACGTCCGCATGGAGAGTCGACGACCGGGACTCCGTGGGGCCATGGCGGCGGGAAAACGATCCCAATCGACGGGTCTTACGGCACCAATGTGACCGATGTTACATGGACCCCTCTCGTGGTGACGGCGGCTCCCAGCGGCGGTGGCACGGGAGAAACGTCCTGGAGTCCAAGTAGCGCACCTCGTGGACTCTGCGACGTCTGGCCCGGTCCTAAACGGATGTCACGGCACCAATGTGACCTATGTTACATGGACCCCTCTCGTGGTGACGGCGGCTCCCAGCGGCGGTGGCACAGGAGAAACGTCCTGGAGTCCAAGTAGCGCACCTCGTGGACTCTGCGACGTCTGGCCCGGTCCTAAACGGATGTCACGGCACCAATGTGACCTATGTGATATGGACCCTGCGTTGTGTAGTGCTCTGAACCAAGATGAGAAGAGACTTCAGCTGAGTTTGGGATAGGGCAACGGCCGGAAACCCATTTATTCCTGGCAACAGCAAAGACAATGCAAACAGGTGGCACTACAAGTGTCCTACGCAGCCTTTCTCCTCAGACGTCCAGGAACAGAGAGCGGAGGAAAAGGCGGAGCCTACCTTATATACACACCGGAAGTGCCAAACAGACAGACAACCAAAATAAAAGACGCACATGGGCTACACACACACTGACAGGTACACTAACCTTCACAATAAGACACAAATGGGGACAACATTCATAACTGCGTGCCATCTCACGCTGCGCCACACGGTGGCGCACCAATCCTATTATCAGGATTTAAACAACCCTTTACAACCTGTTACACTTATAATGTCGCTGCCACCCTAGGTCGAGATTATAAAAGAGGCAAAGGCAAGAAATGGCGCCTTCGGCGCTGATTACTCGATTTTTCCCAAAATGGCCGACCACCTATTGGTTGCCTAGCAACCATGTAATGGAGGCCTCCCTTAGTGCCTCCATTGCCGCGCCATAACCCTACCGAGGGCGCCAACGTGGCCACACTACATTTTATTGCCCTGATGAGCCATTAATCTTTGTGAGTAAACATCAAAACGAGATTTTTAGCGTCTCCATGTGAATGATGGCCCCAACCTGCAGAGGGCGCTATCGCGCCCCAAATCTTTTTTATTTCACAAGCAGCATCGGATGGCCCTTACGGGCCGTACTTCAATTTACCACTGTTCACAAGAACATTACAGAGGGCGCTAACGAGCTGTAATGTGTATAATGTGTGATATGCGGGTCAGTCCCATTGGAATAACATGGCGAACCTCGGTCGTCTCCATGGCAACACCGTAGAAAATATGGTATGGGTCTCATTGGCTTTTTTGACCGGGATGCCATCAGCTATTATTGTGCCGAATTTGATCAATTTCCGAGAAACTAATTTTTTTCCCATAATGCATTTTTTCTATTCAGCCTGGAGGGGGCGCTATCGCACCAAATTTCACTTTTTCACATTGGTTGTGTCCGGGGGCGAACGATCAATAAAATGTATATTTCCGATTTTTAATCGGAGTTCGTTTGTGCGAATTAGAGCATTTTGTTGTTTTCGATAAGTCGCAAAATTGTTCGTAAAGATTGCGGCTTCGCCGCAAACAAACCGTAAAACTTAGCCAAAAAATTTGGATAACTTTTGATGCCCCACATCTTGAGATGAACTGGAGCGATTTTGGGCTCATTTGGTGAAACGCTCTAGGAGGAGTTCGTTAAAATGCGACGTCAGCGAAAACGCTGACTCAGCATTTTCCGGACTTCCTGTCAAAATGGCGGACTTCCGGTTTGTCAGGGGGCGTGGCCACAATAATGTTTTTTGGTTGTCGTCACGTGACGAATGTCTGTACCAAATCTCGACGCTCTACGACAAAGTTTATGTTGGCCCCCTCCCCATAGGCGCAATGTATTTTCACTTTTGTAGGTGGCGCTGTCGCGCCATTTTTTATTTCCCCAAAACGAAACACATATTTTAATTAATTTTTCGCCGGATCTGAATTTTGGGCAAAGTTTGGTGAGTTTTCAACTATGTTCAGGGGGTCAAATTCCTGCTCAAAGAGCAGAAGAAGAAGAAGAAAGAAAGAAAGAAAGAATAATAATATTTCCTGCAAAAACAATATAGTCGCTTTCGCGACTACATCATATTATACATTTTTGGAAAGCTTTCGACTTCCCCCACGCACCCGTGGGGCTCGGAGGTGGATGACGAGCGCTTCGCGCTCGTCATCCACCTCCGTATGACAGTTGGCCATATACCCCCATTCATTTTGCTGCAATTATAAGTATAAGGGCCCACACCAGAGGTGTGGGCAGTCACTGTTTTACACGGTGAGTTTACGTTTGACATGGGGACAGCGCTTCGCGCTGTTTTCGTGCGCTCTGCGCACCTAGGTTCAGTGCGCTGCGCGCACTGCGTTGCGATTACAATAGGCCCTTGCTACGGCAGGCCGCTCGGGCCTAATAATAATATTTCTTGCAAAAACAATATAGTCGCTTTCGCGACTACAACATATTATGCATTTTTTTAAAGCTTTCGACTTCCCCGACGCACCGGTGGGGCTCGGAGGTGAATGACGAGCGCGAAGCGCTCGTCATCCACCTCCGTATGACAGTTGGCCATATACCCCCATTCATTTTGCTGCAATTATAAGTATAAGGGGCCCACACCAGAGGTGTGGGCAGTCACTGTTTTACACGGTGAGTTTACGTTTGACATGGGGACAGCGCTTCGCGCTGTTTTCGTGCGCTCCGCGCACCTCGGTACAGTGCGCTGCGCGCACTGCGTTGCGATTACAATAGGCCCTTGCTACGGCAGGCCGCTCGGGCCTAATAATAATAATATTTCCTGCAAAAACAATATAGTCGCTTTCGCGACTACATCATATTATACATTTTTGGAAAGCTTTTGACTTCCCCCACGCACTCGTGGGGCTCGGAGGTGGATGACGAGCGCTTCGCGCTCGTCATCCACCTCCGTATGACAGTTGGCCATATTCCCCCATTCATTTTGCTGCAATTATAAGTATAAGGGCCCACACCAGAGGTGTGGGCAGTCACTGTTTTACACGGTGAGTTTACGTTTGACATGGGGACAGCGCTTCGCGCTGTTTTCGTGCGCTCCGCGCACCTAGGTTCAGTGCGCTGCGCGCACTGCGTTGCGAATACAATAGGCCCTTGCTACGGCAGGCCGCTCGGGCCTAATAATATTTCCTGCAAAAACAATATAGTCGCTTTCGCGACTACAACATATTATACATTTTTGGAAAGCTTTCGACTTCCCCCACGCAGCCGTGGGGCTCGGAGGTGGATGACGAGCGCTTCGCGCTCGTCATCCACCTCCGTATGACAGTTGGCCATATACCCCCATTCATTTTGCTGCAATTATAAGTATAAGGGCCCACACCAGAGGTGTGGGCAGTCACTGTTTTACACGGTGAGTTTACGTTTGACATGGGGACAGCGCTTCGCGCTGTTTTCGTGCGCTCCGCGCACCTCGGTTCAGTGCGCTGCGCGCACTGCGTTGCGATTACAATAGGCCCTTGCTACGGCAGGCCGCTCGGGCCTAATAATAATATTTCCTGCAAAAACAATATAGTCGCTTTCGCGACTACAACATATTATACATTTTTGGAAAGCTCTCGACTTCCCCCACGCACCCGTGGGGCTCGGAGGTGGATGACGAGCGCTTCGCGCTCGTCATCCACCTCCGTATGACAGTTGGCCATATACCCCCATTCATTTTGCTGCAATTATAAGTATAAGGGCCCACACCAGAGGTGTGGGCAGTCACTGTTTTGCACGGTGAGTTTACGGTTGACATGGGGACAGCGCTTCGCGCTGTTTTCGTGCGCTCCGCGCACCTCGGTTCAGTGCGCTACGCGCACTGCGTTGCGATTACAATAGGCCCTTGCTACGGCAGGCCGCTCGGGCCTAATAATAATAATAATAATAATAATAGTGAGCAGTTTGTTTGCTTTATCATCACTGATCTGTTAAGCCTCGCTCACAACCGGCCGTACGACTTTTAGGTCGTGTGATTTCTGGCGTTTCAAATGGCTGTGTTTATTTCTTGTTGGTGGAATCGTAGTTGTGGTGTTCAGATCACCGCGCACCAAACGTGCGTCACACGGAGCTGCTCAGACGTGCGGCTGTTGCTCCATTCGTGCAGCAAACGCAATAAACGTACTGACCGTGGGTTCATGCGGCTTCGATCTGTACGTCGTGTGAACCAACGCCGTGCGTGATCTCAGAGGTTACCGGCGTTTTGGAGCGAATAGCCTCTATATGTCGCTCTTGGATACAGAGAAGGCGCAGGTTTGATCAGTATGACACTTTTCCAGGAGCCTGAGAGCGAAAGCCACGGTTACTACAAGTCTTATATTCACATAGATCCAGAAAAGCTTTGGTGAAGCTGCTGCATAAGGCCTTTCTCTCTCTCGCCCTCGTCCCCTCGGCGCGTTGCAGAAACTTTGTACTTTGTCCCGGGTCAGAGGCGGCTCTGAAGCTTCATACAGCCGAGTGTTCACTCTCGCCGAACGGGCAATTCACAAACGACTTAAGCCAAATGTTTAGAGGACGCAGGAGATATCTGAGCGGGCGTTGGTCGCACTAATGGTTTGTGTGGCGCACGACACAATCACAAAGTCTGTAAGTGCGACAAACGAAAGACACACACTGGCCGTACAGACGACGCACGCAGACGTACGGCGTTTTTGCAACCTGGAAAAAACGTAAGCGCCGTAGAGTTTGTTTGACGTCAAAGAACCTCTGACTCCAAAATAAGCGTCACACGTTTTCTTGAGTTTTGTGCACGTTTGTGACCAGAGCTTTACATATGGGTAAAGGTTTACAGGTCTAAGTTTATGGATAAAGGACATTATTCAATAACATGGACATGATGTTGATCAGTAGAAAGGACTTTCTGCAACAGTGGTGCAGTGGTTAGCACTTATGCCTCAGAGCTAGACAGTCCCAGGTTAAATTCCTGGGCGGGGCTTTCTGTGTGGAGTTTACATGTTTCCTCCAAACCTCCAGAATGGAGCTACATATGGCCTGATGTGATGTAATGTTTGATTAAGACTTTGAATGAATCAGTATTAGCCAACTTTGTTGTGTTCTTACTTCAGGGTTTCCAGTCTGCAAGTGGAGCTCTTCAGTGCAGAACACAGCTGCTCCACTCCCGAGTCCTTCAGGTCGTTTAAAGTGAGATCCAAGTCCCTCAGACTGGAGGACTCCAGGACAGAGGACAGAGGACCACAGCAGCTCTGGGACAGGACACACCGTCTCAGACTGAAAGAAAAAAATAATCAGGGTTCCAGATTGTGGGAGTTTTCAGCACCAGAACATAGATGCACCACTTTAGATGTAGGGCTGGGTATCGTTAAACAATACTAGTATGATATCGACAAAATAAAAGCATCAAAAGCAGGTCCCGTAAAAAATTATATCTTTAGATCCAAGTTTTGACGCCTGTTGGTCCAGGGACGGCATTAAAGGAAGTGACTTGTTTGTTTCAGCTCAAATAAATGAAACAAATTCTTTTATGGAATAAATTAACATTATTGTTCTGTTTTTAAATGACAAATATTTTAGTATCATTATTGAAAAAAGTATCGAAAACAAAGTATTGTTAACGTTCCAATATTGGAAAAAATATATATAAATCCACTAAATGTTTTAAATAATATCGGCCTTTGGAATAGGGTGAACAAACTTGATATTTGTGCATAGTTGACCTTTGTGTGACCCAATGGTTGTATGAGTGGTCAGCATGGCGCCTTTACTTTCCATCACGGTGCCTCTACAACGCTCCAGGATCAATTGTTTTCTGAGAGGGTTCATCAGCAGCGAAAACCACCAGAAACTCTAAAACAATGGATCCTGGAGCATCATATGAGCCACTGTGATGGAAACTAAAGGTCATGCTGATGCAGCCCCTGGGTAATTAAAGGAACAGGCACCGTTTTTACAAACTGTTCTTACCTGAGCTTAGACGAGTTGATGCGTAACTGTCTGGTGTTTGTGCGTGCGCTCAGTCACGTAAATGCGTTTAGCCGCTCCCAGCAAAGGTATAGCCCCAAACTGGGGTGAAGTTAGAAGCGACCGAGCTGTTCCACGTTTCCCCTATTTACACGATCCAAGTGTAGTCACACAAAATTAAACATGTCGATTTTCTAAGCGGATAAAAAGGGGAACTATATTGTGAGGCGTAATAACACTTCGACATATTACAGCGCGGACATCGAAGTACTCCAGCTGTTATTACAACTCAAAATATATAGTTCCCCTTTTTATCCGCCTAGAAAATCGACATGTTTAATTTTGTGTGACTAGACTTGGATCGTGTATCGTTTCACGTAACTGTATTTAAATAGAGGAAACGTGGAAGAGCTTCTATCTTCTAACTACATTTAAAAAAAAAAAAATCCATAATGTATCTCTAACTTAAATATTAACACATTCTAGTAGAATAGGCTCCTCAGGTGTTATGTAACAAGTGAATATTGTTTTGTACCATGAGAATTGTATGGTATTGTAAAATGTCTCAACTCAGTCCAAATGAATCATATTAGAAAATGTTTCTAAAATGGAACACACAAAGTTTACACAGAAAAAAGAAATAGAAATATTTGGAGTCTGTTTTTCATAATTCTTCACATGTGCACTTACATAATGTTAATAAAGATGCTAAATGACCATTTCTATGCCTGTGAGTAAACCAGAAAATCTTCTGAAGGTTCTGTATATTATTTGCTGTTTCAGTAGCTAGTCCAGTATCTAGCACAAACATTATTTTAAATAAGCCAATCAATCTATTTTTTCCTCACCTGAGAGTTTCCAGTCTGCAGTTGACGCTCATCAGTCCAGAGCAGAGCACCTTCACTCCTGAGTCATGAAGGTCATTGTTACTGAGATCCAGGTTCCTCAGACTGGAGAACTCTGAGCCGAGGACTGAGGCCAGTTGGCCACAGCAGCTCTCGGACAGAGAAGAGTGACTCAAACTGAAATACAGGACATTAAAATAACTACATTAACTGAAGTCCTAATCAATACAGCCTAAAACATAATAATACAGACCACCCTTGATTAGTATTTAATTAAAGTCACGGTCTCTGATTGTATTCATAATTAGGGAACTTATCTGTTGCTTCCACACTTTTTAATCTTCCTGCCTCATAACAGAACTGAGGTGGAGCCATAAAGACTTTTCATAAAATAAACTCTTACATTGGTGGCTTCTCAAATTGGGTCCCCAGTGGTTTTCAACTCTACAGCTTCAGTTATTAGTTTAATTACTATAACAGGCACCATAACACAGGGCCACCAAAGCTCACCTGGACATCATGAATTTAAATAAAGCCTCCCACTGAAAACCTGAACGTTTCCACTATTTCCTGTCCTATCGATTCGGCTATTATACTGATGAAAGTCTTAAAAACAATAAAGGAAAACTCTTGGCCGTTCTACAGCTGTTTAAGTCTTAAAGTTATAACAAAAGACAGAAAGTCTCTATCACGTACGGTTCCAGAGTTCTTGTTCGTAAAACCTTTCATACAAACAAGAACATACACGGTGGGGCGGGGAGTGTGATCAGCTTTCTGGAGCCCTAGGTGAATTATTTATTGTTTGTTCGGCCGACAAAAATGTGTATGTCTCCATCTCTTTCCATTCCAGGTAATGGGCTAAATAAAATTAAAAAATATATAAAATATGTACAACAGGTTGTGTACAAACTTGATGTTATTCCGCCCCCTTGAGGCCTACACACATTTTAAAGCTCTGACTCTGATCATCGCGATGCAAAAATCGGTTTCGATTTCATGACACCCTCTGAGGTCCGTGACCTCTCTGACCCACAAGGGTTTTAATATTTGTGAATAAAATGATGTAACTCACATGGTCGTTTTGCTGGCTTTGATGACTGGCAGAAGATTCAAAAAAGCTCTTGGCGTAGCAGAGTATTTCCTCAGATCAAAGACCTCAAATTCAGCATCTGAGGACAGTAGGATGAAGACCAGAGCGGACCACAGAGCAGGAGTCATGTCAGACAGACGTCCTTCTGTGATGTTTGTCTGGATCTGTTCAACCAGTGTGTGGTCGTTCAGTTCATTCAGACAGTGGAACAGGTTGATACTTCCCTCAGTGGACAAACCCTCACCAATCCTTTCTTTGATGTACTCAATAGTTTTCTGATTCATCTCAGGGCTACTTCCTGTCTGAGTCAGTAAAACTGGTAGCAGACTCTGACTGGTTGGCAGAGACAGCCCCAGGAGGAAGCGCAGGAACAAGTCCAGGTGTCCGTTTGGACTTTCTAAAGCGCGGTCCACAGCAGAGCGGTAGAAGGCTACACACTCATCCTCAGGGCTCTCAGAGGTCTGTTGTGTGGACAGCAGGTTAACTCCAGAGCTGAAGAAGGTCTGATGGACGTGAAGAGCAGCCAGAAACTCCTGCACACTCAGATGGATGAAGCAGTAGACCTTGTCCTGGTACAGGCCTAGCTCCTCTCTAAAGACCTGTGTGAAGACTCCAGAGTAACGAGCGATCTCTGCAGCGTCCAGCCCACACTCGCTCAGGTCTGACTCGTAGAAGATCAGGTTTCCTTTCAGCAGCTGCTCAAAGGCCAGTTTTCCCAGAGCCTGCACCATCTCCCTGGTCTCTGGACTCCAGGGAGAGTCTGTTGCAGAGCGTCCATCGTACTTGAGGCCCTTGACTTTGGCCTGGACCACGAGGAAGTGGATGTACATCTGTGTGAAGGTATGAGGCAGCTCTTCTCCCTCTTTCTCTTTCAACACATGCTCCAGGACTGAGGAGAGGATCCAGCAGAAAACTGGCATGTGGCACATGATGTAAAGACTTAGTGATTTCTTAATGTGGGAGATGACGGCTGTGGCCTGCTGCTCGTCTCTGAACCTCTTTCTGAAGTACTCTTCCTTCTGTGGGTCGGTGAAGCCTTGCACCTCCGTCACCATGGAGACACACTCAGACGGGATCTGATTGGCCGCCGCGGGGCGTGTGGTTATCCAGAGGCGAGCGGAGGGAAGCAGGCTCCCCCTGATGAGGTTCACCAGCAGCTCCTCCACTGAGGCGCTCTCTGTGGGCTCAGTCAGGACCCGGGTCCGCCTGAAGTCCAGAGGAAGTCTGCACTCGTCCAGACCGTCCAAGATGAAGAGTACCTTTAGATGTTCTAAACTGCACAGTCCTTTAGCTTCACTGAAGAAGTGGTGCAGCAGCTCCATCAGACTGAACTGTCTGTCTCTGAGCACATTGAGCTCTCTGAAAGTGAAGGGGAACAGCAGCTGGATGTCCTGGTGGGCTTTGCCTTCAGCCCAGGCCAGACTGAACTTCTGAGTCAGCAGCGTTTTCCCGATGCCAGCCACGCCCTTCGTCAGCACCGTCCTGACTGGCCCCTGGCTCTCTGCCTGCTCTGCTCTGATTGGTTCCTCTGTCTGCTCTGCTCCGATTGGTTCCTCTGTCGGCTCTGCTCTGATTGGTTCCTCTGTCTGCTCTGCTCTGATTGGTTCCTCTGTCGGCTCTGCTCTGATTGGTTCCTCTGTCTGCTCTGCTCTGATTGGTTCCTCTGTCTGCTCTGCTCTAATTGGTTCCTCTGTCTGCTCTGCTCTAATTGGTTCCTCTGTCTGCTCTGCTCTGATTGGTTGCTCTTCTGTTCCATTTGGTTCTTGCTTTTCTGTCTTTCCTGTTTTGACTGACCAGAGCCCAGATGTCATCGTTTTTAATATGTTTTTTACTCTACGTTGTTTCTTTATCACCGGTTTCTTGACTGGTGGTGACTGCCACTTTATTTTCCTTATTTTTGGGGCGGGGCCTTTAAAGAGGTCTTCACATAAGATAGTAACTTCAGATGTGAATCTTTTCCTGGTCGCAGCCTGGATGTGCCTGACCTCATGTTCCTGGTTGACCTCTGAGGCCCCTCCCTCTGTGATGTAGAGCTCTGTGTAGATCTGGTTCAGGAGGGTTTGTTTTCCTTCTTTACTGATGCCCTCAGACACACAGCTGAACCTCTGCTTCAGGAGACTCTTCAGTTTGTTCTGACAAACGCCTGAAGGACTTTCTGAAACACAAAAACATGATGATCGGCATCACTAGCCCTGACACAGTGAGCCTGACTGTGGACTTACTGCTGTGTAAACGCTCAGCCAGTGACTCCTGTTTCATCCTTCTCAGGAAATCCAGGGTTATCTTGAGAAAAGCCTCTCTGTTATTCTGCTCTTCCTCCTCCTCCTCCTCTCTATCAAAGCATTCTGGGTCATTTGAGCACAGAACTCTATGGAACCTCTTCAGTCCATCTTTGACAAATGTCACAAGGGTTTCCTCCAGCCGCTAAAATGAGAATAACCAGTCACAAAATCAAAAGGACAAATCTAAGAGAAAAGAAGCGAGACACATTTGATAAAGTACAGACCTTAAATATGGCGTCCAGCTCAGTCTGAGTCGGCTCGGAACCTGGTTTAAATCCTGAATCGTGAAGTTCTGTTTGACTGATGACACACAGTGAAATTAAATTCATATTCTGTCAAATCGTTATGTACCCTCCCTCCTCTGTAGGCATATATATATGGTATTCAGAATGTTGTAAATCCACATAAATAAATGTTGATTTGTCTTGTATCTAGGATCACACCAGTAAACAGATCTGATTTCTTTTATTAAAGATTTTTTTTTTTTTTGCTATCGTTGATAAGCATTGCAAGTTGGACTGTTGAGAGCCATCCTGTACAGCCTGATTCTTTGGGTAGGAAAACGGTAGCAATTCTGTAACATGATTTTTATTTTATTTTATTATTATATTATTGACTGTAATGTATTATTTTTTATGTTGGTCTTTCATGTAATTTTATGCAACTGTGAAGCACTTTGAATTGCCTTATGTATGAATTGTGCTCTACAAATAAACTTTAATATGTGTCAGAATGTCACCTGTGCTGTTGGTGTATCTGTAAAGGAGTGTGAGCCAATCAGCACATATTAGTCCATCCTCTCCTTAAATGATGTCAGCTGGAACTAGTTCTGTTGTGAACTATCCTCGGTTTAAACTGTGCAACGTTATGTTTGCTCAGGGAGGTGGGTGATGGACCCTGTTGAAAAGCTTGAAGTTTTTTAAGAGTCAATTTTTCCACAATGAAGCATTACATGATGATAAGTTGATTTCCTGATTGTATGTGTGAAATTGTGAAACTAAATTATATTAGTTATTATTGACTATATTATTTAGCATCGGTATCATTCTATTGTTGTATTGCAAGAATGTTTTGATTATTGTATCAATGAGCTATTGAGACAATGACATTTCTTTTGTGGATCAATAAATGTTCGTATTTATGTCACCAGGACTTCAGGACCAGAAACTCACCAAGGCTCAACAGAAGGTTTATTAAAGGAAATAGGAAGATACATGGAACTGTTACTTCTGATGGACTCCCAACTGGGACCAGGACCCTCCTCCATCTTCCTGTTGAGGACAGAAAATGAGGGAGGAGGTTATTATTGTGACTGACTCTGATTTCGCACATTTCCAGTCTTTTATTATACGATTCTGAGGTTGTATCTGTTCATGAGTAACAATCTTACACTAGACCTATTATTTACTAAGTTTGTGGTCATCACTTTTTCCACTGAACGATTTTCAGGACTCGTGCGTTTGCAAACAGGTGATTGTAGTGGACGCAGTGCGTTCCTAGTTCTTATTTGCAAACACAAGTGACTGCGGGAGACGCATCTTTTAGCAACTTCCTCAAACAATATTTTTTTCAGATGTTTTCTCTAGTATTATGTAATTTCTTGTCCCACAGGCTGATAATAAGCGTAATTAAAAAATTAGCAGACGAGAGGAACCACCTCAGGTTCAACCTTAGATGTAGACAGAGCAGATTGATCCCCATCTGCCTGAAGCAGAAAGCTTTGGAAGCAGGATATACAGCAGAGAAGTTGCAACACAACTACGCTATGAAGATTCTTAATGTAAGGATTAGACGACTCAATCAAGAAGTCTACAAGCTAAATTCCGAGGCCTTAACTATCCAACAGAAGATAGAGTCGTGCGTCACTGAAGAGGTTTTCCTCAGGATTTGTAAGTTCACACAAGTGGCCCAAATGGATCAACACCGAAGATCCAAAGAGAGACAGAAAGGTAAGTTTCAAAAACTGTCAGGGCAAAACCAGGTAAGATACAGCAAGCAGTGGCGTGGGAATGAAGAAATAGATAGAAATCCTCAAACTACAGCCAATTGGGTCAAGAACCTCTCGGACAGAGAACTCTCTCAGGCGGAGAAGAGCATGCTCTCCAAGGGGCTGAACTTTTCCATCACACCCAAATCCATTCCTACAGTGGACGTAATCACAGCAGCAGAATCAGCCATTAGGAACAACAGGATGACAGTCTGAAGCAGGGGACCTCCGACTAAAAATCTCAGCAGCACTCAAAAGCTCCAAACCTCCTCCCTCCAACATCTCTGGAGAGGAAAGAAGAGCTTTGGCAGCTTTGAAGAAGGATGAGAGCATCACCATTCTTCCAGCGGATAAAGGTAGATGTACAGTTGTCCTCAACACAACTGACTACGAGACCAAGGTCAAGCAGTTACTCTCTGATGTGAACACATATGAGCAACTGAGAAGAGACCCCACCAGCGGTTACAGGAAGAAAATTATAGAACATCTTCAGAAACTAAAAAAGGAGGAAATAATTGACCAAAAACTGTATTACAAGCTTTACCCGGGGGAGTCCATTCCGTGTATCTATGGCTTGCCAAAAATACACAAGGAAGGTTTTCCTCTCAGACCAATTGTGAGCGGCATCAACTCCATCACCTACAATTTGGCGAAACACCTCAAATTCATCTTATCCCCCTTGGTCGGCAACACAGAACACCATGTGGAAAACACCAAGGATTTTGTGGAGAAGATCAAACACCTGCAGCTGGAAACAGATGAAACCATGGTGTCTTACGATGTGACAGCACTGTTCACATCTGTCCCAACCTCAGCAGCAGTCACAGCGGTGAGGAAGAGATTGACTGATGACAACACTCTATCTGATAGGACCCAGCTCACGCCTGACCACATTTGCCAACTACTGGAGATCTGTCTTAGCACCACATACTTTCAGTTCAGGGGCAACTTCTACAGACAGATCCACGGCTGTGCCATGGGCTCTCCAGTTTCACCCATAGTGGCTAACCTCTACATGGAGGAAATGGAGAGGAATGCCTTGGCCTCATACCCAGGAAACAAACCCAGCCACTGGTTTAGATATGTAGATGACACGTGGGTCAAAATTAAGCAGAAGGAAGTGACCCCTTTTACAGATCACATCAATGCTGTGGACCCCAGCATAAAATTTACGCGGGAGGACGCCAAAGAGAAAGAACTCGCCTTTTTAGATTGTAAAGTTATCATAGGGGAAAATGGACAATTTCAGACAGAGGTTTACAGGAAGGCCACTCATACTGACCAGTATTTGATGTTTGACTCTAACCATCCACTCCAACACAAACTAGGGGTCATTATGACGCTCAGAAATAGAGCTAAAGATTTGCCGACCAGTGCTGAAGGAAAGACCAGAGAGGAACAACATGTCCAGAGAGCCCTCTCAAACTGTGGCTATCCGAACTGGTCTTTCACTAAAGCACAAATTACAAGAAGACCCAAAGAACAAGACAGACAGACTACAGAACCTAGAAGAAAAGGAGTCGTAGTGCCATATGTAGCCGGGGTCTCAGAGAAACTTCAGAGAATCTTTAGGCAGAACAAGATTCCTGTGTACCACAAACCAGTGAACACACTGAGACAAAAAATTAGTTCATCCCAAAGACAAAACTCCGAGCCACAAACAAAGCAATGTGGTTTATTCTATTCGATGCAAAGAAGAAGAATGCAAACAACATTATATTGGAGAAACTAAACAAGTTTTACAGAAGAGACTTTATCAGCACCGAAGAGAAAGCACAAGTGGCCCTCAGTCGGCGGTGCACCTCCACCTCAAAGCCTCGAACCACTCATTTGAGGACGGGGAGGTTAACATTTTAGCTAAAGAAGAACGTTGGTTTGAAAGAGGAGTTAAAGAAGCTATTTTTGTCAGGAAAGAAAACCCCTCCATGAACCGGAATGGCGGTCTCAGATTTAATCTTCCGTCCCTTTACTCCAATCTCCTTCGGGAGAAACCAAAAAGACTTGGCCAGCCCAAGGAGATGGCACCTCAGCAAACAAAAGAACAATAGGCAGGTAATTAGCAGTGATTAGCCTTGAATGGGACCGATACTGGGTAGTGATTAGGACATGACTGACCGATACTGAGGTGAGCAGATCGTTAGAGACGCTCTATTTCAAAGGTGTTTACCCCCAGGTGAGAGTAGCTGTTATTAGAGGGGAGGAGACTGGCCTACCCTAACTCCTCGCTGTTGGTCTATATATTCAGCTGCGTGCAGATTGTGACCTCTGTCGCTGACGAAGCCTTTTGGATGAGAGGCGAAACGTTCGAAGACTTCAACTACTGAGTACAGAAGATGAATCAAGTACCTTCATTGAGGATGGACAACCCCTGTACGACTGAGAACTTACACAGACAATTAAAGTCCTCGATATATTAAATGGATATACCCAAATATGTAAATGAACTGAGGCCTCGTTTAAAAAACTCGCAAAGTAACGCAAAATTCTATATGCAAAGTTTTTTTCCTCCCGATTTTTAAACCCTGCGTATGCGTATCTCCTTCGTGGATTCCACGTAGAGTAGAAAGCTGCGGACATCACGGCACATCCTCTGCTGCCTCCATGTCGGGATGTCACCTGTGCTGTTGGTGTCTCTGTACAGGAGTGTGAGTCCATCAGCACATATTACTCCACCCTCTCCTTAAATTATATCACTGGGCACTAGTTCTGTTTGAACTATTGGTTTAAACTGTGCAACATTAAACCAATGCACGATAGCACAGGTTAGCGCTCGTGCTTCACAGCTAGAAGGTCCGGGTTCGATTCCCACCTGGACGGGGCCTTTCTGTGTGGAGTTTGCATGTTCTCCCTGTGTCTGTGTAGGTTTCCTCTGGGTATTCTGGTTTCCCCTACCACTAAAAACATGTACAATAGGCCAGGATGAATATGAGCGTGTTTGAGAGTGCGCATGGGGGATGACGGATGGAAATTAGCCCAAGGCTACAATCCGGTGTGGCTTGTTTACATGCATGAGACATATGTTCATTAACATGCACTATCCTGACCAAATAAATAAATATGTTACCTCTCTGTTTGTTCAGGGAGGTGGGGGATGGACCCTGTTGAAAAGCTTGAAGTTTTTTAAGAGTCAATTTTTCCACAATGAAGCATTACATGATGATAAGTTTATTTCCTGATTGTGAAACTAAACTTAATCTTGGCCACATTGGTTTGAGCGTCTAATGCAGGTGGAAGCACTATATAGATTTACCATCGGTATCATTCTGTTATTGTATTGCAAGAATGATTTGATTAATGTATCAATGAGCTATTGAGACAATGAAATTTCTCTTGTGGATCAATAAATATAACATATTTATTTTTCCAGGACGTCAGAACCAGAAACTCACCAAAGCTCAAAAAAAGGTTCATTATTGAATCCCACAGGAAGACCCTTGGAGCGGTCACTTCTGATGGACTCACAGCTGGGACCAGTGGGAGATGTTTTTGCTGCACTATAATGCATGGTACAGTTAGTACAAATATATATTAAAAAATACACCTGAAAATAATTTTTATGGACTCACTTGAAATCAGAGGAAGAACGTTTATTTTTGAATTTCATAGGATGATCCATGGAGCGGTCACTTCTGATGGACTCACAGCCGGGACCAGGACCCGCCTCCATCTCCCTGTTGAGGACAGAAAATGAAGGAGGAGGTTATTATTGTGACTGTGATTTCGCACATTTCCAGTCTTTTATTATACGATTCTGAGGTTGTATCTGTTCATGAGTAACAATCTTATACTAGAACTATTATTTATTTGACCATAAAAGGCAATGCAACATTACTTAAAGGAACAGGCCACTGTTTTTCCACACTGAGATATGTTCTTACCTGAGCTTAGAGGAGTTGATGCGTACCTGTCTGGTCTTTGTGCATTCCCTCAGTCACGCAAAACGACCAAAGATGTTGTTAGCATTTGGCCTCTCCCAGTATATTCCTATGGCTCCAAACGGGGGTGAAGTTGGAAGTGACCGCGCTCTTCCACGGGCACAAACACCAGACAGGTACGTATCAACTCGTCTAAGCTCAGGTAAGAACATCTCAGTTTGGAAACACGGTGGCCTGTGAGATTTCCATAAACATGAGGCGGTAATGAGTGGGTTTTACTGAAGGAGAGACACAGAGACGGGGCCGACGCTGCAGCAGCTCGTGCAGAGACGACACGGACTCGAGGAGTTTTTACTGAAGAGTGAACTCTGCTTCTCTGACACTCGTATCGGCATCTTTCTGTATATTCCATCAATAAAACTGTTCAAAACACACGTTTAGAACGTAAAGAAGAGCCTGATTAACAGTCGGCTGGATTTGTTATGGTTTGGGTTTGCCTATAACCACACCAGAAACCTGTGTTTTTAAACCTTTTTGAGCCAAGGCACATTTTTTTCATTGAAAAACTCATGAGGAAAACCACCAGCAGAAAAGGTTAAAGTAACTCTGTAGCCCAAATTCACAATATAAAGTCGTTCTCAACAAAGTGTCTTGAATAGGAACAACATATAGTTCCAGGTAATAATTCATTTGTTTACAGAAAATATTTGTTTAGACCAACTAGTTGAAATTGGATAATCTCCCAAGACACTCCAGACAATACCTCACAGCACAGTGGTTCAAAAACACCACGATAAACTGTGGGACAATTCATTCAGTCAGTGGGGAGAGTGAGGAGATAGATCTCCTCACTCTCCCCCCGTGCTGGAGAGTCTAAGGACAGGGGACGCCCGCGCCGCTCGTCGCCACTGCTGACGCTTATTTGGACTTTATGTTTGCCCGGATACTTGATTCGCCTGAACTTTAACTTGTCTTATTTACTGCTCTGTTTTCTTGCCCTATGAGGCAACTCCTGTTGTGATATTGGGCTCTACAAAACCATTGATTGATTGAGTGAGTTGATATTTTAATAAATCAACCCAGACATATATTGTAGACGTACATAATACATTTTAGTGTGGATTTTATTTCTGTTATTATATTTTTGGCCTGACATGTTTAGGGGTGCTGGAGCCTCGCCCCAGTTGGACTGATGTCCAGAGAGATGAGTTCATTAAAGCACAGAGTTGGTACAGCGAGATTATTCCTGTTTCCTGTTTAAAAGACTTCAGCTCCAGTGAACTTCCCCCATTGAAGTAAATTAAACTTCCCCTCACTGCTTTCCTCTCAGCGGTGTTTCAGAAAAGTGCGTAGTACCTCATACAGCAGCTGTGAGAACATGGCCTTCCACTAAACGTACATTTAAATAACAAATATGTCATCGTTTGTGCGGTTATCGTTTTTGAGATATTCCTGATTCTTTTTTGCATGCAGTGTGTGTTGCCGTGCGCTCCTGACACGTGCGCGCGCCTCAGAGGACGAGGGTGGACGCCCTAAGGCTCTAAAGCAGGGGTCCTCAAACTAAGGCCCGCGGGCCGAGTACGGCCCGCCACGCCCCTTTGACCGGCCCCCAGCCCCTATGCCCCCCACCACACCGGAGCTTGCTGCCTTTGTTTCACTCATATCACGTACTGGCAGGACTTCTTCTACAGCGCCAGCCACCTCTGCTGGTGTTGCCAAGTATTGCATGTTATATTAAAACAGTAAAACCTTACCATAGCGACAAGTAAACAATAATAAACAGTATTTAATTGTAGTTTTATGACCTTAAAGAGTTTTTAATGGGGGGGCAACTACTTTAATCTTTAAATAAAACACCTAGTGCCACAAGTGCGTACCTCGTACGGCAGCGATATAGTTTGCGTGGAGGAGCGCAATGTTTCACGTTCAGTTTGTTTTCTATAAATACCACCTTTGGCACAGAGGAGCGGCTACACAAAGTTCTGGCCTCATTTTGTGCACAGCAAGCTTGATAAATTAGGCCCCTGGCATTTTGTCCTGCCCAAGCCACATGAAGCCATCCAACTCCCAGGAGAAGCAGTGTGTGAATGACAACAAAGCACTGCTCTTCCTCATGGCCCACCATACCTTCACCCCAAGCCCATAACCCCCACTACTACTCCACCTTAATAAAACCTGAATCTGCTGGCTGTCTTATCCATTGCGTTGGCCCCTTCACCGGGAATCAGCATACATCACAAGACTACAGTTACTTATTTTTCAAATAAGCTATTGTGACAATGAAATTTATCTTGAAGATCAATAGGCGTATTTATTTCTCCAGGACATCAGGAGCAGAAACTCACCAAGGCTCAACAGAAGGTTCATTATTGAATCCCATAGGAAGACCCATGGAGTGGTTACTTCTGATGGACTCACAGCTGGGACCAGTGGGAGATGTTTTTGCCGCACTATAATGCATGGTACAGTTAGTACAAATATATATTAAAAAATACACCTGAAAGTAATTTTGAAGGACTCACAAATCAGGGGACGAACGTTTATCATTGAAGGAAATAGGAAGATCCATGGAGCGGTCACTTCTGATGGACTCACAGCTGGGACCAGGACCCTCCTCCATCTTCCTGTTGAGGACATAAAATGAAGGAGGAGGTTATTATTGTGACTGACTGTGATTTCGCACATTTCCAGTCTTTTATTATACGATTCTGAGGTTGTATCTGTTCATGAGTAACAATCTTATACTAGGCCTATTATTTACTAAGTTTGTGGTCATCACTTTTTCCACTGAATGATTTTCAGGACTCGTGCGTTTGCAAACAGGTGATTGTAGTGGACGCAGTGCGTTCCTAGTTCTTATTTGCAAACACAAGTGACTGCGGGAGACGCATCTTTTAGCAACTTTGTCAAACAGATTTCTTGTACCACAGGCTGATAATAAGTGTAATTATGTCCTCGATATAATAATCGTTTAAAAAACTGTGCGTGAGACTCTGACTTTGAAAGTGCCTAGCAAAGTAATGCAAAATTCTGTATGCAAAGTTTTATTTTTATTTATTTTTTATTTATAAAACCCTGCGTATGCGTATCTCCTTCGTGGATTCAACGTAGAGTAGAAAGCTGCGGACATCACGGCACATTCTCTGCCGCCTCCATTTGACCATAAAGGCAATGCAAAGTGAGTGGGTTTTACTGAAGGAGAGACACAGAGACGGGGCCGACGCTGCAGCAGCTCGTGCAGAGACGACACGACTCGACGAGTTTTTACTGAAGAGTGAACTCTGCTTCTCTGACACTCATATCGGCATCTTTTTGTATATTCCATCAATAAAACTGTTCAAAACACACGTTTAGAACGTAAAGAAGAGCCTGATTAACAGTCGGCTGGATTTGTTATGGTTTGGGTTTGCCAATAACCACACCAGAAACCTGTGTTTTTAAACCTTTTTGAGCCAAGGCACATTTTTTGTCATGAGGAAAACCACCAGCAGAAAAGGTAAAAGTAACAATGTAGCCCAAATTCACAATATAAAGTAATAATTCATTTGTTTACAGAAAATATTTTTTAGACCAACGAGTTGAAATTGGATAATCTCCCAAGGCACTCCAGACAATACCTCACAGCACAGTGGTTCAAAAACACCACGATAAACTGTGGGACATTTCATTCATCCAAACTCCAAATTGCGCCCGCTGTACGTGAGCTCGGGTTCTGTGAAGGATGAAGCAGCGGTTCGGTCCGGGTGGTGTGAGTGAGGAGAGGTCAGTGTGCGGGTGGTGTCTGAGGAGGGAGCGGGTATCGTGTCTGAAGGGCAGGTGACCCGAGCTTTGGACCAAAACCCAGTTGGTCAGACTGATGTCCAGGGAGATGAGTTCATTGAAGCACAGAGTTGGTGCAGCGAGATTATTCCTGTTTCCTGTTTAAAAGACTTCAGCTCCAGTGGACTTCCCCCATTGAAGTAAATTAAACTTCCCCTCACTGCGTTCCTCTCAGCGGTGTTTCAGAAAAGTGCGTAGTACCTCATACAGCAGCTGTGAGAACATGGCCTTCCACTAAACGTACATTTAAATAACAAATATGTCATCGTTTGTGCGGTTATCGTTTTTGAGATATTCCTGATTCTTTTTTGCATGCAGTGTGTGTTGCCGTGCGCTCCTGACACGTGCGCGCGCCTCAGAGGACGAGGGTGGACGCCCCAAGGCTCTAAAGTTTGTCATAGTTTAAAAACCGAAGCAACACAAACGGAAATCTTTACAGCACAAACCAGCACAAGTTCACGGAGGAGCGGCAGCTGTGCAGTTTATGAGGAGGAGCGCAATGTTTCACGTTCAGTTTGATTTCTATAAAAAACACCTTTTGTGTAGAAAGTGGGTTCTAACTGATGCACTTCTCTCGTAAAAATAGAAACCTTTAACATTGAAACAGATACAGTATTATTAAAATGAATGTAATACTTTGCTGTACATTCCCACACAGTCGTTTACAAAAACATTAGCAACATTTCTAATCCTGGACGAGTTAACTTACCCAGTACTGGACACGCTCGTCTCTTCGAACACTTTCGGTTTGGATTTCCTGTAAACACGTCCGTTTTTTTCACCGGAAGTGGTGCGAACTGCGCAACACAGTGAAGAAAATGGCAGCCATTGAGAGAGTATTATAATAGGTCCATGGTATTAAGCCCATTTAAATGTTGGGTGTTGTTTTTTATTCCCGTTTAACTTGGAAGGGTCATATTGACAGGATTGAAGAGAAAAGTAAAAATGTCGTTAATGTGAGGAGATGTTTGGCAGGGAGAGACTGGAGAGCCAGCTGCTCTGCTTTAAAGCGGCTCTATTAATAAAGTCAGTATTTGATTCTGGGTGTGAGGCACACGGATCAGCAGCTCCTTTGCAATACGGTTGGATGTAATACAGGCCCGAGCCTTGAGAGGGTGCTGTGGAGCCGTTAAAACATCTCCAGTAAATGCATTACAGGTGGAGATGGGGAAAGTCATAGGGAGTCTCATCCCACAAAGAAAACACTTAAATCTGCCTGATGTTCTGTTAAAACACTTGCATTTTTTGTTTAGGCCCAAACTTGTTTCTAGCTCTCACAGTCTGTATTCAAATTGTTCAAATAATACAATTACATGTACATTTCACACCCATATACAGCACTGAGTGGTGACAAAGTGTTAAATTACATATCTCAATTTTAGATCAGAATTCTATTGCTCAAAACTTTAGGTGAAGACGATACAACCAGGTCTGTGTTTGCTGTGTTTACAACAGACTCTGAGGAGCAAAAAGAAATGTTTTCTACAACACCAAAAGATCAGGTACCCCAGCTTTAAGGATTGCTAGGAGTATGGAAGGCGCCAAAGATACCATTTTGGGAGAATAGTAACCAGTTGGTTCAGGATGACTGTGTCCATGATCTCCAGATCTTTAGTGTTCCCAGAGGTCTCCCCACGGCTGTTACTGTGCCCAGGTGTAGACTGGTATCTGTTGGAATTAAAGCCCAGTATATTTTGTATCCTGAAAACCAGGCTCATAATTTTGAGATAATTAGATGTTTCAGTGATATATCACATTAATTTGTTTTATTTTCTCATTATCCTGAGCAGTTTTCCTCTGATTGTTTTTATTTATTTGATGGGACAGTGCATGTTAATGAACATACATGGGTCTCACACATGTAAACAAGCCACACCAGATTGTAGCCTTGGGGTAATTTCCATCCGTCATTCCTCATGCGCACTCTCATTCATCCTGGCCTATTGTACATGTTTTTAGTGGTAGAGGAAACCACTAAAGACACGTCACCCTCCTTGCCTCCAGGGTCTGTGTACACTGGGTATGAATGAGAGAGTGAGAGGTTTCCTGATGTAATGCGCTTTAAGCGCCTCATGAAAGTGGGAAAGCAGCATATACGGTAAGTTGAGAGCACTTACCATTTACCCATGTCTAAATAGAGATGTTTCTATATATAAATACACAATATATCACTTTCATGTTTATTGTTTTGAGTTTTACAACAGTTGAGACACTTGGCTTCTCTGTAAATGACTCACAGCGAGAACAAAACACAGACACACGTGAAGCTGCTGATCCTGTGTGAGTTTCTCGTATTAAACCAATGAAATCGTTCATTCTTAATATTCTCCATGGTGTCCAGAGCGAAAATAGCTAGCCTGGCATAAAGCCAGACTTTATTTATTAAGACCGTTTGGAATTGTGGTAACAGGACGCGATTTCCGGGATTGAGACTCGCGGCTTTAGTGTTTTACTCTGAAACGAAGAAACAAAATGAAAATTCCCCTGAGTTACTGACGGCTTTTATTTTGATAGACAAACTTCAAAAAGAGTCTTAAAAGCAGCCCCTCGTCTAAAAAAAAAAAAAAGGGAAAATAATAAATAGACAAATATCAATAGAACTACACAATGTTATTTTCAGCCTCCGTACCAGAAAACACATCAGTCAAAATCCACACATTTCCATTTACAATCGTCACCTGGGCTTTCAGAGCAACACTGGCTGAGATCACACAGATTTAAAAGAAGAAGAAAACTGGTTTCAACTTCATATATAATTGATGTTTTTTTTAAACCTGGTTAAAGAACATTTAAGTCTCTATTATGCACAAAGTACACTGACAATAAAATAAAATAATGACAAAAACTGCAATTGGAAAGTAAACAGAACTTATTTTGTCCATTAAACCTTTTTTCGAACAGAAATACAAGAAACACATTGAGTTATGACTGTAAACAAAAATGGCTGCACACATTTGGTAATTGTGGATAAAAATGTAAATAACTAACTCATATTTTCATCTCCATCAGAGCTCAGCTTCATAAAGTCTTACGGTCAGTTTTTCTTTCAGTTAAACGAAACCTCACAGTTAACCGTCGAGCTACAGACGAATCAGCCAAAACATTACGACCTATTTGGCCAATTACATTATGCCTGCCATTCATTACAGACCAATTCATATAAACCCTGTGTCTGTGTCCCACAACTGGATACTTTTGTACATCTTTACTGTGTTTTTGTGGAGGTTGAGTGGATTATGACAAAAATAAAATAAACAAAACACGTGACCAAAAATAAATAAATCAACAAAACACGTGAAGAAAAAAAAAAGAAAATCAACAAAATATGCGACAAAAAAGTGATGAAAAAGCTACAAAAAAGCTAAAATATGTGACAAACAAATGGCAACAACGCGAGGAAAAGTTATCTTCTCATGTTAATCCAGTATTGAAGTTAGCTGCTTACTAAACCTACAGGACTCCTGCTACTGGCTGCAGTGGCTCTGTCTCCCCCGCGGCTGTGGTTCTTCTTCATAACATATTAGTCACGATAATCCAGCTGCGTCGTCATCGCTCGCAAAATTCAAGGCTCTACTAAAAGCAACTAAAAGCTTCTTGTGACGTTTAAAAAGTAAACGTGCCAGATATTCCAGCGGCAGAAACAGCTTCTTTGTGATGAAGTCCAGCTCAACGACAAGACAGATCGTTAATGGTGACGTTTCTGCTTTTTTTTCCAGCTTTGAAAGGGGAAAACACGCGGCGTTGTGGCAGGAGATCCGGAGAAAGTCAACGGTTGCTCTGACGTACGATTGGACAACGACCGTTTGGGGGCGGGGTTTTGCCAAAGGTCAATTATCATGACTTTTATCACGAACAAGGTGAGCGACCTGTTAAAGCTGCCTGTTTCGCTGCAATCAACTCTGCAGCAACTTAATAATCTCTATAAACATTCAGGGAAAAAAATAGCATAACTCTTAATATACTGTATAGCATCTACAATTATTTAGTTTTCATTTGGAGCACCATTGAACTACTGCCAGTGCAAAGTCAATACAGTACTGTGGCCCTACTGTTACACGTGAACACGAACTCGGGGCAAACCCATGATGTTTATGAAAACCCGAATGTTGATGTTATAGCTGCTGATTTGTTCACACAACTTTGTCCAAGTCTTTGAGATGTCACACAATGTTGAAGGAAATGGTCTTGTTCTTCCATTACAGTAAATGGAGCAGTGTTTATGGTATTTTACAGCAGATCCTCCGGCTGGGTCTGAATGTCCACACGATTCCCTCAAGTGGAGTTTGAACGATGAGTGAAAAGAGGAAAACAGTCTGAAACTCTAATTATACAATTGTGTTCCATCGGGATTGTGACTATAAACCACCTGAATAACCGGTTATGGTGAAAAGTCTCTAATGTTGGCTGGTTACCTTTATCTTGAGCATTAAAAGAGGCTTTCACCTGCCTGACCAAAAATAAGTTTCCACCTGGTTGTAACTAACTGTTCTGATCTATGCTAAGAGGACAATGCCAGGATTCAGTCCAGTTTTAATCCCACTGATAATCTTTGGGATGTGCTGGAAAAGGCTTTGCGCTGCGGGCACACTCTCCCATCCTCAATACAGGATCTTGGTGAAAAATTTATGCAACACTGAATCTTTTGAAATTGCATAAGCTTATTGATCAAATAATCAAAGTTAAAGTTAAGGGCGGTCCAACCAAGGGCTGGGCAAAAAATGTAGTTGTTCAAATCGATTCATACTTTCAGAAAATCTGATTTTTTTCTTTAGTATTAATAATTTGGATGTTTAAAAATCATAGTGACTTCAGTTATTTTTTTTTTTGGCTTGGCTGTTTTGGGGTTTGTTGCACTTAACCTAAAAACAATAAATATATATATATTAAAGATATTTACTGTCAGCAGTTATTTTGTTTTAAACAGGGGGTTAAAAAAAATCAAATGCAGTGGTTGATGTGAGCGGTAGACACGGCGTTGGGTCCTCTTTTCCAAAACCAAATATAGAATCAGATGCTTGATTCAGATGCTCGCCAACATAAATACCTGAGAAATTTGTGATGTTTCCATAAATCCGAAAGCAGTATCTATATCGGAACAACCCTAGGTCAAATGTCCCAACAGGACAAGGGCTCTATGGTTCGCTTTATAAAACGTAATAACGATTGAGGGGTGAGGGTGGACATTCGGACGCAGCTCCAGCCTTTCCTTTGAGATTTACAGCATGTTATGTTCCGCTTCACTGGATGCTACATACGGCAAAACCTTTAACACATTATTAAAGGTTGAAAAGGAAATAACAAGTGGAGTCAAAGTTGGTTCTCAAAGCTGTCAGCCGACGTGGTGAAACTAAATCATTCAGTTTTACAAAAGAGGGTGAAAAGGGAAAGAGATCCGTTTTAACAGTCGTTTTAGAAGCTGAAGAAAGTGGAAGTCGGAGTCCTGAGAAATGAACATAAGATTGCCAAAAGTAGGAAAGTGTTGTAGCTCAGAACGATACGCTGGAGAGTTTAAAAGGGCGGCTGAACCCGTGTTTTTAGTCGTCGTCGTCCAGCTACCTGTTAAAACGTTTATCAGCTACAGTGGCAGAGCATCAGTCCGGCCACAAGGGGGAGCAGGTTGAGCATCAAGAGCCACAGCGTGATGGCCAAACCTGGAGAACTGGAGCACGGGTCTGGAAATACAGACAAAAGACACAACAATTAAGACAAGACAAAGTAACTAATATAAAGAATGTTTCGGCCGGATGTTTGTGGACTTTTCATTTGGATATTTCTAATGAAAACACCATATCATTGATTTAAGTCTGAAAGGTGTTTGTTAATCATTTCAAATCCATCCTGATCATACGTTTACACTTTACTGGTTAGAAAAAGCTGATCTAAAACAGCTTATTCAAAGTTCCCCTGGGGATTTCTTTCTTCTTCAACAAACACCCCTCCCTTCGCTCCCCTTCACAATGAACCTCCAAAGCATAATGTTGATTTTGTCGGTGCGCTGTGAAAAGAGGCTTAAACACAGACCAATGGGGTTGCTCCTGGAGGTGTTGCCGGGCGGGAGCAGGTGGGGCAGGGGGCAGTCGTCGCAGAAGTCGTGGCAGGCGGGGCACACCAGGACTCCGTTGTAGACCCAGTCGTTGGCCCTGACGCTCACGCTGAGAGGCTGCCCTTTCCTCAGGCAGAGGAACCGCTGGTCCCCGACATGAACCGCCAGGCCCTGAGCCGAGCAGGACACCTGGAGGGAAGAGGAGACGGACACAGAGTCAAGCACTGTCACTATCTCCCCCCAAACATCTAGATTTTAATGCCTGTTGGAGTAACATGTGGTGTGCAGTACCTTGTAGCAGCCGGAGCCCCAGTCCGGGTAGCTCATCTTCCTGGTGCACTGCTCCATCACAAAGGCGGTTTTCTGATACAGACACACGGAGGTCGGGCCGTACTGCTCTGCTCCATAGTTCCTCCACCAGTCTGCAGCAACAACAGGAGTACGATAGTTTCAGGAAAAATTATTTGTCAAACAAGATCTGCTAAATCATTATGGAGATCTTTTTTTAGGGAGATTTTTATTGGGGTTTTTTATCGGTCGATGCCGATATGCTTGGCCAATATTTTACTCCAAATTTCTATAGAAACATAAATACTTGGCCGATTTCGATTTTACTATATTACATTGAATCATAGTTTCTGTCCCAGCTTTGATTTGTTGCCGTTAAAAAATAAATACAAAAATTGCCGTTAGCATTAGCATACTGTTGCTAGCCGTGGCATTTTTGCGCAGCGATCAAAAATACAACTGTGGGGGTTAAAACAAACTTAGCGATTGGATTCTCCAGGTTCTGTGCTTCAAATGACATGCAGCATGTCCATATTGACTGAGGTTTATATTTAACAAACTTGTAGCGAACACATTTACATCGCGATGTTTCTCTTTTACCCTGAGGCCTAGGGAGTGGTGGGACGGAAAGTCTCTATAACCCGGAGACATCTTTTTTTCTGTGCTAGATTGACCAATAGCCGATATTGTAAAATCCCCAAATATCGGCCCGATGTATCTGCCGGCCGATATAACGGTCGAGCTCTATTAAAACCCATTGATCAGGCGAAAGAAAGTGTCTTCAGAGCAGTGACCTGGCTGGTTCTCGGACACGCGGCAGTAGGAGTTCCTCTGGTACTCTCCGCTCAGGTGCCAGCTGAACTCTTGGCTGAAGGGGCAGAAGTCGGCGATCTCCACCGCGCCACCGAAGAACGGCAACTCCTCCTCGCTCACGTCCGGGATCTGATCAAAATACTGTGGACACAATGAAGTACAGTATTAGAGGAAAAATGAGAGAGTATTGGCGTAACAAATAAACTTTAAAGTGATTCTTGTGTTTATAAAGTTAATTGCAGCGGGACCCTAGAGCTGCGTGTGGCCTGTGGTTGAGGTCAAATCACAGAATGAAATAAGGAACATATCACACGCATGACTGGACAAAGAGAAAGAAAACTCCATGGCGTGCTGTTCATCTGTGGATACCTGGTACTCCAGAGGCAGAGGCTGGGGGTACTTCTGCAGGTTACACACGGCCACGGCGAGCTGGTCCTGTCGACAGGTGAGCTGCAGAGGAGACGCTCGCACCGTGTCACAGAACGGAGTCACCGAATGTCTCCTGCAGCAAACAGCAGCGTCAGCGGACACAGCTCTCTTTAGTTCAGTCAGGTGTGCTTTATACCTCTCTCTCTGCGCGTCCATCCAGAACTTGCAGCTCTTCATCACAAAGTCACAGCCGAGTCCGCGGCCCCAGTCCAGCCTCTGGGCCAGGCTGTAGTTGGCCCGGTACCAGCCGCTGTCCTCCATGATCGCCAACGTGAGGCGCGAAAACACGCGGTTCTGAGTGTGCGAGCCCGTCATCGCCTCGTTCTGCAGACGGACAAAGAATGATCACAAAGAATCGTTCTCTCAAACTTAGAAACCCTTAAACTTAAGAAGATATTCAATAGCAGCCATCACCGTTGTAGTTTATTTAACTAAATGTAGATGCATCCAGGTGTGTAGCGCCGTTTGCTTAAATGGTAAATGGTGTCAACTTATATGCAACTTATATATAATTTATATATAACTTATATAACTTATATATAACTTATATATTGTAGCTATACCAGCTTAAACCTTAGATCAGCTCAAGGGAAGCGTTGCCTTGTTCATGAACATTGACTGATCATTTATTTAATACATTCATGTTGCCCCGACTGGGTCAAAATCGTGATCACTGGTACTGACTCTAATTGTCTTTTTAAAAGGAATAAATCCGACTATAATTTATGTTTAAATGTAGGTCTGTCGACGTTAATGGTTTAACTCACAATGAATCAAAAGATAATCACCTTATTAATCATGGATTCATCACAGATTCATTGAAACGACTAATTGGAAGCAGTTGGGCATTTCACATATATTTATGTAATAGTTTGTTAATAAAATGTGAGAAAACACTTTAAATTACAGTGTTTTACGTAAATTAATAATAAATACAATAATTTCATTTAAATGAACTGATAAATCTTGATTAATCAAATTTTAAAAATGAATCTAATGAGTCCAGGTGAATATCAGCCCACGTGTTTGTATTCATGAGTAAAATCTTAAAACACTAAGTAACAGATAAAGGAATCCTGCCTCTTCTCCATTTGAGCTTTTTCTAGAAACTGAAAATCATGTTGTAAAATCGTAATATCAAACGTTTGACCAAAATCCTTTGCTCCATTCAAGTGCCGAAAAATAAATGAAGGTACAATGTGTGAAAGTGAGATTTAAGGCACGGAGTCGCAGACAGAATAAAAGTGTCCACCTCCAGCAGCCTCTTCTCCCAGTGGTTGAGCTCAGTGCCTGTTCCTCCCTGGTTCTCCAGCTCCATTCCCTCCAGGATGGGACATTTGAAATGTCTCCGTGCTTCCTCCTAAAATCACAAAGATCAACTTTAATTATAAAAGGCATAAAGCATTTAAATCCATGAATCTCCAACTTTCAACAACATGATGAAGTCCTGTGTTAATCAGAAGTTTTCTCATGTGTATTACTTATATCCAGCCCTGGTACTTATAAGTGAAAGTTTCTCACCACGACTCTGGGGGTGACGAGGACGTGGACCTGGTGTTGGACCATGGCGCCCCCTCTGGTGTTCCACAGTCGGTTCACCCTGCGGATCACAGCGTCGCTCCACTGGTACAGGCCCAGGCTGCAAGAGACCATTCATATGAGCTGTTTAGGTGAGACACGGCAGAGACACTTAGAGAGGTCACTTTGAAACCTTTGCTGTAGATTACGGACATAACTATAAGAACAAAATCTATTAAGTTTTGTGTCATTTAATATAATCATTTGAAAGAAAGGCCTGTGTGTAAACGGATTCATTTAGTTTACGTATTAAATAGAAATATGTCTTTGTGTTATCTTTGAATAAACCCATTTTTAATGAAAAAGAAAACTCAAGAAATCAGGCAAGAAATGAAATGAAAAATACTTTTTAGAAAAACTCAATATATTGCTAAAGGCCCATCCTTGATTTTTTATGACAGTGGAATAAAATCTACCTTTTCCTCCTTCAGTGTATTGTAAAGTCAGTAATATAGAGTAGCAAATTATACAGCATTTGTATTAATTACATGGACTTGCAGGCTAGTTTGTTAGCATTTCTCTGACAGTGACCCTGAAATTTGTAAAAAAAATGTTCCTCAAACTCACTTCCTCTAAAGAATTTGGAAGTTAGGAATGAGTTTGGACACAATTTAATTTGCCTGCTCCCTCTTTCAAAAAAATCAGGTGCAATATTCAGTGCAATATTTAAACAGCTTATTGTGAGTATTAGGTAAGTTATTATTTTTAAGGTGAAAGATTATATGTGATTTTTTAATATAGTAAATAGTAATAAAGTAAATTCACCAAAACTAGATAAGAAATGAAAATTGTCGGCCCTCACGCACAGCTCCAATAAAACATCCCACTCCAGATGACTACTTCATGAGAACGTTTTACAACAACGCCTGGACGACTGAGAGCTGCAGTTAAGACCTCAAACTCACGTCTCGTTGAAGGGGGGCAGTCCGCTGGCGAAGCGAGGGGTGAGAGGTCGGCCCTCGTCGTCGTGGTAAAACGCGAAAAGACCTGCGGAAAATCCCTGTGAAAACAAATACACAGTTAATGAAAGAAAACAGATTTAAGAAAAGAGGAAATCATGAAAGAAACTATTGAGAAACGACTTATTGCATTTTTGTTATTGAACTGCTCTGTATTTAAACGTGGTCTCCGTTGAACTGACCAGAGCGTGGATGATCTCGTGTTTGACGGTGGACAGCATCCCCTCAAACTCCTGGGGCTGGGACGAGATCTTGGCCGGGCACAGGTTAGCATAGCCGGCTATAGGTCTGAGGACCAACGTGACAGAAGAGCAGGTTTAGCAGTAATCAAGGTTCAAAGGAAAACTGTCAAATACTGTATAAAGAGGGTATTATTCGTATTGCAGGTATTTGGTAATAATATCAAGCACACTTTTATCAGTATCTTCAAACTCCGATAGTCTGTGCACATTAGTCACCAATATAAATGTGTGTTTTTTGCATTTTAAACATGCAGAAATTGCTGTAAAAATATCGAAGGTTGCAAAGGGGCGGAACATTCCCAATACATTTTCCGGACAACTTCCAATGGGAACTTTGGCCCGGAAATTCTGGGAATTTGCACAAATTAAAAACTGTCAAAATGCTTTAAAAAAAAACATGCTTTTTTTTGCTGAAGTAACAGCTGGTGAACTATTAGCTACTGTAAGCTAATTAGGTTTTTGAACCATAAAACATGCATTTGAGTGACGTCACAGTGTGAGGACCATATAAAACATAAGACAATTATCCTAAACCTGGATTCTGCTTAATACTCTTTTTCATAAATTACGGGGCAAATGGCAAAGTTTGCTCAGGATTTGAACCCCATGTGCAAAAACATATTTCTTTGAGACTTTTTATCTCTGCTGTGATAGTTATTTCAGAGTATAAGGGTCAAATCAAATGTTCATGCTTCAGTTTTATCTGTCTGTAAAGAAGCAGTTGTGTTAATTACCTGTTTATTCACATTAATGTCCATATATTACCGTTAATTCTCATTGAAGATTTCCCAGAGTTTGCAACCCTACTCACAGCTCATTATTATGTTTTCCAAACCCATATCAGAAAGAACGGTCTGTTCTCACCGGTCGAGCTGTGCTTCGAGTTGGCAGTAGGCAGCGTAGGCCACGATGTTCTCCTGCCCGCAGCGCTCCGTGGTGACGCCGCTGACGTACAGGACGAAATCAGAGCCCTCCACTCCGGGACCGTCGGCAGCGCCGGACGGACCGCAGGACTTCCCCGACTCACTGCACACCTTACACTGCTGCAGACGCCACACAGAAGAACACGCGTGAGCGGGCGGGCGCCACATCCCCGCACACGGCGAGGCCCGGAGACAAGAACAGAGAGAAGCTTCCAGTCGTGGGGCTGGAGAGTGAAACACGCCAGCGATGACCTCACACTGACCTGCAGGTGGTGCTGTGGGACGATGACAGGCCCACATCTGGTGACGTCGGCACAGGCGCCCTGGCAGTAGCGGTGCGGGTCGTCCCTCTTCCGCAGGTACTGGTTGGTAGAACATTGTCTATGTGTGAATATATAAACAAAGATTTAATACAAGTCACTAAAACCCACTAAGAATTTATTTCACTTGCTCAGAGACAAAGGTAAGTATGGAACAATAACATGTTGCTTTTAGGATTGAGACCTTCTTCTCTTTTATTCCTACTGAGATAGATAATAATTCAAACAAAACATCTAGGTCTGTCTAACCTGTCACACTTTTTCTTAGACGTTATTATCGTTAAATAGAAATCCCCTTTTCTAGACAGTTTACAAAGTGCTGCACAAACAAGGAAACTGTAAACAACAAGAATAAAAAGAAGTGGTTGGTCTGGACTGTAAAAAGTAAAACTTAAATAAGTAAATGAAATAAAAAGGACACCGAAAGCGTCCTGTAGGTGAATAGGGAGTTTATTTAAATTTAGACAGATCAATTTGAAACTTTTGCTGTAGATATGAGGGAAAAAATGTATTGCAGGTTTTTGGTCATTTTAAGTTTTATGCCTAAAAATGCCCAAAAACATATTTTCGGTGACGAAAGCTGAACAATGGTTTAAATGGTTTCTATCTATGGTTTCATTTTGTTGACATATGTGATACAAAGACTCTTTCAGAGGGGATTTTGGATCTTGTTTAGTTTTAAAATAGATGTTTTTTTAGTGGAAAAATCTGAAAAAAATTGAATTGAATCGATTTTTTTATTTAAAAATTTAACACATTAGGCTAGCTAGGGATTAGATATTAAAAAATCCCACTGAAAAAAACTTCTAAATGTTTTTAAGTCCAAAACGGGAACGTTTGAAGTCTGTAGGTGCTACTGATGTGGAGATACTGTCGCCACGATGTGAGAAAAATGCATTTGGAGAAAATGGCTATAAACCTATGGTGAAACATTGAGTCAGTGCAATAATTTAACATGGTTTTGTGAAGATTGGGTATGTTAAGAGAACAAATTAGGCCAAAACCTGAAAATGAAAACATTAGTATTGCCTGCAGTGTCTCCCCTTAAGACAAGACTTAAAACACTCTGTGGGGCTGTTTGGACATGATGAACAAGACGCTTTACCTGCTGAGGAGCACTGGCCCCACTCTGTGCCTGACGCTGAAGGCTCTCTGTAAGTAGTCAATGGCCTGAGGGAAAAGCTTATCCTAAAAAAGACAGTATAGTAAGTTCAAATCAAACATCTAACAATGACAGTTCAATTTACGCACAACTTATTGACTTGATATGACACAATAACAAGTGTAGATGGCACTCTTTAACAGGTCTTGTAAACAAAGGCGGCACAGATACATATAGGTTGAATTTTGTTGAAAAGAAAATGTACTTTTTGGTGAAAAACGTGTACTCACTTTTACCAGCCTCCTCTTGTCTGCGGGAAGCCTGGACACACAAAGCAGCCGATTTACATTTGCTTTACATTTAACCCGTACAGATTATGCATGGATGAAATATTAACCAGATTATGAGACTCACTGGTCAACGCTGTAGTCGTAAATGATTTTAATTCTCAGCTGAAGATCGTCCCCTGAACTTCTCTTGGTCAAGCGGTCGTGCTTTAGATGGACATGGATCATCTGGAGAGACAAAACTCGATAAATGCTGCAATAATGTCAAACTGTAGCAGCAACAAAAAACATATTTAAATCACACATTCTTGCCGTGTTTGCAAAATGTTTCTAGATTTATAATTTGGACATTATAATAGAGGCAAATTAAATTTAAATGTGGTTGTTCAATGGACCCACATGATGCTGAATTACAATAACAATGTAAATGGACGACTGAAAAGTGAATAAAATGTTGTAATAACATTGAAACAGAGCTATATAGCTGTTTAATAATCTACAATTGTCAAATCTAGGTGGTTGTCATCAAAATATTCTGTTTAGGTAATCATAAATATACCCATTAAGTCAAACATTAGCCACTGTGCTTGCAAGAATAGCCAAGTTTAACCTTTTTTTTTATACTTAATATGTGTTAATCTATGGTAAATAATTAAAACGGCTTGAAGTTAGTTGTAGACCAATTTTCATTGTCAAAAATACATTGTTATTACGCGTTTATTAGGAGGCGCTGAAGGTTAGCATGCTAGTTAGCCTTGCGTTAGCTTAGCATCCTCCGTGTCAGGGGCCATCACTATTATGATCTTATTATGTTCTTATAATAGCTCGTAAACCGCTGACAGCGACTTACTTCATCGGGAGCGGGCACTTTGTGATTGCATGTGCCGTGACAGCTCACAAAAACAGCCAGGGAGGACACGACGAGCGCGGAGCAGAGGACCCAGGGCACTGTCGCCGGCTTCCCATCGCCAATAAGCCGCGGATCCATCCTCCAATCCCGGCCAAAGCCTCTCCAGCGCCCCCGCAGTCAGCAGCTCCCTCTCCACCGGACCGGTCCTCCCCGTGCGCGGCCCATACATCGCTTTCCGGATGGGTCAGGACATGTCAGCATCCCGCGATGATCCTGGAGATGGAGAGGCCGGGAGCTGAGGGCGATGACAGCGGGAGGGAGGTGAGCTAGAGGCGGACAGCAGCAGCGAAAGATCAGCGGTGCGTCGCTGCTGTCGCTGGATCAGCTCCGCGCTCGAAGATCCTCTCTGGAGACGATCACTCACTCTCAGCACTTTCTGGTGGAGCGTGTTTATAAGCACATTTCACACATTTATTTCACCGAGCGTCACATTTAGCCCGCTGCAGTTCACGATAGCTAAAATGCTTTTTAATTAAATGCACAACAAAGAAATGTGTTTTTTTGTTTGTTTCCTCTGCTTTTACAACCTAATGAAGGACAAAACTAATTTATATTTCACCTCTAGAAAAAAAAAAAAAAAGTATACAGCCTTTTTATTTAATATTTTTAATTTTAGACATTTTAAGTGCAGCAATTAAATTTAAAGTATGGCATCATTTAAGCATAAATTAAATGATCTCTAATTGATTAACCTCGTAACCCCACCTGAACCCAGCACTTTTTCTCCAGTTTGGCTTTACCCAAATCTAAAATCTAAACAGTGACGAAAACGAGGATGAAGACGCAACAAAAGAGCAACAACAATGTGCCGGAAAAGCAACAATAACTGAATTTAAAAAAAGTGATAACAGACTAAAAAGTGACGAAAACATGGCAGAAAAGTGATTAAAAAAAGCACCAAAAAAAGAGCCACAAAAAAGTAACAAACAAGCGACAAAAACATGACGGAGAAGCAACAATAGCACAATAAAAAAGTGACAAAAACACAAATAAAAAGTGACAAAAAGGGAAAAGGTGATGAAGAAAGCAACAAAAAATGATGAAAACCAGACAAAAACGTGACATAAACGCTGCGACAACTCAACAAAAAGGTCACTATCAGTTGTGTAGGTCTTAGCTTTCAAATGAGGCGTTACTCGGGCCTATAGGCTGTATGCTCCAGTCGAGAAGCTTTAAAATTTGGGTAAGGTTAAACAAATGTAGTAAATGAGTAAATCTCTCCTCCATATGTCAGACCCATTGTGAGATTTGTGTCTGAAATAATGACACACAGATCCCTTTGGTTGGATGAGATTTATTTGATCATACAAATCCAAATACAAAAGTACAAATCATAAATAAAATATATTCCACAGGATAAAAAGGAGGCTATTCGTCGCCATAATACGTTGCTACACAAAGAAATAACAACAATTACAGTAGATACAAAAGACAGGATACCACAGTAAAATACCAGAGACCAGCTCCTCCAAAATAAAAGCACAACGGCACCGTCTGCCTCTGCCCGCAGAAGCAGTCGACGCTACGAGACGAATCAGTCAGTGCTAATCCAGTTTGACAATAACCGTTATATAGAAAAAATAAACCAAAACAAAACTTCAATGTGAACGTTTTTGGTCATTTCTTTATCCCGAACTCAGATAACTAGGCCGACTCCAGAGTTGCCAGTATCGGGGAAGCACACATGTTGGAGTTTGAGAAGAATCTTTACCATAGTTGCTGTTTGTGGAGGTCAATCGATTCGCGTGAGTAAAATAAAAGCGTGGAAAACGGCCAGGTGGGGCTGAAAATGGAAGTCACTGGCGACCCATGCGTAAAAAGGGGATAGAAATGATACAACTCTGCTGACTGTCGGGAGGAATCACCTCCAGGTAATGCTCCAGCCCAAGAGAAAATGTGGAACTGTGGAGCTCAATATCACTGGAAGTACATAAAGGACATACAACACCATTTTAAATGTACTATTTTCAAGTATTTGGTGTTTTCTTTCTTGCTCATGTTATGTGGACAGTGATTAGCACAGAGCAGATGAGCCTCTGTTGTGCTTTCGAATTCTTAAAGTTGCATTACGGGAAAAAATGCTTTTATTATTGCGTATTTTACTTTTTCGTGACCCAGCGGCTGTATGAGTGGTTACCAGGGGGCCTTTACTTTCCATCACAGTGCCTCCAGGATCATGTGTTTTTAAGAGTTTCTGGTATAGGTTTTCACTCCTAATGGACCATCTCACCTGAAAACCTACAAAACAATGGATCCTGGAGCGTGTGATGGAAAGTAAAGGTGCCATGCTAACCACCTAGCCTGGCCAGCCGTCCACTCCTGCTCTATCTGTTCAAAAGCAGGACCGTCTGAAACATTAGTACCAGCCAATCAGGTCTCGAAAAGTTTCATATCGATCCAATCACTGACCACGTTGTCACGACAGGAATCGAATTAACTTCAAGTCAAACATTTTCTCAAATGAACTTAGCGAGGATGTACCTTCAGCTTCTCTAGGAGGATTTTCTTCTTGTTGCCGTATATTGAAAGTATTTTTGTCCCGTTCCAACATTGATGGAAACAGCCGTTACGCATTCATGTTGAATTCTCCTACGTTTAAAATCAGAACCAAGTTGCTAATGACTCCTTGTTTCCGTAAGTTTTTGTGAAAAAAATGACGTAAATCATTCACTTTGTCTCCGCTCTCCTGGACGATGCTTTGCAAAACGATTAATGTCCTTGTCTGCGCCACATCCGGGTTTTCTCTGATTGGTTAATACGCTTGTCAATCACGCCCATCGGGAATTCTAAGAAATCCCCCCCTGATCCCAGATACACAGAGCCGTGGGAAGACATTTTCGTTGGGGGGTGCTGAGGGACAAAATTACCCCAAAAAAATGCTTTTTCTGTGCATATTTACTATTTATCAATATTGCCTGCAGTTCGCAAACTATCCACCAGGGGGTGCTGCAGCGCCCTCAGCACCCTGGGTTCCCACGGCCTTGCAGATACACGCCTTTGTCAAGAATAGGAAACGCTTGTATCCTGACTGGCCACCCACACAGCAATGTCTTTTCCTAACGTGCAGATGTGGCCTGTTTGTCCACCGTCCCAAACTCTAAACTGCTTAAACTATAGAAGCAACGAGACGCGACTCCTCCGCGCTGTCCGTCTGCGCGTCCGAACCCTGGAGGGACGAGGTGGACGACGACAGGAGATCTTGAGAAATGCTGCTGCTTTGGAAGTCCGAGTCCTTGTCTCTGGAGTCCTCCTGCTGTTGGTCCGAGTCTGCAGTGAGAGCAGATTCCTCCCGAACGCCCGGGACCTCTCCCTGGTTTGGATCCGGGTTCTGCCAGTCCGTTTCCTCCTCGTTTTGGAGAGCCGTGAACCGCTCGACCACACAGTCCGCGGTGAGGCGCGCTTCGGGGTCGTGGTCCCAGCATTCGGTGACGGTGGAGCAGAACGCGCTCATGCCCTGCGGAAATAAAATATGGCTAATGCTTTTGAATAACAACACGTTTAGTTTAGTTTAGTTTAGTTGTTTATTTGAGCAGTACACATAGTGCTCAAAAGGAGTGGGCTGAAGCAAAAGCTTATGAGCACCCACCCCCAAGTGCAATGAAAAAAAATAACATTTCAAAACATTTCAAGCAGCTACATTCGCACAGACCAACTTACAAACTTAAAAAAAAAATGTGATCCTTAATATATTTCTTTCAGATTTTTACCCTTGATAACCGAGAGTTACTTTTATGTTATGAAGGTACATTAATAGATATTATACTCGAGATCTTGATACTTCCCAGTTGTCATTCTCAGTATAATTTTAATTTGGGCGTAATTTTCATAATCATTATTATTATATATGTATTTAATTGAGTTATATGTGAAGTATGATGTAGCCCTGCATAGTGTGGTGCATTAAAAAGCCAGAGTGTAGAGCGGGCCAGATGAAGAGGGCAGTAATTCCCCATCAACAAACCCCCACACGGCTGCCCTAACAGCTGATTTTGTAGAATATGTTCCTATGCTGAGTGGTGCATTAAAGGACACGTTTCCAGATGATCCTCCTCCACTGACCTGGTGCTGTGTCCACGCTGAGGGGATTTCCGGCCTCCCTCTGTCCCGCAGGACCAGGTCTCGCATGCTGTCCACGCACGGCTGATCGCACACTTTGGACCCGAACGCCGGCTCGAAGCTCTTCAGCTCTGCAGCAAACGCAATGTTACAGTGACTGAAACAACCATGATGGATATACAAGGTGGAATTAAATAATGTATGTGAAGAAGACAGGAGTTGGGAGACTGGACTGGGCTGGATTTATTTATTAAAGGGTATTATGCTTTTTTCAATCACATAGCACCAGTCTATAGCACTACAATGATGACGTAACCTTCTGTTGGTCTGTATATGCAGTAAATTAAAATAACTGCCTTGATTAAAATTGCTCTCTCAAAATGGCCGCACTGAACGTCTTGAAATAGGCCTCTGTCTCTTTAAGAAGCTTTCCGACACGCCCCCTCCAGCACACTACTGTGGCATTTAAACAACAACACTGTGCGGGGAGGGGGCTCTGCTGAGCTGAGGAGCAGTGGTTGGGGGCTTGGCTGGTGACGAAAGGTCCAGAGGCGTCTCCAGGAGGTAGGGGCGTTCCGAGGAGGACTGAGGCGTAGCTACACCTAAAATGGCCGCCGTCTAAGTTTTTACTGATTACTCAAAAATATGTGAATGAGCCAAGGCAACACTCCAGGCATGTGTTTAATGAGGGAATGACATAATAACATGATATAAAGCTTGAAAAAGTCGATTTTACATAATACCCCCGCTTTAAAAAGTGAAAACTAGCTTTCCTCCTCATGGCACGCGGGCAAATCCATGAAGAACACACTCTCCTATTACCTATGTTTAGTATATAATAAGGATATAATCAATGGCAAATCATTTGATTACTGTCCACAACATGGTGTACCTCCAATGGCCTGACAGCGCGAGGCCATCTCCCACAGAACCAGAGCCATGGAGTAGACGTCGATTTGTTTAAAAGCTTCGAGATCCTCCAGATTCACCCGGGACTCCAGCACTTCGGGCGCCATGTACCGCGCCGTCCCGACCTAGAGAGACGAAGACACAATCATTGGGAAACGTGCCCTGAGATGAATCCAGTGCTCTTGAACGCAGTGTTTTCGGCTCGGCCTCGTGTTCGTACCTGTCCGCTGTTGGCGTAGTCGTCCACGGTGAGGGACACGTCCAGCCTCAGAGCCAAACCGAAGTCACACAGAGCACAGTCCTGCCTGCTCTTCACCACGATGTTACTGCTCTTCAGGTCCCGGTGAGCGATCGGCACCTGAAGACACGTGGAAGACACAGCAACAAAGGAAAATCGCTTTTATGATCAGTCGAATAATAGAAGGCATCAAAATTCTACTAGAACTAATGTCTTAACTTTTTTGAGACGCTAGCCTTCAAGCAGATAATTACGGCTCAGATTAGTATTGCACGTCTCAAGCTTCACACGCTTCTCAAAAGGCTGCACTGTAAGCATTGTCCTCGTGTTAGTAAACTACGTTTCCAGACACGGATACCCTGGGGATCACCGTTGGAAGCGAGGAAGCCAATCCGCGCCAACAGCAGTGTAAATTTGGACATATATTGTATTGGATTACACAGTTTCATGGAACTTTTCCCACACGAACAAAGCACAAACCTGTGTGTTTGGCAATCACTTTAAATGATACGAGGCTCTTTGAAACGGTGTCAGTGGAAGTTTAGACGTTTTAGTCCCTTCTTTTCATTTTTATTTTGTTGTTAATAGTCGGGAAAAAGAAAATGGAGATTTCAGTCTTAGTTTTAATGTCATGAACTACTTTTACTTTAGTTTTGGTCTAATTTTGGTCAGCAAAAAACTTTGAGTAAGGGACATGTCCATTAAATGATACTGAAAATCAACTGCGTTTTTTGTTTCATTGTCCTTTCAATCATATGAAGCTGTACATTTGCTGCTTGGCTTCTACGTTAAAGACTCTTTGTTTAATGTATTTGGATGCCTGCCTACTGTTCATGTTAGTGTACCTCATACGCTGGGGCTGGTTGACATATCATGCACATGGACTTTGAAACAGAACTACAATATTTTTGGTACCCCAGTAATGATACAGTCCCGATCAAAAGTTTGGTGTGGTTGGATCTTAACAAAGTTTCAAGTAGAACTTCAATATGCTACAACAATGAAAGCGAGACAAAAAAATAATAAACCTTTTATTGAAAACAGCTATTAAACTGAAATGTTTAGTTTACTCCTGCAGCTGTTCTGGGACCCCCCCCCCCACAACAGCTGTAGGGGGTGTGCGTGGATCGGCAAGTCTGGGCATCTCTGCTGAGACTGCTGCCCCCGCGACCCGGCCCCGGATAAAGCGGAAGAAAATGGATGGATGGACCTTAGAAGCCCATGTGGGCTGGGCACCTTTAATGGTGCAAAACACCAAATAAGTAAATAAACTATAGGTTAAACTAAACTAAGCTTTATTACCAAATAAACACTGGCCAATGGATCCTTTGGCCGCCATTATTCACTCACTCATTCACCACTCGAGTCACTTTCGAGACCGGAAACACCACAAAAGAGCTGTAGCTGTAGACGTCACAATTTAGTAGTTAAACAGCTGAAGTTGGACCTTTTGCCGATAAAGTTCCCAGATTGAGATGGTTTGAACAGGGACAGAGGAGGGACATTATTTAGTTAAAAGATGTAGGTCAGGAAACAGGAGGCCAAGAGGAGATTAATCTAGCTCATGAAGTTAGTTGGTGTGGGAGCAGAAGATGCAGAGGAGAACGTCAGAAGAAGATGAAGCCTGAACATTCACCTTGGGGACTCCCTTTGGCGTCGTGTCGCTGTGAAGATGCGCCAACCCTTTCGCGACGCTGGTCGCCATGGCGATCAGCTCCTCCCAGCTCAGCGCGTTCTCCGTCAGAAACTCCTGCAGGTTCCCGAGGCTGTGATAGGCCAACACCAGCCAGTACTTCCTGTGGCCGTGGCCCGGTCCTCCCCGTTCTTCCGCCGCCAAAAAAGTCACAATGTTTTCGTGTTGGAGTTTGGGATCGGAATAAATCGAGCACTCGTTCCTCCACGACGCGTACTCCATGGCGGGAAACACCTTCACCGCTACCGTTTCGTGGGAGTTAACTTTGTCGTTTGGAACAAGGCGAGCTTTCCAAACCTCCGCGAATCTGCCTTTTCCCACCAACGTTTCCAGTTTGATCGGCAGCGGCGTGGTCAGTCTCCCCTGCCACTGGATCGCATCACCGATACCGTTCAGAGCCGGGATTTTAGCGTTTGATTCCGTGGATTGGTGATTGCTTTCTCCACATTCGACTTGGCGCGCGGGGTCCAGAGCTTGGTACAGCTCTTGGGACGGTTTGCCAGGCCAGTCGGGGCGCGTCGGAGGGCCGGGTTTGCCGAATCGACGGGTGCGGTAGAAGTAAAAGGCTGCGGTGGCGACGAGAGCGACCAACACAGGAGGCACCAGGCTGACGAGCACCACCGGGATCACCTCCCGACTCTGCAGCTTGGAGAAACCTGGAAATAAATCACAATTATACACCGGATTTTAGATAACATCGCATTTAACAAGTCACTGGCTGGTATTGCAGCAAGATCAGCCGCCTGCCATGAGGACCAAAGAGAAGAGCGTTCCTCGCTCATTGATAAAATGCCTTCAATGAAAGATATTTTCAGTAGCTTACACCAAATGTTTCAAATGTATATGTTCTCCCTGTTCACCTGCTTAATCGAATGGGATCAGATAAAAAGTATAGATTACGTGCTGTAGTTGCATAAATATGCCGGTGTTTTTGTAGCCGTTGTTACCATTAGCGCCTTTGTCAAAGATGAGCCGGTCGTTGCACTCGTGCACTCCCTTGCAGCCGCAGACCATCATAGCGCCCTCTTCTGTCGGCTGAGGGACCATGTGGCATTCTCTGGAGCTGACGTTCTGGAGCAGCGCGGGGTCCACGCCCTCTAGTGGCAGAGCCGGGTGGTGACACATGGTCTGCACCGTCATCGTCTCGTTGAATTTCCTCCTAAACAAATAAAGAGAAAAAAATATACTGTTAGAATTGACATCTTCAGGACAGTTCTCATGAAGTGACAGAGGGAGTATTTATTATGCTTTGTGCAATAATTTCAAACACATCTTGATCATATCATACACTTTGATGAGGGGATAACATAATACCCCCTTTAAAGTGTACTTTACTGTTCCCTAAATGTGTCCTGTGCGTTTGATGCCACAGGGGAAACTCGTAAGGAGCAGAACAACGCTCCACCACAGATGTGTGTCATATGGTTGGAGGATGATTACCCTATTGTGCATGTTTTGGGGTGAAAGTGGCGCAGATGGTAAAGCGGCTCATCTTGTGATGGGCGGGTCGGGGGGTTGAACACACCTTCGTCGTGTTCTTGGGCAAGACACTTCACCCACCTGGCCTCCAGTGTCTGCGTGCATTGGTGTATGAACGAGAGTGTGAATGGATAGTTTCCTTACAGTTTTGGTCGGGAAATTACCGTATTTTGCCCCTCTTTCCCACTGTCCTCCCGTATTAGTTTTGTCCCGTACATTTCCCGTATAGTTACAAATTAATTAAAAAAAACAAAAAAACACTCCTGCCCCTCGAAAACTGAATTCTGAAAACGCAAACTGCAGAAGCCTGAGCGGGAGTTGTCGCGAAGCTGCATCGCTGTCAAGCCGAGACACTACCGTATGGTGATTGAACTTCGGGCCGGTGGGACGGCTCACACCGGGAAATGTCCCGTATTTTGGGTTGATGGAGTAAACCACGAACTCCTTGAAACCAATAGAGACTCAACGCAGAAATACCAACATGGTCCAAGAATCCAGGTTCTTCTCCGCGTGAGGCAACAACACAAACCATTCGGCCGCCAATGTACCACGATGCACCAAAGTATAAATCAAAAGGTGATTACACAAACATGCGGCAATGAAACAAAACCCCGGGCATCGCAAACAAAATGCTAACGCCGTCACATTTCATAGTGGTTGCTGCTCCGTAAACCTCATGAACTTTGGCCTAAATAAAAGCAAACCCTGGCTGCTTCGTGCCGCTCGGGTTCAGCTGGCTCTTATCACCGAGCGCTGGGAGGGTCTGATCCACAGGAAATGAGATGGGGACTCCCAAAAATCCACCCACCAGCGCGATCCGGGCAGGCCCCGGAGCAGCAGCAGCAGCGGCGGCGGAGATACGAGCTGCGAGAAATAACTACTACACGGATCAAATGGGAAGCATGTGTGACTTTCTGCAACCGGAGCAACTTTGGAGGGATCACTTCAGGGTGTTTCGGTCGCTTTCTTGACAAACAAAGACTAATATTCCACAGCGTCACCGTCTCTCTCTCTCATGGTTATTGGATTCATTTCACTAAGATGATTTAATTGAGGTGTTTTTATCTGGTTTAGACACAGTTTTAGACGTAGTCCAATGTAGGTCTGTTTTTGACCCTTTTTAGACCCGTTAAAGTCCTCATTTGACCGTGATCTAGGCCTGCTGGTAATGGACCTTTTCGCAATGCCACGTCCCCTTAGCTACTGTTGCTATAGCTTCATCAAGAAGTGGAGTTTAACACATTGTCATAACAGGGGGAGAGGTGCGTGTTAGTGACGATTTTTGGTGCAATGTGCAGAGGAGGAATTTATTTAAAACGGGCGACAATTGGGACACTGCAACCATTAAGGCCTCATGTGAAATCAGAAATAAACCCTCGGGCTGCCTTAAATGCACCCGGTGTGGACTAGTCAAGCTGTCGCGCCATTGGGAAAGATCTCTTCTTATGTTAGACTAGTATTCGATGAGCATTAATGTTACGTTAGCTGTTAACTGCTACTATGGCTGCAGTGGCTCTGTCTCCCCCGTGGCTGGGGTTCTTATTCAGTGACTATAAGTCGCTCTTTTTTTCATACTTTGGCGGAGGGGGTGCGTCTTATACTCCGGTGTGACTAATATGTGATTTTTTTTTCATTCAAATATATACTTTCACACACCGCTAGAGGGCACTGCAGGCTAATCGAGCAGCAGAAAGAAAGTTTGGAGTGAGCGAGAGAGAGCGGAGAAAACAAGCTAATCACGGGGCTAAAAGCTATATGGCTACACGTGGAGGAGCGAGTTTGCAGATGAGAGCTTGAAAACACGCTGTTGGGAGAGGATTGTCAACCGTGCAGTTCAAGGCCGTGGGAACCCAGGGTGCTGAGGGCGCTGCAGCACCCCCTGGTGGATAGTTTGTGAACTGCATGCAATATTGATAAATAGTAAATATGCACAGAAAAAGCATTTTTTTGGGTACATTTGGTCCCTCAGCACCCCCTAACGAAAATGTCTTCCCACGGCACTGGTGCAGTTACATCTCCGTGCCCAGGTAGTTGCCACGGCGATTGATTTGGAGTTAGATGGAGAGTTTGGTATGTTCTTTATGCTATAGCTATCTGAACAGTTTTTGTGACGTTAACATACCAGACACCTGTTTAGTTCATTGTTTATGCTTCATGTAACTATCAATGTGTATCGTTAGCAAACCGTACGTACGTTTTCTTCATTAGGCAATGTTTGACTAGTGCGTCTTATACTCCGGAGCGACGTATAGTCCGGAAAATACGGTAGTCATGATTGTCCAGCCGCGTTGTGCTATCAGCGCTGGCAAAAGAAAACCACCCGGTGCGATATCAAGGCTCTGCTAAGATATTCCAGCGGCCAAACAGCTCATGAAACTCTCGGCAAACGATAAGACGGATGGTAAACGAGCAGCCGCCGACCCCGTTGTGTTTTCGGCTTACGTAGCGTGGGGTTTGCGAAAGGTCAAGTATTATTTTATGAGGTGGTAATGAAAGTCTGGGACCCGGTGCCTCTAAACCAAACAACACCGCTTTCGATGTTCATTGCGTCAAACCCGGAAAGTCACACATGTCAAGTTTGATCCATTTGTTGGGAAATGTGTTCTTCTACATTTGGTCTGATCTTCAACGCTGCTCCTCTCACTGAGCCAGGAGTTTTGTCAGGAATATCTCGCAGAGGGATTATCCTTTGCGCACGTTTTGGGTTGATGGAGGGAAAACTAAGTGCTCGGAAGAAACCCGACCAGACACAGGGAGAACATGCAAACTCCACCATCTGCCTCCATGCGTTTCACCCCAAGGTTCTTGCTATGAACATCTACAGTTTATGATAATCTGGCTGAAGATTTAGTCCCTATCCTGGAGTCTACCCCACGCCTTCAGCCCGTTTTTTTTTTTGCCTTGCAGCGCTCGCTCGTCTGTTTCACTTTGATCGCGGAGCATTTGTCTGCAGCTCAAGTTGTGGTTGTTGTCCCTAAAGTGGGCCCCACTTTGGTTCCAAGTCGGTGGAAAAAAGAGCAACAGGCCAGACGAAAAAGCTGAGTGCGCTGAGAGAAAACACAACTCGAGGGAGGAAACTTTAAGATACAGAAAGAGCGAGCGAGGGAGGGAGAGGTGGGGGAGGGAGAGGGAGGAAAGCGCTTCTTTAACTTGTCAAACCCACTACGCTAAAAGGTTTGTGTCAGAAATGAAGCAGGCGCGAAACAAACGGAGCGAGAAGAACTCGTTTTAAAGCCTTTGGTGTCACTGTCGAAGAAAACAAAGAAAGTGATCAAGAAACAGTGGAGTGGCATCGCATTTGTTACATTTGTCTTTTGTTAAAAGCAAAATCCAAGTGTCTCTATGGCCTTGCTGTGATGTGTGTGTGTGTGTGTGTGTTACTACAAAAATATACACGTGAAGGCGTGAGGAGCAGAGCTGGGGTCAGTGCAGAGTGAAGAGATGCAGAGCCTTGCCCGGAGGCTTTTCTCTTTTCCGCTCAGGCCAACAGTGTGAGGTTGGATGTGAAGTGGTCAGATAAAGTATGTAGGGCCCGATTATGTGGGTATTTTAAATATCGGCTATCGGTCCATATCGCTCGATAAAAAGGCCGATATCTCCGGAACCAAAATTGACAGTGACTTCCTGTTTTTACACTGGAAAGAGCTCAGTCAGAGCTTTAGGATGAGGCCTCAGGGGAGCGGAGAAACATCGCGGTGACAATTGCACAAGTTGACTTTTGAGTATAATTTCGGAACCGTGAGAGACAGAGATTTGCCATCTTTGCGTTGGGATCTACAGATCTTCCGCCAGTCTACCCCAGGGCAGCTGTGGCTACAACAGGAGCTTACCACCACCGAGTCTGGAGTGGATGAATGATGACGACACTGTAGCGCTTTGAGAAACTTGGTAATACAGGCTCGTAAAGCGCAATACAAGTGTAAGCATCATCATTATCAAACAAGCTCCCTCTGAAGGACCTACTAAACATGAATGTAAAGCGCCATTACTAAAATAACTATTGGCTATTTGACAGATTTAAAAAAAATTACATCAAATTAAATGACTTACTTAAAATATCGGCCTATATATCGGCCAACACCCTTCATTATCGGTCGCGTCCTAATAGTATGTCTGCTCTTCCTCGTTCTATTGTTGTATTGGATGATGTCCTACTTTACCAACATGTTTTGCTTTTTTTCACATTTTCTTTGCGTTATCGCAAAATTGACTAAAGCATCAAAACCAAAAATAGGAAGAGGCTCAGATGAGTGGAGAAGACTGGCTTGGTTAAAGTGGGGGTTAAGAGGTTAAACTAAAGACTGCGTGGGACGGGTGCCAGGGCTCGGGGCGACTGTGAGGGTCCACACACGAGAACCACGTTCAGACCGTGCTCCAACACTGATCACTTTAAAGGAAACACTTTTAATGGAAAAACCAGGCTGTGAACACGTTTAGCCTGGAGACATGGTTGTATTTGTAGTTGTTGTATTTGTAGTTGTTGTGCTTGTAGTTGTTGTGCTTGTAGTTGTTGTGCTTGTAGTTGTTGTGCTTGTAGTTGTTGTATTTGTAGTTGTTGTGCTTGTAGTTGTTGTGCTTGTAGTTGTTGTGCTTGTAGTTGTTGTGCTTGTAGTTGTTGTATTTGTAGTTGTTGTGCTTGTAGCCTCTGTGTGCTGCTGTCTGCTTTGCCTCTGAACTCACCATACGGCGATGCAGATCTCGTCGGTGCTGGAGCAGAAGGAGGAGAGGCTGCAGTTACTGACACACACACTGTCTCTGCACACGGGGCTGGACGCCTCGCACCAGCGGCACACGTTGAAGCTCAGGTGAGTGAAGCCGGCGGCGGCGGACAGGCCTGCACGGAACAACACAGGAAAACAACAATCACATCAAAACATCCTGAAGAGGGGGAGCGGGTCATATATACCATACAACTCTCATGGCACAAAACAATATTCACTTCACAGGTATCAAATGTTACATAACACCTGAGGAGCCTATTCTACTAGAATGTGTTAATATTTAAGTTAAAGGTCCATTATGGATTTTTTTATGTGAAAAAAAAATTATTTGTGTGTATTTGACCTTTTAAAGGAACAGGCACCGTTTTTACAAACTGTTCTTACCTGAGCTTAGACGAGTTGATGCGTAACTGTCTGGTGTTTGTGCGTGCGCTCAGTCACGTAAATGCGTTTAGCCGCTCCCAGCAAAGGTATAGCCCCAAACTGGGGTGAAGTTGTATATGTGGGTGTGCCTGTGTGTGTCCGTGCATGCCTGCCTGTATGTATATGTGGGTGAGCGTTGTGTAGTTCGATGGCCTCGTCATTGTTTCCGTCGCCGCTGTAGTCCCCATTGCATCACTGTTGTTTTAGCACAATTATTAATAATTGAACAAATATATATAGAAAAAGAAAAGTTGATAACATCTGGTTTGGGCTATTGTTACTTTTTTGGCATCGGTGAGGCCATCTAATTTGTAAAGTTTTTTTTATTTAGAATGGGGTAGGAGCTTATAAGATTTTTTCTTCATCCTACTCCTGTTCTTCTTTTCATGAAATGTATTATTGTTGTGTTTTTTGGATTATTGTACACATGTTGTGTTGCATTACCATGGAAAAAAAGAATAAATAAAATGAAATGAAATGAAGTTAGAAGCGACCGAGCTGTTCCACGTTTCCCCTATTTACACGACCCAAGTGTAGTCACACAAAATTAAACTTATCGATTTTCTAAGCGGATAAAAAGGGGAACTATATTGTGAGCGTAATAACACTTCGACATATCACAGCGCGGACATCGAAGTACTTCAGGTGTTATTACAACTCAAAATATATAGTTCCCCTTTTTATCCCCCTAGAAAATCGATATGTTTAATTTTGTGTGACTACACTTGGATCGTGTAAATAGGGGAAACGTGGAACAGCTCGGTCGCTTCTAACTCCACCCCAGTTTGGGGCTATACCTTTGCTGGGAGTGGCTAAACGCATTTACGTGACTGAGCGCACGCACAAACACCAGACAGTTACGCATCAACTCGTCTAAACTCAGGTAAGAACAGTTTGTAAAAACGGTGCCTGTTCCTTTAATTACCCAGGGGCTGCATCAGCATGACCTTTAGTTTCCATCACAGTGGCTTATATGATGCTCCAGGATCCATTGTTTTAGAGTTTCTGGTGGTTTTCGCTGCTGATGAACCCTCTCATAAAACACTTGATCCTGGAGCGTTGCAGAGGCACCGTGATGGAAAATAAAGGCGCCATGCTGACCACTCATACAACCATTGGGTCACACAAAGGTCAATTATGCACAAATATCAAGTTTGGGTTTGTTTATGGTTCAGTTTACTCTCTGTCCTTTTACTGTTTCAGTCCTGGGACCGTCCTGGTTTTATTCCTGCTTTAGGCCGACTTAGGCGTAAACCTTTTTCGACGGTTCGAGCCACTTATCAACAGAGACGTGAATCAGCGGAGTGCACTGGAGAGAGGGAACTTAATGCGGCTGGAGTTGTTTGCCTCGAGAAATAAATTAAAGCCAGAGCAGCAAAATCCGAGCCAAGTGAGCAGCCAAACGCCCCGCCCTCAAAGGATTATGGGAAATCTAAAGAGAGGCAGCCCACCACCACCACATAGTAAAAGAAAAAAAGCTGGCCGCGTTTGCTCACTGTGAACTGATACCGTTTAATAACTCAATATATAACCGCGGAAAGCAAGTAAAAGTGGCTCAATCTTATTTTCTGTGAGCATAAAATTGCACTGTCGTCAGCAAAGGACACACGAATAAGGCTCAAAACAAGCAGAAACCTCCCTCTCACTTGGCACAGCAGCTTATGAGCGAAAGACATTTGAGACGTACAAATGTGTTCTTCTGAAGAGGCACCGAGAGCCCCCTCCACACCTGCAGCACAGGAACAAAACAAAAAGGACAGACGAGGAGAAGATGGTGACTGTTGTGGTGCGGAGGGAGCTGCGCAGGAGGAAGAGGTGAAGGAGCTGACCAGTGCAGGACACCACGCTCTTAAACAAGGACAAACCCAGGAGGCGTTGCACCGTTTCAGAGGATCAGAGGAGACTGAAGGCAGTGGTTTCCCCGACCTCCAAAAACATGCTGGTCAGAGCTCAGGACTAGCCCGACACCTGAATGCTGTTTCGTTTGTACAATTGTACAAAGACAAATAAAGCACTTACTTACTTACAAATAAGCCTCCTGTGTTATTATTATATTTTAATGCATAATGCTCTTTTCAAAAAGCATCCCTGATCATTTGTGAAATTGGTTTTCAGTGTATTTTGTCACCAGCATGCTACACATCATGCTAGTAATTCCATCTGCATGGTCTGCAGATCTGAAATTAAGCATAAAGCAAATATCCAATCGATGGAATTTTAAAAATACTTATTTTAAAGCAATACTATAAAGTGTGTTTTTTACTCATTAATTGTCCGTGAGAGTAAATACTACGTTGACAGAAAAGACAAAGGGAAAGAGGGATATTGTTCATCCAATTACACAATGAAAATAATTATTTTCACTCAAACTTGGCTGTAAATGCTGTTTATGTGGCGCTAGCCCGCAGTTAGCTTTGCCCATTAGCCTGTTAGCTTCTTCTTCCTGATTCTATTAGTGTGTATTTGTGACTCCAACCCGATGGCAGTCAAGTTGCAATTGTGGTTTTCTGGCCAGAGACACCGGGGGGAGATGAAAGACCCCCATTCATCCCATTAACACGTGTATTACCCCCAGAGGAAATACGGAAAGGATTTATTAAGGTAAACAAGTTACTTAGTTCTGCTTTAATAATGAGAGTGAACCTTGATGCATTTATCGTGACTAGAAAGTGCTGATATGTTAAGGGCCAATCGCACCGGAGAAGACTCGGACTGACTGCCTGCATACAAAGGGCCTGTATCACCGGAGATAGTTGGAGACTCAAGTCGCTGCTGGTCACGGAGATGTCTCCCATATGTCTCCTGGCAATGAGGCGTGTCTCCAGGTAGTCTTGGTGAAAACAAACATGTTCATCTCCCTGACCAGCGGCAGCTCGCGTCTCCAACGAGTCTCCATCCGGTGAGACAGGCCCTTTAATTATGCACACGTCACTGTTTGACCTGCACGCATGTATGTCATTGTATAGATGTTTTAAACTGAGTCATGGAACCAAGGATGACAAGCGACCATCTTGTGGAAGCTCATGGGGTTCCAAATAAATTAATAAATACAACTTTGTTACTGGCCACTTCTACACACCACCTTGTGACATCAGCAGGTGGAACGGAGCGTTTTGAGCTCTTGAAAAGGAGATCTACTCAAAAACAAAAAGCCGTCTCTGGCTTTGTTTTTCAAGGAATTATCTCTGTCAAATTGGTACAACATGGACATCTGGTACAAGGGAAGGGAATCTTATTTGTATGGCGCTTTTCAGATGACACAAGTCACCGCCAAAGCACACACAACACAACACATTTCACAATAAAACTGGATAGTTTATACTATTTTCAGTACCACCGTGAAAAAACAAACTTCTATATATCTATGTCTAATACTGTTTCACGGTTTTAACAAACACAGTTTGAAACGTTGACAGGCCCATACTTACTGCAAATTGCAACATGCCTGGAAACTTCTGGTTGTTAGTGGCTAACATGGAGGCACAATATCAGAATGAATGGCAATATTCGATGATTTCTTTCTTGTATATTGAACAGGGACTGCAGATGGAAACTAGCGATTTAGCTATAATCTGGTGCAGAACATATCTGTCTTGAGTTTAATGTCCCTTCAATAAAGACTAAACAAACAAAACTGTTTCCACACAATAAGTTCCCTGTTCTGTCGAGACAAGACTTTAAACAAAGCAAACATGGATCAAAGTCGAGGAAATCACGATGAAAAGCCTTTTAATACCTTATTGTCAGAGGCTAAAATGAGTTCTGGGCTCTTATCATTATGTCCATAATATGTGCAACTCCAGTGGCAAACTCCAAACACATGAATCACAAAATAAATGAAAGGTCGGGTAAGAAGTGCATTACATGATGGAGTTTCCAGTTCAGAAGCACCGGCCTGTATTGCCCCGACCGTGAGCACGTTTATGAGCAGAGGCCTGTGAGCGTGAACTAACTGACCATTATCTCATATTAAACAGAGCCGGGGTGTGTGAGGACACTGGGGAGCACTGAGGCTGGTACTCTGCGTGTGGGACAGTGCACTGATTTAAGACTCGCTTCATTCAACATAATCGTGCAACAGTGTCGGCCGGTCTCTGATCAACAGCTGCTGTGTCAAGACCCTCAATGGCAGAGGATCGGCCCGTTTGTGCAAAACCCTCTGGCAAGACACTTCACCGACTCGCCTCAGTGTGGCTGTGGCGTGTGCGCTGGATTTACCCAAACATTTACTCAATGCTTAGAACGATATGAGAGGCTAGCGCCGTGTCTAAAGGGTCACAAACTCAGGCCACGTTCTCCAAATCTACCATGCGAGCAAATATACAGGTGCTCGTCATATAATTAGAATATAATGAAAAGGTTTGTTTATTTCTGTAATTCAACTTAAAATGTGAACCTAATTTATGATACAGACTCATCATGTAAAGGGACATAATGTCAAGTCTTTGTTATAATTTTGATGATTATGACTTACAGTCCATTTACAAAACATTCTAATTTTATGAGCTTTTTAATTTGGGGTTTTTACAAACTGAGCCATAATAATCAGAATGATAACAAATAAAGGCTATACATATGTCACTTTGCATGTGCAAGTTAAACAACAGAAGTGAATGCACTTTTCATGATATTCTAAATATATGACGAGCATATATATATATATACTTTTTATTTTTTTGACCGGTGCTGTAAATATACTGAATAAAAAGCATCAAACAGCTCTTACTAGGAAATGAATGTAACAAAAAAATTCTTGTAAAATACTAAAACACAGAGATTGGCAAATCAGTCCCTGCTGCCGACAATGTCCTTGAGCAAGACACTTGAACGGCCGCTGACTGGATGGTTTTGATTGAAAAACAAACGGTCCATTGATGCAGTTTGTCCGCGATGCTTCATCAGAGTAGATATATATGTATGAACCCCAATGGTGATGAAGTCTCCTCTGGACATGAACCCTTTAGGGTATCCGGTATCAGGGGCGCTCCAACCTTTTATACCGACTGAACCACTTATAGCAAAACCATCAGGGAGCGACTCGTGCCTCGAAGACACTGGTGTAATTATGTGACTTAGAAAGACTTCATCCCGGAGCGTTAGTCGCCAAAATATTTCAATAAAATGTAAGAAAGTGACTTAAACTGTGTCCTTACACTTGACTATCTTAACCAGTAACACTTTATAATAATGAAACCTTATTTAGCCTTAATAAGTTATGAGTTCACACTTAATCAATCATGAACACCTCATTACTGCAGTTAAACTCATAATGAACAGTTCGTCACATACCTTGTTGTTAAGTGGTTATTACGTGTTAGTCACACTCCCTTAATGAAGCGTTAACTCATCATAAATAAGGTGTAGTTATTATAAAGTCTTACCTCTTTACCAAATGGTTTGTAGATTCTGTTCAAAATGTTCGAAGAGAATACGCCTACATTTAAAAAGTGCAACTTCATTGCGATAGATTGAAAATATGGTCTTTTTTGTTGGATTAAATTGCCAAAAAGAAGATGCACAAAGGTTGAAACTAATCATTTTTGTCAGTGATCGGTCATTATCCCACTGGCGGTGCTTTATGTATCAATACACACAAACTGTATGACGAAGGATGGGTCTAACTAACTAACTAACACCTAACCACTGTGCTGTCAAATCTTCTTCTTCTTCTTCTTCTTCTTCTGACCCGTTAAACAGTGTGTTGACATCTGACACAGCAGCACCTCGACTTTATCCATGTAGAGTTTCCCAAAACTGAGCCAAGTGTGATTCAAAACTGTCGCTCAAACCCCTGATTGATCTCACACAGTTCTGACTCGAGTTGACAAGAACCTACAAGAGCCTGATTTAATGACATGTCAAACTTACAAAGATCTAAACTCCACTGAGCTCCAGGTACAAGATCTTCTAAGACTTCGTGTTAAAAAGAGAGAGAGAGAGACGTAAAGACTCACACAGACTCAGCAAAGCCAGGACCGCGACCCGGGACGTCCTGCCCAGAACCATGGTATCGGTCGGTTTGAGAGGCTCTGAGCGAGCGGCGTGTGCCCAGCGGAGACAGACGGGAGCTGGGGGGAAGGGCCCAGATGTTTTCAGTCCAGATGTGGATAAGGCCCGCCCCCGTCACTGCCGCTGCTGCCGCTGCCTTTGTATCAAAACTCAGCACAAGACGCCAAGGGAGGGGTTTCTCAAAATGTGGAGGGGGCTGGTCTGGTCTTAGTTTAGGTTTAGTCCAGAATTTAGACCCGGGTTAGTCCAGTTTAGTCTGTTTGTTTGTTCTCCCACATGGACAAAGCACAGACTGTTACTTTACCAGTGCCATGAAACGATGTGAGGCTCTTTCACACTGTGTCACTGGGAGATGTTTACGAAAATTAATATTCTCGATGACAATGATGAAGAGATATGTTTACAAACCATGAGAAATATGCAAACACATGCTGCCAAACATCTCAATTTACACTGAGTTGTCGCTGAAAAAGGTAAAGCTATACAATAACAATAGTTTTCTTCACTTTCCACCATTTTCCCCATTCTTAAAATTATTTTATCCCCCGTTTTTATTTCCCCCATTTGTTAAATATTAGTTTCACTTAAAAAAAAATACAAAAAATAATAATAATCAAAAAAAATGCAATCTTTTTTGTTCACTTTGTTTTTTTTAATGTGCTGTGACCCTCCTCCGCCTCTGCTCGTCATTGTTAACTGGCCGCCCCGGGTCTCATCCTCTTCTACCACCGGTGTCCCAACTCCAGGGGAACACTCTGTCAATCATTCATCATTGTCGTGTGTTCCATATCGTTCATTCAGTCATGAGTCATGTCCAATAAAACTCTCCTCGCGCCACTCTGTTTCCGTGAGTCTTTTCAGGCTGATTTACCAGTTTGCCTGGAACACAGCATTATCCTAAAACAGAAACTTTAATTATTCAAACAAATGCAGTACGTTGCTGTGTAGACCTCACCTCACCGTCAGCTGGTCACATTTGAAGAACTGGACTCATTATTATTCAGTACTTTTCACTTCTGCTGTAATGAAGTATGTTTACTTTTAGTTGCGTAAAATAAATAGTTACTTTTGTTTTTAAGTTACAAAAGCTTCAAGTCGACCGAAAATATATGTAATTTGTGTTTCATACCCCTTTTTACTACAGACATATATATTTTTAATACATTTTCTTGGTGTTTTCTTAGGAAAATTAGGATTTTCACATAATTATAATATTTTTTTTTCATCATTTATGTCACAATTGAAACATAAATCAGCATTTGACACTCACACAGTTCTCCAATGTTTTACTTTTACCTGAATGGACATACTTACTTAAATGTGTGTCACTACTTTTTGCTTGTCCTTGAGTACAATTATTTCAAAGTAACGTTACTCTGACTTGAGTCAATATTTTGGCTGCCCTCTGCTCCTCAGATCATTCCATAGTGTCAGTGTCTTCTGTTCAAAGCACCGTCTTAATTTACTAGTCTTTGGTTTTATTTTGAAAGGACAAACCGGATGCTGTATTTCATTATAACACGGATTTACTGTTTCTTGGAGTCTCCAAAGAGGAAATGTCACGGTGACTTTATTCTCCTCCTCCACGCGCACGCACAATCTCTGTGGGCTCCTGGAAAGTGCCGATGTCAGCGGGATCTAATGAACTTTGCCCCAGACTTTGGACCCTGACCCGAACCGGGACCCGGGGCAGAGGAGTCCGGTGAGAGCAGCGCGAGGCTCCGGTGCAGGTGAGTACGTGCTCTCCTTACAAACGTGTAAACAATACGGAATGGGAGCAAATGTCGAGGTAGATTTGGTGCTGATTTTTGCATTTTACTCAAAACTGCAAACTCAAGACTTTTCAGCCTTTGTGCAAAGTGGGAAGTCCTGTGTTCGAATACTCTGTAAAGCTCAGGATTTAAAACAAGTAGTAGCCTAGTAATTATATCTGTAAATGTGACTATCAGGAATACCGCTACTTTAACATTACTTGGTTTTTGATACCGATACCGATACCTGAACGATACTTTATTCGATACCTAGGCTACTAAGATATAACCAATAGAAGATCTGCAAATGTACAATATCGGGTTCATATCCAATGTGTGTGAAAAATGAGGATGAATTTGGGAGAAATTGTGACAAAAATTTGGAAAACAATTGAGGAGGAGGGGGGGATGGTAAAAATGGGGGGAATGGTAAAAATGTTAGTAATAAAAATGAGGGGGAAAAATTGGGAAAACGGGAAAAATATGGGGCTAAAATAAGAAACGGGTCGAAAATGGGGTAAAGATTGGGCAAAAACAATTGAATAAATAGAGAAAAAATTGGCCAAAAATGTTTGTACAAAAATAAGAAAAAGAGAAAAAATTTAGGAAAAATGTGTAAAAAAATAAATAAAAAAATGGTAAAAACAATAATAAAAAAATTGGAAAAATAGAGAAATTTGGCAAAAAATAAGCTGAAACAAGAAAGTCACTTCCTTTAATGCTGTCACTGATAGTTTCGTTTTTTCCGATACTGGTAGTGCTTAAACGTTTCCCCCATATCACACTGGTAACGGTACCCGGCCTTAATCAGAATGGAGCGTTGGTTTTAAAAGTCGTTGTGGGATTTGTGGCTCTTTAATGGGAGCTGAATCTTCGAGCTCTTATAAAAGAGCCGTTCAAAAGACTGGCTCATGTTTACATTGATTTCTTTAAGAAACGTGTATTGGCTTAATTTGCTCAGAAGTTGCATTTTGATTGAATACCTGCTGCTTACAGTGGGACTCTTTAATCTTGTCATGTAAATGAAACTTTGAGCCGCAATGAATAAAAGACCTGTCACTTCTGCTCTTGGGCAGTTTTCCAGTGTTTGCTCAGTCACTTTTGTGCAGAAGTGCAAATAAAAAAGATCTGGCTCTTTTCAAAATTAAGATCTGATTTGGCCAAGAACGACACATGAAAATAATCTGCCAAATAAATTAGGATTTTTTTTTTTTTTTTTTACTTTTTATTAACACACAGTCATAAAACAAAACATTTAAATGGATAATTTTCTTAGTCGTCTGTAACCGAATTAATATAAACAACTCAAATAAACTAAACTAAAACACTTAAGGAGAGTTTAATATAATGAGATGAGTTACTCTCTTTAAAATATATATAACGAGGTTTTACATTTGTGAATGTCCTTGAAGTTTTTTTATGAGTTTTTTGTTTACACAGGGACATCATGAAACGCGGCGATGAAGAAACTTTATTTCTATAGCACCTTAAATGAGAATCAAAAACAACAAAACATAAACCTGTGAAATAGCCTTGTACTGCCTTTGCTTTATTCCCTCTCCGTGTCAGATCTCACGATGAGGAGGCTCTTGTTGGTGTCGAACTCCACGCTCCACGGCAGCGGTTACCTGGACCACTGCCAGCAGCAGATCTCAGACTTCTTTGGAAAGTACGTTCCTCTCACACGTGTTGAGCGTCGGTCCTGGACAGATGCTCAGGGGCAGCTGGTCTTTAAGATGATGTGGTCCACGGGACATCACTGATCTATTGATCGTTTGTAGGGGCGTGAAGAGGGTGCTGTTTGTCCCGTACGCTCTGCACGACCGAGACGGCTACACTAAAACGGCCCGGGACAAGTTCCGGACTCTGGGTAAGTGTGTGGTTTTATTCAGGATTCCTCGTTTGTATTTGAGATTTAGAACGTTCAGATTCTGTACGTTTGTCCTCACTGACCACATGCAGGTGAGGACAGGCAGTGTGGTTATAAACTGGCCCTCTCTCACCCAGTCTGCCCCAAGGCGACTGTGGCAGTAATGCAGTAGTGGCGGTAGTAACAGCTGCTCAAGGCCCTTTTTATAGGGGTAAAACAAACACAGATTTATAGCGCCACATGGTGGTAGGAGGTGAAAATTAAAATGTCAAAATGGCTCCTACAACTCATTAGAAGAAGAAGAAGAACCTTTATGTATATAGCGCCTTTCACAGACATAGCCACAAAGCGCTTTACATGAGAGCATTACATGCAAAGAGACACATGTCAAGCCTTTGTTTGTTATAGTGTTGATGATTATGGCTTACAGTCCATTTACAACATATTCTAATTTTTTATTTGGGGTTTTTACAATGGCTGAGCCATAATAATCAAAATGATAACAAATAAAGGCTTGACATATCTCACTTTGCATGTAATAGGTCTATCATATATTAGTTTCACAGTTTAAGTTGAATAACAGAAGTGAATGCACTTTTTCATGATATTCTAATTATATGACCTGTACTATGGAACACTGAACAGACTGGACCTCATTTTAATAATTGTTTTATTTCTCAATTAAGACGTTATTTTGTTGCATTAACCATAATTATTTGAAAAAATCTTACAGCTTAATCTGACAGATCTTGTACGATTAAGCTCTTGTATGATTAAGCGATCATACAAGAGCTTAATCATACAAGCTCTTGTTGTAAAAGTAGTACTTTTACAACTACTTTTGGCAGTTGTAAAAGTAGATTAAAAACTCATTAAATAAACTGACTTGATTTGAACTTACTTTTATTTTTATCTGCTCGACAAACTCCGTGATGAAATCACAGGATATGAAGTGGACGGGATCCACGAGGCGGCCGACCCGGTGGAGGCCGTGCGGAAAGCAGAGGCCATATTCATCGGTGAGCAGCAGTGTTTTTATATGTTTAAGGCAGCAGAGTGGTTAGCACTGTGAGTGTGTTTAGCCGCTCTCTGCCTCTCAGGGGCCGTGGGTTAGACCTCTGATCAGAGAGTTCACATCTCCTGTGTCAATAGTCTTTTCTTTTGTCAAATGTTTCTACTCCTGGAGCTCAAAATAGAACATCTATACTCTGAGTCATAAAAGTATAATATATTGTTAAATCTATTGTTGTGTTTTGTAGGAGGTGGTAACACGTTCCGTCTGCTGAAGAGCCTCTATGACCACCAGGTGGTGTCAGAGATCAGGACGAGAGTCCTGGAGGTGAAGCACAAGCACATTATTCTACAGAGGTTATAGTTTAATGTTGAAATGAAGAGCCGCTAAAGATCCAGAGAGCCAGTTTCATGTGTTCAGGTGTTTCGACCTGGTTTATGTTTTTTATTCCTGTAATTACTGGACTGACATGAATCAAAAACAGTTCCTTAACATAAAAGTATTTTGGGATATTTTTCCAAACTAATCCCTGGGTAATGGTTTTGTCCCCGTGTGAAAAATAACTTTACATTGACTTTTTTCCTGAAATTGTGTTGTGAAAAAGGGGAAATAGCGTACTTGAAATAAACGTCAGTATAGCTGATTAAAAATATTCCCACAGTACTGTAGTACTACTGTAGTATAACCCGGTCTCTCTGCAGGACGGCGTGCCGTACATGGGCTCCAGCGCCGGCACGAACGTAGCCACGATTAGCATCAGCACCACCAACGACATGCCCATCGTTTACCCACCGTCCTTTGCTGCGATCGGCCTCGTCCCCTTCAACATAAACCCGCACTACATCGACCCGGACGCCAACAGTCGCCACATGGGGGTGAGCGTTTCCAAGTGCTCAAAGTACAAAGTAACATTTTACCTCAGTGTTGTGAATAGTGTGACCCCCACCCTGACCCCAACCATAACCACGTTTAGACCTTTGTGAATCGTCCCACAGATTCATATAATGTCCCACTTTTTCAATAAAGATTTACACAGAGAAAGACAAATGATCCTCCAATGAGTTTTCTTAGTCATTAAAGGCCCTATACCCTATATATTTTTTTTTTTACTACAAACAATGAAAGGGGAAGTCCATCCATCCATCCATGGGAAAGTTACAAACTCATTTGTAACTTTCCCAATACATTTGTTCCAGCCAAATTCTTTACAGGGACCAGTTTATAGGCACATTTCACAACTTGCAGGGTCATTTTTCACTTTCACAAAAATGCAAGAAAAATAGACTGAAAGTTCATAAAATTGATACAAATGTCTGAGTGTATAATATACTAAAGGAGGGTAAAATACATTTCATTCCATTTCTAGAAGTAAAATCAGGTATAGCTCCTTTAAAGGTATTGTGCCAAAATTAAGGCCTTAACCTCTTAACCCCCACCTGAACTGAGCACACGTTCTCCAGTTTGGCTTTACCCGAATCTAAAAGCTTCTTGAAAAAAGCGTCAAAATAGCGAGGATGAAAACGCAACAAACATTTGACAAAAGAGTGACAGTGAAAACAGTGAAAAAGTTTGCCTTTTAAATCATTGCTCTCCGGTCTAGACGCTTTTAGATTTGGGTAAAGCCGGAGACTCGGGGTGAGGCGAGGGGCAAGAGGTTTAAAGTGCTTTTAGTCGGAACAGAAAGTTGATGGTCCGCGTGGCGCTTTTTTCTTATAAGAAGTTGCACCTTTAACTGTCACTGAAATGCATTAAAGTTGCTTCAAGTCGGCGTTAAATCTACATTTCTTGATCTTTTAATCCATAAATTCATTAAAAAAAAAAACTAGAAGCACATTCAGCTATATGTTTTAATGACATTATCTGGATTCATTTTGTCCAATTTACACAATTGTTTGGCCCAATTTGTCGAACGTCCAAATTGTACTCCATTCCTCTGCTTAATGAATAGATCTGTTGCATTTGAGGCATAAAAAAAATGTCTGGATTAGATTATTTCGCGACCTATTTCTATCTGTGTGTGTGATTTGGGGCCAAAATAGCAAATGAAATGAAGTTTTAATTTCTTATGTCCCACCGCATCACATGACTCGTGTGAGTCGTCATTTACATTACTCAAACATGAGTGAAAATAAGTCCACGTTGTCGTCCCGTGCAGGAGACCAGGGAGCAGAGGATCACCCAGTACCACGAGGAGGTCGACACTTGCGTCCTGGTGGGGAGAACTCGACTTTTGAACAGATTGTGTGTCCGCTGTGGCACGTGTGTTTATTTTTGATTGCCCCTCCGATGGCAGGGTCTGCGCGAGGGCTGCATGCTGCTGGTGGAAGGAAACAAAGCCACACTGCTGGGCTCCACGGCCGCACGGCTCTTCGGCAGGTAAAACATCTGATCTCCACGTCGTACGTCTTCATGGAGCTACGAGTTCTGCAACGTCACATGATTTAAACCCGTGTCTGTTTCAGGGGGAAACCGCGTGTGGAGTATAATCCTGGCAGTGACCTGAGCTTCCTGTTAAATGAGGCACATTGATCAGTAGGGGCGGGAACCTCGGGGTAGCTCACGATTCGATACGCGATACATGGCTCACGATAACGATTATCTCACGATACGCCGATACTGCGATAATCGATATATTGCATAAAAACGATACATCACGATTAAAAAAAAAAACATGCTACTTTGAAGCTTTATTTTAACATACTACATATTATTCATCATGTACATCTCTCTTCATGTGCTTTGTACCTCTTTTATAAATGATCCCACACTACAGATCTGTCAGTGACTTCATTTACATTTAAATAAACAAGAAACCACAGTCCTATTTAAAAAGTAATAAATCAACCCCAAATGTATCTTCTTTATAATTATATAAAACTATCATTAAAAGTAATTTATTTGTGTGACAGTGCTTAAAACTGTAGTGCTGCCCCCTGCTGTCCTGACTGAATTATTGGCCTCTATTGACTGTGAAAACAGTGGAGCACTGCTGCCTCATTCATATGCATGATGTTGCTCATTAATATGCATAACGTCATCAAAAGTATCGATATCGGAATAAAAAGGTATTGTATCGTCCCGCAACATATCGCGATATATCGGAAAATCAATATATTGTCACACTCCTATTGATCAGTCACAAGAGAGAATGAAACCCCGTGTCCATGAACAAGACCGTATTTGTTAACTAATAAATGTTTTCTAATGCTGCGTGTTAGCCTCTTGAATTCCGTGTTGTTAGATCAGTTTTCTTGTATTTAGAAATATCAAATACAATAAGAATTTGACCAAAATAAGCACAAAAATGTGGGCCTGGAGCTTGAGGGTTCAGCGCAGTATCTTTGCTGTTCCTAAAACTACACTCTTCCGGACTGAATTTCTAAGAAGCAAAGAGAAACATTTATTACATTTATTTACAGAGGTGGTGGGTAGAGTAGTCAAAATATGTACTCAAGTAGGAGTAACATTACTTTAAAATATTTTTTCTCCAGTAGAAGTAAAAAGTATGGCCCAAATAATTACTAAAGCAGGTAAAGTAAGTAAGTGATAAGTCTTGAGTGCTGTGAGTACTGAGTAACTGTTTGAGCGTAGAAGTTTGATTCATGTTTCAGCTGTGACATAAATGATGAAAAAAAAAACATAAAATACCATAAAAACATATTTTTAAGAAGTGAACAAAACAAGAAATACATTTTTTTTACGAGGTAAAATGATGATTTGTCACTTAAAGATTTACTCATTGGTACTAGCTACTATATTTTTTTTACTCAAGAGAGAGATACTTTAGTTTGATATTACTCAAGTAAAAAGAGTGTTATGAAAAAAACTACTTGAAAAAGTACAATTACTTCAAAAAGTTACTTCAATACATGTACTTGAGTAAATTTAACTGAGTACTACCCATCGCTGATTATATGTGTTTATTGTCACGTGTCGGTCCACTGAACTAACTGGAGCAATGCTGCCCTCTAGCAGAAAGGTGGATGCATTACACTCCATTTCTGTGTAGAAGATCTGTTTAATGTTTTAGCTCAAATGCCAAGTATCGTTAAGTAATAGATACATTGCAGTACTTTGTTTTGTTTTTTCATTTATTGATCCACAAAACTGCATATTACTCTTTGCTGCAGCCGTTAGCGCTAAACAATAAGGTCCCGGGTTTAAACCTGTGGCCTCGGGCCTTTTGCAGGTTTGTGTGTTGGTTTCTTGTTTTCCTTTACCCCTAAAACATACACAATAGGAGGTAAGTTATAGGAAGAGTTGCTCAAATAAAAGGGATCTACATAAACCTAATTTCGACATAAAAAGCTAAATATAGAGGAGGTTTGAGCCACTCTATCGTATCGACAGGTTGTTAAAAGGAAGGGCATCTGTTTAAAAAATGTCCCCATGTTATCACCCGCCTGGTCCAACACCTGACGAAGAGTGAAGCAGCCACAGAAAACACAGCCCGACCGTGCCCCACACACATCTCTCATGTATTTATAACCGACTCCATTACTTCATCTCTCTCGCTCTGACAGAGAAACACAAATATGCTCTCAACATTGTCTAAACACTGCCGTTATTCGAAACAGGCCTCGGCCATTATCTCATCGCTCTGGCACAATCGCTCGCACACGGAAGAAAAAAGACTCGTAAAACAAAGTGAATCAAGTTTTAAAAAAAGTCGGTCATTAACAAATTCTGAATATAGAAACGAAACTAATGTGGGACTAAACATGGACTTAAACCAGAGTCCAAACAGCTGTAAGTCACGAGGAAGATGGGATTAGATTAGAACAAATTTAAGATCAGTCTCTCGGAGCGACGAAGGCTCCGATGGTGAGAACTTGGGAAAGAAACATCATCCACTTCACTGATTAAAACGAGACTAAAACTAAATTGAGAGCTGTTTACGAGACTCAAACTATGACTAAAATGTCCAAAAAGTGTCAACTAAAACTGAAAAGAAGAGACTGAAATCAGCAAAACTTCCAATGGTAAAAGGTTTTAACACATAACTCTTTTCTACTTTCATCAGGCCCAAAGCGCTTTACAGCAACTCCACTCTTTGAACGCAAACGAGTGGAGTGTCTTGCCAAAGGACACGCAGACAGTGCGCCTCCTCGGGAGCCGGGATTCGAACCCCCGAGCTCGTGCTTCACATCCAGAAGGTCCCGGGTTCGATCCCCGGCTGGACGGGGCCTTTCTGTGTGGAGTCTGCATGTTCTCCCCGTGTCTGCGTATAGGTTTCCTCCGGGTACTCTGGTTTCTCCTGCCACTACAAAACATGTACAATAGGCCAGAGTGAGTGGTGGCGGGAGATGGTACTGACTGGTAGCCTCGTTTCCGTCAGAATGAATCATTAGTGTAGGACTTTGAGAAGCTTGGTAACACAGGCTTGTAAAGCGCAATACAAGTGTAAGTAAGTCATTATTATTATTCATGGTAAATAGTAACTCCTGTCGTATTATTATATATGTTTTAAGTGATTGGGTTAGTCTTGTAACCTTTAAATGCGACAAACGTAAGAGTTGTTTATGTTTTGTTATCCCATCAGAAATGAGCCCCACACGTTGACTTTCCAGATCCTATGACTAAAGGTTTGGAAATGAACTTAAAGGAACTCTCTCTTACTTCCCTTGTCCCGACGCTGCTCCTGTTTAGAGCTAGCGCGGCCTATAGTTAAAGCTCAATGACTGAAGGTTCTTAGCTTTCAAATGAGAAATGCAGAGCTGTGGGAAGAACTTTTAGTTAGGGGGTGCTGAGGGATAAAGTTTACCCCAAAACCACTTTTTCTGTGCATATTTCCTATTTAATAATATTGCCTGCAATTTGCAAACTATCCACCAGGGGGTGCTGCAGCGCCCTCAGCACCCTGGGTTCCCACGGCCCTGGAGAAATGGCATGTGCACATATAGTTAAACTACAAACAATAGCTTTAAGACATGCTTTACACCGGTGTTACGGAATAATCGGACTCTCTTCTGTTGCATTACCTGATAATGAGTTTATTTGTGCGGAAAGAGAGGACGTGTTTATTTCATATGGAGATAATTAGAGACCGTAAACCAGAGCCAAACATTAGAATACAAGACTAACCTTAAGCAATAGAATCAACCAGGTATAAACAAAAAGACTCAAGAAGAAGAAGAAGCAGAAGAAGAAGAAGAAGAAGAAGAAGCATAGAGCAGTTTTTCATGCACCATTAGTAATACCTTATCGCAGTTTGAAAACACTGCCCTGCACAAACAGCCCACACGCGCACACACACACATACGTGGTTTTATGGTTTATGTTGACCTTTTGGAAAAACCAACCCTGGTGTGGTTTAAGAGGACTATGGTTTCCCAAGGTCCTAGAGAGATAAGCTCTGGATAGACTAACTGTAAAAAATCTGAAAAAAATGTAGGTCTATTTAACATCCTTGTATCAGCTACGGTTGTCTATACACAGCCACCGACCAGAAGGTGGTTCATGAGGACCAAAGATGAATTATGAGGACTTTAAACATAACTGAACCACAATTCCCCTATGAGAGACCAACAGGCCCGTTTGGAACCATGAGGCCGTACTTCCGAGGACCCACCACCTGCAGGAGGAGCCATAGGGGACTGGTGCTATGTGATTTGGGCAGCTCCAACGGCTGCCTCCACGACCCGGCAACGGACAAGTGGGAGAAAATGGATGGATGGATGAACCACAATTAGAGGCTGGAAAAGTTTTAATGTTCTTCATACATACACTCCATGCTTATCCATCTTTTACCTTTAGTTGTCTTTTACGTGCTAGTCCACGATTTCTCACAAAGTCTCTTATATTCTGCAGTGTTCTCTGACTTAAGGCCATTTCTGCTTGCTTACACTGAGTTACTTCATTTTTTGTGGCCAGTTTTCCTTTCTTGATGTGTTTTTTAAAATGCCGCATTACAGCTGCTTCTTCAGTCTTTGACCATGCTCTTTTTGTCACTCTGCGTTTTGGTCCAGGTTGCTTTGCAGGCCTCTGTGCTGCCTCTGAAAAGGAAAATTAGGAATTAATTTAAACAAAACAATGTGAATAAGTCAGAGCAAGACTACTACAAGAGTAAACAGAAGAACTTGCCTTCAAAATCAGAGGTATCTCCATCAGCCATGTCCATCGGGTCATCATCTATAACCACAGTTGCCGCTTGTTTCTCAGCAGAGTCCCCCGAGTCACTGTGACTCTCCGCTTCGGCCTCATCTGCACTGATGGGAATTTCATCTAAAAACAAAAGGGGGATTAAATTCAATCAGCCCGCTCCTAAAGCCACCAGGCCGGGGAAAACTCACCAAGGCTGGGGCTAAGATCCCCAGCCTGCTCCTAAAGCTACCAGCCCCGCACCAACATCCACCACAATGACCCACCCTCTCCTCCACTAACACTACCCGGCTCAGGGCACTCCTACCCCGGCCCTACACGCACACCCTCGCCCCCCTGACTCCTCTGGACCTTCTCTGACCAGCCTGCTCCTAAAGCTACCAGCCCCGCACCAACATCCACCACAATGACCCACCCTCTCCTCCACTTACACTACCCGGCTCAGGGCACTCCTACCCCGGCCTACACGCACACCCTCGCCCCCCTGACTCCTCTGGACCTCCTCTGACCAGCCTGCTCCTAAAGCTACCAGCCCCGCACCAACATCCACCACAATGACCCACCCTCTCCTCCACTAACACTACCCGGCTCAGGGCACTCCTACCCCGGCCCTACATGCACACCCAGATAAGAGATACATTTAACAAACCTTCAAGTTCAATCTCCTCCAGCGTCTTTCCTTTTAGCGAGGAAATGGATCCCTTCTCCATTAAAAGCAATACTTTGGATATCTTTGCAAGTTGTGTTGTTGGAACAGGCAGTCTGTAGAATTCCCTGTGTACGCGGATATCATGTCCAAGGAAGTCTGCCACCTGATCCAGCTCATTCTCCTGGAGGTTTAAGACTTGAGATAGCGTGGCCACATGTTTCCTGAGACCGGTCGACCGGAGGTGCTCGGGGTACTTTGTGTCGCACTGTGTGGAGAAACGTCTCAGGCAGTCACTTCCTCTATAATGGGTTGGTGCTTTGGGTCGTGCAAATAAGAATGGGTTTGAGGGAGACACACCACATTCTTTCCTCTTATTTGTGAGTAGTGTAAGACCATTGACAACAGGTCGGGGGAGAAGAACTGCAACTTTTCTCCCTCTTTTACCCATAATTTCCACGCGACTTAGATACCGGCAGAGCTTCTTTTCTGTGTCCGATAAACCAAGGCTTACATCCGCATGAAGTTGTTGATTATCCCTCTCCAGAAAATGTTTCAGAGGCATTTTGGAAACCTCTCCAGCTCGCCGACGGTTGAACACAATGATTTGTGTGAGCAACACCATGGCAAGACGGGCATAAGTTTGAGCATCATCTGTTTCTTGCAGTTTGCTTGTGGCCTCTTCTGCTGCCTTTTCCAAAAACTTGTGAAGTTTCACAACATCTTCAGTGAATGGTAAGGTTAACGGTTTATTAAACTTGGCATCACTCAGTGTGTTAAGGGCATTGTGAGATACATATTCTTTCCACTTGGTACTGAGCAACTTCTTAAATGTTTCAGTATACTTCACCAGCTTCTCATCTTCTGCCATCAAGCTCCGGCAGTGGATGATGTCGCAGATCTTATTCAGTGTGTGGCCGAGTTTAAGAGCAAGGCTCGGGGTTTTGTACGAAAGATTGTCATCATTAAAACCTGCTACCTTTTTGACCGCTTGTACCACTTTCTCAAAGTTTGCAGGCCTAACAGCATCTTCCAGGGTCGGCACAGAGAAATCTGTCCGCAAGCACAGCAGCAGACGTCCCACTTCTCTCAGTTTTTGTCTTATGTATTCATACTTTGTTGTATCTTGTCCATGAATGTTGTAAAGTGACTGGGCAAACTGGAGAATACAGAAGTCATTTCGCACAACTGATCCAACTTCATCCACGTTCATAACACTGAGAAGCTTCCAAACCCCACCCGAGATTTGCGCACATAAGGCGGCATCCTGAGCTGATGCAGAGCCGAGGATCCTTCTCCTTCCAGACGTCTCTTCTTGGTTTGCATCTTCGGGTTTGTGAGGGCACCTGCGAGTATGCCTCCATAGTTCTTTGCGGAGAAACATGCCTTGACAATACATGCAGTGAATAAACTTTCCATCCAAAGCTTTTTTTTTGCATCGTCGCTTCACTTTCAATTGCCCTTTCCCACTTTGTAATACTGCTTGATTATGTAAAAAGTTCCCTTTATTCCTAATTTTTTCAATCCGTTTGTTGCGCTCCTTGACATCAGTAAGGGAAAAGACTTGTACAATCTCTGCATTGGTCTTGTGTGTTTTAAGATGTCTCGATATTTTCTTCTGGGGCTTACCGCAGACAAAGCAGTAATTTATGGAACTTGTCCGCTGTGGGTCTCCTCTTTGTGGACCATTCTCTGAATGCAACTCTGAGGTGTATGAAGAACTACCTTGCTGGCTGGTTCCCGGTGCACTAGAAGCAGGAGCAAGACTTGTATCCGACTTTTGTGTCAGCCATATATTTGGATGGGGGAGCTCATCTAAATCTTCATCACCCACATAGTCTGGGTCTGAGTCTGGGTTGTTTTTTTCTTGTGCCATCTCCTGCCTTTGGTCCTTCCCAGTGTCACTCTGAAAGATAAACAGACAATACTTGAACCTACAAAGAACCACCAAGGCTGGGGCTAAGTTCCACAGCCTGCTCCTAAAGCTACCAGCCCCGCACCAACATCCACCACAATGACCCACCCTCTACTCCACTTACACTACCCGGCTCAGGGCACTCCTACCCCGGCCTACGTGCACACACTCGCCCCCCCTGGCTCCTCTGGACCTCCTCTGACCAGCCTGCTCCTAAAGCTACCAGCCCCGCACCAACATCCACCACAATGACCCACCCTCTACTCCACTTACACTACCCGGCTCAGGGCACTCCAACCCCGGCCTACGTGCACACACTCGCCCCCCTGGCTCCTCTGGACCTCCTCTGACCAGCCTGCTCCTAAAGCTACCAGCCCCGCACCAACATCCACCACAATGACCCACCCTCTACTCCACTTACACTACCCGGCTCAGGGCACTCCTACCCCGGCCTACGTGCACACACTCGCCCCCCCTGGCTCCTCTGGACCTCCTCTGACCAGCCTGCTCCTAAAGCTACCAGCCCCGCACCAACATCCACCACAATGACCCACCCTCTACTCCACTTACACTACCCGGCTCAGGGCACTCCAACCCCGGCCTACGTGCACACACTCGCCCCCCTGGCTCCTCTGGACCTCCTCTGACCAGCCTGCTCCTAAAGCTACCAGCCCCGCACCAACATCCACCACAATGACCCACCCTCTACTCCACTTACACTACCCGGCTCAGGGCACTCCAACCCCGGCCTACGTGCACACACTCGCCCCCCTGGCTCCTCTGGACCTCCTCTGACCAGCCTGCTCCTAAAGCTACCAGCCCCGCACCAACATCCACCACAATGACCCACCCTCTACTCCACTTACACTACCCGGCTC